>CM076077.1:31830000-32390000 GCA_038088235.1 Zacco platypus
CTGAGATTTAAGCTCTGAGAGAGGAGTCACTCCTCAGGTGTTATAACTCTAGGGCACATTATGGCATGTGACTGGATGTTGTGTTTTCTTCTGTCAAAAAAATACTGTAATTTTATACCATGGACACTGAATGTATCGCAGTGTAGTAGTTTAACTTGTGGCTTGTATACAGTGCCATTCATACTTCCCCAGTTGATTATTTACAGTACATTACGCCATTAAATTTCGTGTTACAAGTTTCCTGAAATGTTTCAAGATGAGGCATTATGTAGTTAAAAATGCATCTACAGCACAAAAATCTGAAATAGAGGGGATTTTGGATATCTATCATGCCATAAATCAGAAAATACTGTCACAAAGTACTAAAGTACTGTAAAATTTGATGAGGTGGAGATTTCAATCTCAGTGAAGGAGGAAAAAAAACATTTTGAGGGAAGATATGTATTATAAAGTATATACAAGTACATAAAGTATAATATAATAAACACTTAAGTGTATTTTCGATGTTTTTTGTTATGAAAAAAGACCCAAAATAGCCCAAAATTTACCAGCGCATGACTAAACGATGGTTTTGACTGTAGTGTCTTGCCTTGTCTTGAATATTTCTGATATTTAAAATCAGACTTGTCATGAATTATTCAGATTCTGCACCATTTCTGTGTAAATAAGTAAAAATGCATCGATATAAGCTTTTTGACTAGGCTTATTTCCGCAAATTATTTTTGTATATTTTTGCCCACTTGTATCTGATATTGTGTGTGTTGTCAAAGTCGTTTTGAGCACCCAAAATAAGTTTGAATGTAAACAGCCCACTGAAGCAGTCTCTCTGCAGAAACTGATCATTGATGAAAAGAAGTATTATTTGTTTGGGAGGAACCCAGACATCTGTGACTTCACCATCGACCATCAGTCGTGCTCTCGCGTGCACGCGGCCCTCGTCTACCACAGGCATTTGAAACGGGTGTTTCTCATCGACCTTAACAGCAGTAAGTGCATCCGGACCAATGAGAAACATTTCTCAATCACATTACCGATATACAAGACTCTAAACAAGCGTGTATGTTGACTTCCTGTAGCACATGGTACGTTCCTCGGACACATTCGCCTGGAGCCCCACAAGCCCCAGCAGGTTCCCATCGACTCCACTATGTCGTTTGGTGCGTCCACACGCGTCTACACCATTCGGGAGAAACCTCAGAGTCAGCCGGGCACTGGCATCGGGGACAGTAAAACGGGTGATGACGAGGAGCTTAAGGGACTTCTGGGACTTCCAGAGGAAGAAACTGAACTGGAGGTACATACTAGTTTATTCCTACTTATTCTTTATTCTTATTCTATGTATGATAAATTAATCAGAACTGAAATAAGACATTATGGTAGAGTTGTTCCGATACTAGTATCGGAAATATCACCGATACCACCACAAATTCTGGCATCGGTATCGGCGAGTACTTGAACCCGTGTACCGATCCGATACCATTTTCTTAAACAAGACCAGTTATTATGACCGCTAGCTTTGCCTAACCGCTGCACGGTTCTTTTTCGCTGCTCAGAATGCTTTGCAGTTTAAAACACGTTAGCAGTATTTCAGACTGGACCAACCAGCCAGTAAAACGGCAACTGTCACAAGTATGGGTAGTTCGGTACCAAGTCGGCACTGGAATTTTTAAAATGTGATGATACCAGCATTTCTGTAGTACCGACTCCCGAGTATATTCGGGACCCAAAGCTGCGTTCAGACGCTTCCGTGTTAATCTAAGCGCAGGGCTCTGGACTGTAGCCGAATATACACTCACCTAAAGGATTATTATAACACCTGTTCAATTTCTCATTAATGCAATTATCTAATCAACCAATCACATGGCAGTTGCTTCAATGCATTTAGGGGTGTGGTCCTGGTCAAGACAATCTCCTGAACTCCAAACTGAATGTCAGAATGGGAAAGAAAGGGGATTTAAGCAATTTTGAGCGTGGCATGGTTGTTGGTGCCAGACGGGCCGGACTATTTCACAATCTGCTCAGTTACTGGGATTTTCACGCACAACCATTTCTAGGGTTTACAAAGAATGGTGTGAAAAGGGAAAAACATCCAGTATGCGGCAGTCCTGTGGGCCAAAATGCCTTGTTGATGCTAGAGGTCAGAGGAGAATGGGCCGACTGATTCAAGCTGATAGAAGAGCAACTTTGACTGAAATAACCACTCGTTACAACCGAGGTCTGCAGCAAAGCATTTGTGAATCACAACACGCACAACCTTGAGGCGGATGGGCTACAACAGCAGAAGACCCCACCGGGTACCACTCATCTCCACTACAAATAGGAAAAAGAGGCTACAATTTGCACGAGCTCACCAAAATTGGACAGTTGAAGACTGGAAAAATGTTGCCTGGTCTGGTAAGTCTCGATTTCTGTTGAGACATTTAGATGGTAGAGTCAGAATTTGGCGTAAACAGAATGAGAATATGGATCCATCATGCCTTGTTACCACTGTGCAGGCTGGTGGTGGTGGTGTAATGGTGTGGGGTGTTTTCTTGGCACACTTTAGGCCCCTTAGTGCCAATTGGGCATCGTTTAAATGCCACGGCCTACCTGAGCATTGTTTCTAACCATGTCCATCCCTTCATGACCACCATGTACCCATCCTCTGATGGCTACTTCCAGCAGGATAATGCACCATGTCACAAAGCTGGAATCATTTCAAATTGGTTTCTTGAACATGATAATGAGTTCACTGTACTAAAATGGCCCCACAGTCACCAGATCTCAACCCAATAGAGCATCTTTGGGATGTGGTGGAACGGGAGCTTCGTGCCCTGGATGTGCATCCCACAAATCTCCATCAACTGCAAGATGCTCTCCTATCAATATGGGCCAACATTTCTAAAGAATGCTTTCAGCACCTTGTTGAATCAATGCCACGTAGAATTAAGGCAGTTCTGAAGGCGAAAGGGGGTCAAACACAGTATTAGTATGGTGTTCCTAATAATCCTTTAGGTGAGTGTATACTAGTGTCTGTGAATATTAAACTGCAAAATACTATTTAAATAATACTCCTGCAAATTCTGTGTGGATGACAGGCGCAGATGCGCGGGCGCGCGACACTCGCTCACCGTCTTTGTAGCCTCTGCCGTGTGTCAATATAAGGACACGAACGCATAAACCGTCTGTCACTTCATGAGAATTTACCATTTCATTTGAGAGAACTCATATTATGAACACAGACACTCAAAGGTCTTCACGGCAAAACAAAAGTTTGATTTAACGTGAATAAATTGACAAGATATTAGGCTACTGTTGAAGCCTGCAGTAGATTGAGCTTCATCTCTATGTAATAATAATACGTCTCTACTAGGGGTGTGACGAGATCTCGTACCACGAGATCTCGCGAGACTAAAACGTGACGAGATTTCTCGTCGAGGTGAAAAGTTGTCTTGTCGTGCTATCAGTGTGAGGGTGAAATTATTATTGAAGAAGCCCCCGCCACTTTCAAATCGTTTGTGTGGAAACATTTTGATTTTCCAGTAGAAATAATAAACGGCGAAAGAATAACACACAAGACACAAACAATATGTAAACATTGTAAGAAAACTATGCCGTACACCTCGGCCAAGGTTGTACAGACTTTTAGGGGCCGTTCACATATCGCGCGCATTTTCATTTGCGCAAAATGGAAGCGACGCGGTCGCGACGCGCTCGTTTTTTCCTGGCGCGCCTGTGCTGCGGCGAGATGAAAACATCTCAACTTTTCAGAATGCCGCAAGCGCACCACAGGTCATGTGACAAGAACCAACCGATCATCTTCGACCTTTCCGTAACAAAACGTGGAAATCTCAGCCGAACAGCTGATCATAGCTGTACAGGGGGTTGTTATATCTCATCTCCATAAATATATCTAGTAGTAAAACTTCCTCATGGTCGTGGAGAGCACATGATTGCATAGCAACGACAGACGCTATAGAAGCGCGAGCTCCCGAACGCTTGCAGAAGGAGGAAGCGACGCGGCCGCGCTTTACACGCTTTTTTAGGCGCGATATGTGAACGGCCCCTAAAGAGGCAGAAAGCATCGCTATCACTGCTGACGGTTGGACTTCTCGGTGTACGCAGAGCTATATAACAGTTACAGACACACAATCAATAGTGACTGGGAAATGGTCAACTTTGTACTGCAGTTAAAGTGACACTTAAAGTGTTATTTGAATTTTTTATTTATATGTTTATTTTATTTATACTGTTTAATTTATGTTCAATCTGTAGAAAGAAGTTCAGTGAGATTTCTCATGTGAAATTATACAGGGCAGAAAACAATTGGTTGATTTTGTGGCAAAACATTTAGCAGTGTTTGCATGTTGTTTTACTGCAAATAATTCATTAAAATAGAAGTAAAATGACATGCATTACAAGTTGATTTCAAAACGCACCAACATTTTTGCATTTTATGATTTTCAGTTGAATAAAAGACTATTTTCCCTTCATACGTTTCATTATTGAGGATTTCTTAAAAATACTATAAAAATCTTGTCTCGTGGGATAGGGGTCTCGTCACACCCCTAGTCTCTACTAATATTAATTATGTCTTGATATTTAGTTATTTTTCACTTGTTTTGTTGTTAATAGATTATTTTCAGATTAATATATTCACATAGGTTCACAACCTCTTGCACATTGAGAAGGTCACGCTAAATGTAAGCAAAGAGTCTCCCCATTGTTTACACGATTAACGTGCAAAGCCTACATGTCGCGCGCCCTTCACACTGTAAAACAGTCAAATGCTATGGAGACGTAGCCTTCAAATCATTTTCAATTATGTAAACAATGCTTTAAAATGGTAAAGTTGACATTTCTTAGTTTGCATTTACACTCTCAAACTTGGCTTTTTATGTTATGTATGTGAGTAAAGGCTACTTGATTGTGGCAAACGTCATAATCGTGATTATTTTGGTCCGTATTGTAATCATGATTATTTAATACCCTCATGCGTGGGCGATATGACCCAAATCTTATGTCATGATTGAATATGCTAGTGAAATTACGTAATTATTTAGCTGTTTTCAGACTTTTGGCTAAGCTCTCATAAATAGTTATGAATGGATTTTTTTTTTAACTTGTTTGGCTCTTTTGGCAGAACCTCACTGAGTTCAACACCGCTCATAACAAGCGCATCTCCACCCTCACCATAGAAGAGGGAAACCTGGATATTCAGAGGCCCAAAAGGAAGAGGAAGAACTCCAGAGTGACCTTCAATGAAGAAGATGAGGTCATTAACCCAGGTAGAGAGAGCAGCCGCAAAGAACCTGAACCTCAATCAACCGCTAAACCTCTTAAATCTTTGTTTTATGTCTAAAACGCAACTGCCCTCATGCTTTGTCGCAGGACTACAAATGCGAATCTTTGCAAAACTGATATGAAGTGCAACATTTTTGGAACCGTGTGAAAGTGAATAGCACATAACAGCAGTGTTGTCAAGTATGCGGTTTAACACTGCCACTTTAACACTGTTTCAGCAGGTCACTGTTTTTTTTTGTGTGTCTGGGTCCACAGTGTAAAGTGACTCCAGACTGACCCCTGAAATGTGAATTTTACTAGGGGAACCCTGCCAAAAATGTGGATTTTACCCCTAGAACATGATTTGTACCAGGTGACCCCCACTGAAATTCAATTGGGCTAGTTTTGAGTAGCAATTGGTTTTGTGATGAAAACATAGCAACGCTGCTTAACGGCCACAACATATAAACATGAACATCTGTCGGTACAGTATGCGTCACATCACTAAACCGACGTCATTGTTTTCAAATACCCCCGTTTTTACTCTCCACACTTTGAAAACGGCGTTTATCCACTTTGGAGAGCATTGTCAAAGTGTTTTCGTTAATAAATACTGTGTGTGTGGACAAGGCCTAAGACTTTTTGACATTTAGGGTGCGTTCACACTTGTCATGTTTGGTTCGATTAAAACGAACCCTGGTGCGATTGCTCAGTTAGTGCGGTTCGTTTGAACATATGTGAACGCTGCCATCTGAACCCTGGTGCGGACCGAGACCGCTAAAAAGATGGGTCTCGGTCCGCTTCCAAACGAACTCTGGTGCGGTTCGACTGATATATGAACGCAACACGGACCAAAGACATGTAAACCAACCAAAAACAGGACGTGATGTCACAAGATGCGACGCTACAAGTCAGCTGATTTGACGACGAGGGAAGATCGGCGTATCCAAAATGAGTGGAGGGCAAACGTGGAGCAACGAGGAGGTGAAGTTTCTGTTTCTGCGTTCAACGGAGGAAATCCTGCTGCTGTTTTGAATGTTTTGAACATTTTATGAGCTCTTCGTGAGTTCTCAGCTGGTAAAAATAAAGCATATGTACACGCATAAAATGATGGCGTTTAATCCAGAACACAGCGTTGTTTTGAATGTTCGGTAAGTGAGCTCCGTCACGAAATATACGTCATAAAAGCCGACCAATCAGGTCGTGACCGTATCCCTATGCCTTTGGTTCAGTAACTTTAGGTTTGCGGTTAAAAATGTCAGTGTGAACGCTAAGCGGACCAGGACTATATGTTTTGTTTTTGTTTTTTGGTCCGGACCAAACCAACCGAACTACAAGTGTGAATGCACCCTTATTGACCTTAAACTGTATAAAAGTAAGTCTCTGAAGGAAGATCATCACAAAAATGTCTTAAATATTGGTGTATTCGTCATACAAAGCTGTTTGACTTCATCCCTCTCTTCTTTTGTGAAGCTTTTACACTACGTTTTTTAACCGTGTTTGTGTTGTTAACTCTTTTAGAGGACATCGACCCCTCTGTTGGGCGTTTCAGAAACATGGTCTCAACGGCTGTCGTTCCTATTAAGGTAACGTCTGCACATCTCAAGTCGTTTAGCCGTATGCTGACAGGAAGCGTGATTCACATGTCTGTGCTTGTTTCAACAGAGGAAGAGAATGGGCGGTGGTAATGCGCTGGGAATAGAGGAAACCGTAACGCGACACATGCACGCGTTCCCCTTGCAAAGCGGACTCTACAGAGACCTTCCGCCTGCCAGTCATGAAGCTCAATCCACAGGCGCTCCCGGCGGAGCCACGATCCTGGGAGGACTGCCGTTACCCCTGCCGAACCCCGCCCCGGACGTCGACCTGGCCCAAGAGGCCCCGCCGCCCCCGCTCAAGCTCAATCCCACACCTTTAACCGGCCCGTACGTCTCCGAGCTCCTCAATGAACCCCGCAAGAAGAAGTACGCTAAAGAGGCATGGCCTGGCAAGAAGCCTGCTCCGTCTCTGCTTATTTAGCTGCGTGTTAATAATATAGGATGTGGCTGACTCTTGATCCTCATGAACTTCATCTTGAAGAAGCAGGCTTTGGCTTCTACTGGACTACAGGAATCTGCTTTTAATGCAAGAAATTCATGTGTATGTTTAAAGGAATGATTCTCCCAAAAATGAACATCGACTTAAACTCATGTCAGCCTAGACTAGTTCGATGGCAGAAATGTCCACCTTTACACAATTCGGTTCGATTTTAAAAAATTAGTGGTTGTCGCTCTGTTCCTCACAATAGATGATCGGATCTTGGCCTTATAAATCATCCATTTTTGTCTTATGTAAAATAGCTGCTTGGATATTGTGCTTTAGATCGTTTGTGTTTCACAGAAGAAGAAGAAACGACAGGGTTTGCAGTGACATGAGAGCGAGCAGATGACAGTTTTCATTTTTGGTCAAACCGTTCTTTTAAAAAGCCAGCGTGATGAACAGAGTGAAAAGGACGGAGAAGTACATCACCTGACCCAAATGGCAAAATGTGTCATCTTTAGCCTGAGATTCACGAGGGTTTATCTTTTTATAGTGTACTCTCCTTTTTTATATTACTATTTATGTAAAATGTTTACAAGAACAGGCTTTTTATGTACACATTTTGAGAAGATTAGCTGTTTGGCCGATACGCTTCCATTAGCGTCATTGATGCAGATGAGGTCCATCTTCCACAAACCTGTACTAGGCTGGTGAAAATCTGCATTGCTGTAACACTTTACTTTTGTGAAGATGTTTTGACTTTCCTCAGCTGTTTCATGCTTTATTAGTCCCCTTAATCTTCAGTTTCAAATGAACGGTCAGTTCGGTAATGTGGTTCATCAGGCGTTTCCCCGCAGACATTCTTCGAAAGAAAAAAATGTTTTATACTCTTATGTTCTGTGTGGTGCATTTGTTTGTACATATCACTCACAATAAAACCTGGTGTATTTTTATATATTTAAACTTTGTAATTACCAATTTCAGACTTTTTTTTGTTGTTATGAGATGCATTCCTAGCAATCCGTTAGTCCAGGTGGAGGCAAGACGAGTGCTGAAGAACAAAAGCAAGCAAACACTGCGTTTAAAGCATAACTAGAATTGTAAAATGGAGTGAAACAATTTTTCACAATCATTTTCTCCTCCTCTCTCCAGGATTAAGTGTAATGTATAGTTTTTCACCAGGATTTCAAAGATTAAAGATATAAGAATTACACTGACTTGTGTATTCAGCATTATATATATATCATATCATATATATTATAGATGTAGAATGAATGAATGGGATTTTGACCGCCGGATAAACTCTGACAGGAAATGTTTTGCATTTTGCGACGCATCCGTGATCGTTCCACACTGCAGAGCAATGCTGCTCGCTTCTGCTTCTTACTTCTGCTCTGCACTTCTGAAACTTTGATGATTATTAGAAAGATAAGACAAATTTATCATAATTTTCCATTTAAAGCACTAATATTTCAGTAGCCATGCCAGACGCGGTTTCAACGGAAAATTTCTATATAGTCATGGCCAAAAATATAGGCACCCTTGCAATTCTGTCAGAAAATGTAACGCTTCTCTCAGAAAATTGTTCCAATTGCAAATATTTTGGTTCACGTGATTATCGTTTGTTTGCACTGCAACAACGCACACACACAAAAAAACCCTAAAATTTCACTGGACTGGAAAATTCTAAGAAATAACTGCTTTTCAAGCATGTGATGCTCTTGTAATTTGTATTTAGACACACTGTGGCAAACAAAGTCAAGCTGATCTGCAGACACAGGGTACAACAGTGTCAGCTCGCACTATCCGTCGCCATCTGAATGGAAAGGGACGCTATGGTAGGAGACCCAGGAGGACACAATGCTGACACAAAGTCATAAAAAGCAAGACTGGAGTCGGCCAAAACTCGTGTGACAAAACCACAATCCTTCTGGGAGAACGCACTGTGGACAGATGAGAGAAAACTAGAGCTTTTTGGTAAAGGACATCATGGCACTGTTTACAGAAAAAGAAAAGAACACGTTCCCTACAGTCCAGATGTTTTGGGGTTGCTTTGCTGCGTCTGCACCGGATGCCTCGACTGTGTGAACGGTATCATGAAATCTGATAACCAAAGATTTTTGGGGAGCAACGTACTGGCCAATGTAAGAAAGCTGTGTGTCCACCAGAGGTCCACCAGATTCAACAAGGTGCTGAAAGCATTCTTTAGAAATGTTGGCCCATATTGATAGGATAGCATCTTGCAGTTGATGGAGATTTGTGGGATGCACATCCAGGGCACGAAGCTCCCGTTCCACCACATCCCAAAGATGCTCTATTGGGTTGAGATCTGGTGACTGTGGGGCCATTTTAGTGCAGTGAACTCATTGTCATGTTCAAGAAACCAATTTGAAATGATTCCAGCTTTGTGACATGGTGCATTATCCTGCTGGAAGTAGCCATCAGAGGATGGGTACATGGTGGTCATGAAGGGATGGACATGGTCAGAAACAATGCTCAGGTAGGCCGTGGCATTTAAACGATGCCCAATTGGCACTAAGGGGCCTAAAGTGTGCCAAGAAAACATCCCCACACCATTACACCACCACCACCAGCCTGCACAGTGGTAACAAGGCATGATGGATCCATGTTCTCATTCTCTTTACGCCAAATTCTGACTCTACCATCTGAATGTCTCAACAGAAATCGAGACTCATCAGACCAGGCAACATTTTTCCAGTCTTCAACTGTCCAATTTTGGTGAGCTCGTGCAAATTGTAGCCTCTTTTTCCTATTTGTAGTGGAGATGAGTGGTACCCGGTGGGGTCTTCTGCTGTTGTAGCCCATCCGCCTCAAGGTTGTGCGTGTTGTGATTCACAAATGCTTTTCTGCAGACCTCGGTTGTAACGAGTGGTTATTTCAGTCAAAGTTGCTCTTCTATCAGCTTGAATCAGTCGACCCATTCTCCTCTGACCTCTAGCATCAACAAGGCATTTTCGCCCACAGGACTGCCGCATACTGGATGTTTTTCCCTTTTCACACCATTCTTTGTAAACCCTAGAAATGGTTGTGCGTGAAAATCCCAGTAACTGAGCGGATTGTGAAATACTCAGACCGGCCCGTCTGGCACCAACAACCATGCCAACGCTCAAAATTGCTTAAATCCCCTTTCTTTCCCATTCTGACATTCAGTTTGGAGTTCAGGAGATTGTCTTGACCAGGACCACACCCCTAAATGCATTGAAGCAACTGCCATATGATTGGTTGATTAGATAATTGCATTAATGAGAAATTGAACAGGTGTTCCTAATAATCCTTTAGGTGAGTGTGTGTGTATATATATATATATATATATATATATATATATATATATATATATATTACACACACATACAGTATAGACACACATTATATATTTATATATACATACATAAAAATATATATATATATATATATATATATATATATTACACACACACACACACCAACATGAATACAGTTTTGTATTTCTCTTGTAATGGATTTACATGCCAAACAGGAAACTGTATTATTTTTGATTGCATAGACCCATCTATGCCCCCACTGTTTACCTGTGAGTAGAGGAGTTAGTGTAAATGTGTCATTTTCTTTGAGTGCATTTCCTCTTTCATGGCCTTAGCCCACATCTGTGACTCACTTGAATTCATAGTTTCCTTCATGAGTCTTTTCTGGGCTCTGATCAGTCACAATCTCTTTTGTCTGGGAGGTGTTGGGGATTTTAACTGTAGGGGTTTTTTATAGTTAAAGACCCAAAAGACCAGATATGATAAATAAAGACCTGGAGTCAGTTTAAAAAAATAAATTGAAGAAAATTTTACTTAACAACAGTTTGCAGTTTCCTCAGCAGAAGCAGCTTCAAGTCTCACAAGGAGTTCGTAGCCCCCCCCTCCCCATATATATATATATATATAAACACTGCTCTCTGAACCGCACCTGCTGCACTGTTCAGTTGTCAGGCATGCTCATTGCTCTAGGCTGGGGTTGGTCATAATATAATGGCTCATCAGTGTATATCTTTCAGTTACAAACCTTAGGCTGTTGATGACTGAAGGGCCCAGAAGAGGTCAGCAGAGTAAAATGAAATTCTTTTAATTTTTGGGCGAACTATTGGCCACCAAGTGTCACCACAAATGATGTAAAACTTAAAACTAAAAATGATGTTTTTTTTTATTTAAAACATGTAATGCTGATGAGAGGAAACTATTCATAATAACCCCTAAAACAGTTTACATGCATCATACATCAAAAAGGCAATACACTTTTCAAAACAAAACAAGCTAATTAATAAACATTTTAAAACTTTTTCATATTTTTCACTAGTTACAGATCACAAGATTTTATCTGTAGGCTATTTATTTCATATTAGAGAGCTGTACTTTCAGAATGATTGTCGAAGTACGGTATCTGAGGCAAAATATTAATTCAGTATCAAACTAATACATATCACCTGAAAATATTTCCTTCGATTTTTTTCCCCCCATGCATGTTGTCAATATTAAACGAGAGCTGTTGACTTTGGGTGACGTGAGTGACCGCGAACAACCGGAACACATCAACTGATATGAATGGGGTGTAAGGAGGGAATTCGTTAAGTAGTTGGACCACTTCAGTATGTGGAATTTCACTGCAAAAATCATCGTATTCACTAAACATCCAGTTTCCAGGCTCAAAATGTGCCGAATTATTTAAATTAAGTCATTCTTCTCGGAGCAAATACGCCTCATGTTAAACAGGCTCAATGTGCGCACTATCCTTTCATGAATCATTTTCTACTGATTTGATCTTGATGTTAATTCCATTGATTGATCTGAGCACTACTTGAGGGATCATCTTCGGGGTGTGTTTGGGGTCTTTAATGAGGCGATATTTCTTCAGTGTCAGCGCCACTGCTACTTTCATCTCATTCATGGCAAAGTTCTGTCCAATGCAGTTTCTGGAATCAGATATACACAAGAAGTTTTATTAACCGTTTATACCATTTCTTTCTTTTAATAAACACCATATCTTAAACAAATATGTTTGCATTAGTACTGAAACATATAAAATCAGATATAATTTGGATATAGTAGTACTGTACGGTTTTCAAGTAGTTCATTCAATCACAGTCATAGGAGTTCAGAAATAATTTTAATTCACATAAAATATAACTGCAGGGACAGTCATTCAAGAGCATTAGTTATCTAATATTTGGATATCTAAAATACTTACTGAAGAAATAAAATTCTAAAAACATTTTGTGTCAGTGCTAAGAATGCCAATGTAGGCATATCCTTGTAAAAAAAAAAGAACACTTTAGCATACTTTTAAAATGAGTACTTATTAGGGAAATGACAAATATTTTGAAATATACCAAGGTGCTGAAAATAAGGTTTTTCAGACACTTAGGGTCAGATTTACTAACAGCGTGCGCCAGCTCAAACCCTCTTTTAGTGTTAAAAACTAAGACAAACAGTAAAGAATTATTGACAAATTAGTGGACAGTTATTTTTATTTTTACTAGTGTTGGGAGTAACACATTAAAAGCAAAGCTAGTGAAGTAATCACAGATTGTTAAAGTCATCGCGTCACTGTAGCTGCCGTTAGAAACTCCACTTCCTATAGTAACAGTGTTCTGAGACACGCTTATGACTGCACATTCACATTGGCTGCTCCAGCCTGAAAAATAAGCTGTTTTTAATGCTATTTAAGCACAAGAAACCACATTTCACGAGTTCACACTTACAAATAATCAGAGTAATTAGTATGCATATTTGGCGTGCTGTCCGAGGAGAGGGCTCCGAGCTCGGTATTTGGCCCGACCCCAGAGTACTCCCCCCTTATTCTAGTTTAGGAAGTAACCAGGCAAGTGTGAGGAGACGGGGTGGTGGAGGAATGCTGAAACTGTCCAAAAGCATAGGCGAGTCGACTGCGTCAATATACATAGGTCCCCGCTCATGCTGATTGGGCAGACATGTTGATTGCTGATTAATGAAGATGAAGGTCCGAAGTAATGATACACTGAGTTCCTTCAGTGTATTTAATAAATGTGTTGTTTCAGTTTTACTCCAGTTTGATTTTGCCGCCATCATTTTGCATTCTGACGACCCGACCTCATGAAATGATGACATTGACGCAAAGTAATCGGTTTAATTTTAATTTAATAAATAAAATTTAAAAATGCAAATTTTTCTCCTCCAGTGAACTGCCACCTTATCATGGTGGAGGGGTTTGAGTGCCCGAATGATCCTAGGAGCTATGTTGTCGGGGGCTATATGCTCCTGGTAGGGTCTCCTAAGGCAAACAGGTCCTAGGTGATGGGCCAGACAAAGAGCAGTTCAAAACCCCTTGTGCATCTACAAATACCAAGGACCGTTACGTCGCCCGGTATGGCGCAACTGGGGCCCCACCCTGGTCCGTAAAGTCTCCGGTGCCTGTCGTGGCGGCAACCCCCGAACCAGGTGGTGGACACCGGATGTAAGGGATGCCGTCAAGCTGAAGAAGGATACCTATCGAGCATGGTTGGCTCGGGGGACTCCCGAGGCAGCTGACGGGTACCTGCGGGCCAAGCAGACTGCAGCCTGGGTAGTTGTGGAGGCAAAAACTCGGATCTGGGAGGAGTTCGATGAGGCCATAGAGAGGGATTATCGGTCGGCCTCTAAGAAATTCTGGCACACCGTCCGACGCCTCAGGAGGGGGAAACGGTGCCCCGCCAACACTGTTTACAGTGGGGGTGGGAATCTTCTGACTGCAACTGGGGACATTGTTGGGCGGTGGAAGGAATACTTCCACCGACACGTCTTCCACTGAGGAAGCAGTGATTAGCAAGGTGATTAAACTGACTGGAACTACTTGTGCATTATACGTTTTGAACGCATACCGTCCAGCCAATCAGAATCTAGTATTAAGACCATGGTGTAAAATGTAATATTGAATAACACTACATTTAAATTATAAGCAAGTACTTTACATGTACTTTTAGTATGTTATTCAACACATCAAAATAAGTGTACTTCTTTAAAGCACTACAAAAGACATAAAACAGAATCATTTAAAATCCACTTTGAAGAAAAAACTCATTATTTTTGTGTGCTTTTAAAAGTGTATTTACATGAGCGATGAAAGTGTACTCTCTTTACACTCTCTCTCTTGCACATTCAATGTCACAATCACTGTCAAAATGACCTGCATTATCAGTTGCTATATTGTTGTTTGCTCTCTGCTCTCATTGGGGTTGAATTGAGGTCATCTGAAGGAAAAGTTCACAGTACTTCCAAACAACAGCAGCTCATAGTGATCTGTCAAGCTGTTATGACAAAAACACCATGCATTTACCCACATGAGCTGTGTGCTGCATTGCAATTGTTGGAATATGTTTTCAGTAGGGAACATAGCAAAATTTTGATTCACTGAAAATCTTCCCGCCTTCCATTTGCATCTGCGTTCAGATTCCAAAACAGCGTGCTAAGACTTTGTGTCAACACTGACTGCAAAACGCTATTGTTCATTGTTCATCTACTATATGAGTTCAGAAATCTTGAAAGAAAGTATTGTGACAAATGTTGCATAGCAAGTATACGCTACTTGTATGGTAATTTGATGTTTTTTTTAAGCTTGACAAACGTGGTTACTATGAACATTCGTTGTAGAGAAAAGTGCTCCTTGAAGAATATTCCTTTTCTGTTGGACAGGAAAAACTGCTGCAATTTTCTTTTTTGAGTGAACTATTCTGTATTTTTCAAAAAATCAGCATTGCTAAGCATCTCATTGCTATTTGCTCTCATGAGGGTTAAAATGAGGTCAGAGACATTCTACACTCCAAACTCCAAGCCAAAGAACAGCTCTATTCTGTGTGACTGAAATGTAAGTGAATGACCCACTTGCTAAACCGCTCATGTCTCTTCAACACTCGCTGGTTTACAAACCTGGGTCCAGCAGAGAAGGGTACAAAAGCATGAGGTGACCTCTTAGCAGCGTTCTCAGGCAGAAATCTCAGTGGATCAAATACCTGTGGACAACATAACATTTTAAATAATAAATACATTTTAAACATAAACTTATTAAGATTAAAATATGGTTTTGTTCTGAGTGTGGGTGTTTCGATTATTTTATAGTGAGGTCCTATAGTATGAGACCAAAATCTGTGATTTAAAGGATTAGTTGACTTCAGAATATATATATATATGTGTGTGTGTGTGTGTATATGTACTTTTTAACCACAAATGCTCGTCTTGCACTGTTCTGCGATTCCCCACGCATTACATCACGTTGGAAAGGTCACGTGTGACGTAGGCGAAAGGACCGATCCAGTACTTACAAAGCGAACGTACAAAGATTAAATCAAACACTCTTTACAAAAAAAGGTAAAACAATGATGTAGGACGATTTTAAAGTTGAATGAGATGGAGTTTTTACGTCACGCGTGACCTTAATGCGTGGAGCAGAGCAGTGCAAGATGAGCATTTGTGCATTGAGCATTTCATTTTACGTTTGTTTTTTAGAAAATGACCCATCATTTAGCTAAATAAGACCCTTATTCCTCGTCTGGGATCATGTAGAGCCCTTTGAAGCTGCACTGAAACTGACATTTGGACCTTCAACCCGTTGAACCCCAGTGACGTCCACTATATGGAGAAAAATCCTGCAATGTTTTCCTCTTTTCGACTGAAGAAAGAAATACATAAACATCTTGGATGACATGGGGGTGAGTAAATTATCAGGAAATATTAATTCTGAAGTGAACTAATCCTTATATCCTCGATCAAGTGACTCCCTGTATAGACGGTCACACAAGATGCATCTTTTTTGTTCATGTCGCTCCAGTGTTGCTTTCATTAAAGCAAAAGACACTCACTAGATACTGAGACAGTCTCATTAATTCAATTCTCTGACATTTTGTAACAAATCAGATTGTTATGCTGAAAAAATAGCACTTGAAAAATTTGCCTCCTAATATTTGGACCCCATTATATCATTTTTTTGTTGTTTCATATACATTCAACATTCTGTTGTGAATTATTTGGGTGATGTTATGTAGTGAGAAATGGACTGCCTATTTCAGATGAAAAGAGAGCACTCGTACATAAGGGTTCTCCCACACTGTGGCATTCAAGTGGATCCCATAAATGCTAACTCCAATGGTACAACCTATGGAAGAGTAAAACAGTGTTTAAGTCGAGCAGTTATGTATTCGTTCAGTGTCATTCTGCATATGCCAAGTAACTGAACAACAAGCAGCTAGGTTAATGTTTGAACAGATGTTCTCTGAGTTAGAGGTCATTGTGTTTGTTAATATGTGAACAGGGTTTAAAGCAGTATGCATATACAGTATGCATATATATTCATATACTTACTGGTTGCCAAAACAATGAAAACATTAAGCAATACATTATATGAAGAACAGCCTTTGCATGTTTGTCCATGTTGGCATTATGCTGTTCGTTCTTCTCATAAAATGTTGCAGTTTTGTATCTGTTGCATTTAGCGTACGTTTTTGGACCGCAAAAATGTAAACAGTCATCAACTCATTTTTATGTTTCTAATAAAATATCTGGTCCCAGTTTATTTTAAGTGTTACTTAATATACGTTTTAGTTAGTAACCACCATGTACTACTACTGTTAATTACTTATTAACTTTGTACTAAGATTTAAATTAATCATTTGATGCAATGCACTTATTGTGCATGTAATAACATCACTACATCTGTAATTAACTTCTGTAATTACATCAATAATTACACACTTGCATTAGTGTGCAAAAGTAAATAGCAGCAAAAGTATTTTGCAATACAAGAAGTACATTGTACCAAACCTTTTTTTTTTTTACCTAAATGCATAGTTAAAGACAAATTATATAAAGTCAAACTGAAAGTCTTCTTGCAATGAATGAATGGTGGTTATGCGTCAAAAGGTCAAAAAGGTGCTGTAAAGTGGCATAAAAATACTATAAAAGTGGGATATGTCTTCTTTAGTCTTGTGATAGCCATTGTGCGAGGAACAGACTGAAATATTAATATTAAATATTAAAAATAACAGTACTAATTTTAAATAACAGCCAGAAAAGCCTTGTGCAGACTGTCAGTTCTGGAGTTTGACAGTCACTAGATGACCAAAGAATTACCTTCAGGTACAGTCCGTCCATCAAAGAAAGTCAAGGGTTTGGTCAACTTTCGTGATATTCCCGGAACAGGAGGACAAAGCCGCAGAGATTCTTTAATGCACATTGTGGTATAAGGGATTTTATTGAGGTCTTCCCTGAAGCAGAAAGAGAGAGAGACAAAGAAACAGACAGTGAATGAGGCATTACCAATGAAAGCATAATGAGGAAATGCATACTGGGATTTGAGATGATTTGCTATCAATATAGCATAGCTGAGCCTAAGCGGCTAATATGGTATTAGTATTATACATTGTTTTGATAAAAAAGACAAAATACTCATCGTGTCACTGATTATTGCTGTAAAATGCTTTGAGACTTAAAATAAAATGTGATACAGTACCTGCCAATTGTAAAGTATTTAACTCACCACATTTATTTTCATTGAATTTCCAGCAAAATATCTTGATATATTTATTACTAGGACTGTGCAATTAAGTGAGGTTTTGATTTTGGCTTATATGATAACAGTGAATATGATTTTTGCCATAATGGAGCAGCCATATATGTTACTATGACAAACCTACCTTTCCCATCATACCACTTTTAACAAACCAGGATCTTACACTTGACACTCTCAACTGTCCAACACAACGTCACACGAGTCGAGTAATGACAGTACCAATCCAGTGTGTCTTTTCCATCCAGAACTTCCACGATCTCCTCCCTGCATTTCTCCTGGTGCTTAGGGTTACATGCCAGATTGTAGAAGATCCAAGATATTCCACTGGCTGTAGTATCATGGCCTTCAAACATGAACGTGTCCACTTCAGCCCTGATATCCTCATCTGACAAACCCTGCTGATTCTCGTCCTGAAACCAACACGCAAAATCAATGTGACATCAATAATAATAATACTACACTATGTGATAGGTAACAAAATGTGAGTTTTTAGATTTTTATTCAGGAAAAATATAAGAATTGTGTAAGTGCTTGGGAATATCATACTCGAGCAGACAGAAGAATATCCAGAAAGTCCAAATATCGTTTGTTTTTAACAATGCCCTGCTCCTTCTCGATCTTCAAGACTTCCTTCCTCTTTCTGATAACTTCCGCTAAAAAACATGAAGAAATTGATATGACACAATAGCGTTTCTTGTTAAAATCTTACACTACCGTTCAAAAGTTTGTGAGGTTTTTTGAAAGAAATCTCTTATGCTCACTAAGGCTGCATTTATTTGATCAAAAATACAGAAAAACAGTAATATTGTGAAATATTTTTACAATTTAAAATAACGATTTTTAATTTGAATGTATTTGTAATTTATTCCTGTGATCAAAGTTGAATTTTAAGCATTTTTGTTTGCATTCAGTCTTCAGTGTCACATGATCTTTCAGAAATCATGCAGATAGACATTTTTCATTATTATCAATGTTGATAGCTTCATATTTTTGGGGAAAAACGATGATACGTTTCGTTTTTTTGTTTGGAATTCTTTGACAAAAGTTCAAAAGAACAGCGATTATTTGAAATATGTAACATTAAAAATGTCTTTACTGTCACTTTTGATCAATTTAATGCATCCTTGCAGCATAAACGTATTAATTTCTTAGAAAAAAAAACAAAAACTACCTTTTGTTTGAAAGGCAAGGCCCTGATATACTTTAAGCGAAATCAAAGAACAAACCGGTGTGACGTAATTTCGAACAGAACCAGGCCAAAAACGAAGTTCGTTTTGCGTTTGTTTCTGGAGTTTTGCAGTTTGCCAAATTTCAGGAAATTTTTCTTTTTGCTCCGGCTGGTAAACACCTTCGAACTACCATTGGTTCGTGATGATGACATAATAGGTAGGTGTGGCTCTGGGGCTCCGCCTTCTTTGATGTGGAAATCTTTGGTTCATTTCTTCTATTCAGTCCCTCAAGGTCAGACGTGCATGAGGAAAATCATGAACATCCACTTTATAGTAGAAAATTAAGTTGTAATTCTAATCGAAAGAATTAAAGCTTTTAAACAATCTTTTGTTGTGGTCTATAAATAAATTGACTGGAGTGCCGAATAGCAGAGTTGGTGCAAACACATCCACATCACTATGATCAGATCTTTCATAAACTGCTGTTTTCTCCCCGCTGTCATTTCTGTTGTGTTTATTTTGTTATTGAAAGGAACGCACGCAACACATATTCATCTAAACGTCACTCTCAGCACTGTGGACGGCTTCAGGACGTTTATACCGCTGCTCACGTTTTTCAAACTTCTTTTTATCCCAAAGCGAAGAACGAAAAAAGATCTTCGGCGTGAGTATATCAGGGCCTGTAGTGTATATTCTGTATGTATATTTAACTAAGATATATAACAGGTATGGATAAAATAATAGCCCATGAGCAGACCCGGATATAATCTTTCACAAAATCTCCAGAATTGGATGTGTCAATTTGGGCACCACCAATCATATTTAAAACAGGTTTCTTGAACATTGTCTTTCATTGGTCAGTGAAACAGATAGACTGCTAAAATCAAGGGTCTTGAAGGAAGTGTGTCACACTAAGGCTATGTCTAGACTGTCAGTCCAAATCTGATTTTTTTTTTTTGCATATCCAATTGAAATAAGATTTAGCACGTGTTAATTAGACAAAATAAAACAAACACATGAAATTCATATGTGGTTTGAAACATGCTTAAAGTCGCTGCAGAAACAAGGTTGAGCTGTTGCAAAGTGCCGGATGAGCAGAAAATGACAATATAACGGAGACATGTTGAGAGCGGCGGTAGGAGACGCTCGTACCAGCCTCCTCCGTCTCTGCCTCTGCCTGAGAAGACACAGTAGTCCAGCGGATACACACTGCCATGTTGTAAATAAGACAACATCTGCATTCAGGGCTGGGTAGGTTACTTTTAAAATGTATTTCACTACAGATTACAAAATACATGCTTTAAAAAGTAATTTGTAACGTATTTCGTTACATTACTCAAGTTTAGTAACTTAATCTAAATACTTTAGAATACTTTGGAATTCTAATAAGTGTGGAACAAACACAAAAAAGGCAATTGCAAGTTTTTATCTCACAATTCTGACTTTTTCCCTCAGAATTGTGTGATATAAAGTTGCAATTGCGAGTTATAAAGTCAGAATTATGAGATGTAAACTCGCAATATTGAGAAAAGTCAGAATTATGACATTTAACTCACATACTAAATTCACAATTGCAAGAAAAAAAGTCAGTATTGCAAGTTTATATCTCCCAATTCTGACTTTATAACTTGCAATTGTGAGTTTAAATCTCACAATTCTGAGAAAAAGAAGTCAGAATTGTAAAATGCAAACTCACAATTGTGAGGGAAAAAAAACAATTTGTGAGAAAAAGTTGCAGTGACGAGTGAATTATAAAATGACTCACAAACAACTATCACAAAACATGAAAACAGTCGAAAACATGAAACTTAACTCCGCTTTTTCAGACGGTCAGAGTCAGAGAATCACCAATTGCTGTTTAAATGACATTAAAATTCAAAGTAATCACTTTGGTAATCTAAAATACTTTTCAGATGTAACTGTAATCTGATTACCACCCATTTAAAATGTAACTGTAATGAAATACAGTTACTCAAATGTTGTATTTTAAATACGTAACTAAGTTACTTGTATTTCGTTACTCCCCAACCCTGTCTGCATTGCAAACCCATCCATGTTGCGGTTGTTGTTTTTGGCGTATACCTTTTATTGCCATAAAAACCAATGCAGATATTCCAGAAGACGAAAGAGACATAAATCAGATCTGAACAGTTGCGATACACTATGTGGACAGTCAATAATTTTAGATCAGATTCCAAACGGATACACAAATAATCAGATTTGGCCTGACAGGGTAAACGTAAACCTAAATGTTGAGCCCCCTAGTCCATTTGGGTCAGTGAGAAAATAGTGGGTTTTTTTTCTTTTCTTTTTTTATTGCCGTATTACAAAGTTTCCAGAACCTCATAAAATTCACAGACTCAAAATCACAGTTAATCTAATTTCAGATTACATTTACAAAGACTACATTACATCCGCTGTGTTTCTATGGGGTTCTGCGAGTGTGGGCCTGCTCATGACTGTGGCTTGTCAAAGAAACAACACCTGTGTGACTGTGTGCTATGTTTGTTGCCTTCCTGAATTTGTATCCATGTGGACTGAGATGAAATATGGCCTTGCTGTGGTATGGAAAAACTCTGAACCTGAGGTTCACCAGGTGGCAGAGATCATACACTGCCTGGATGTAGGGGTTGGTTCCACTGCAATGAGATCAGGGAGATTTTACTAAAAGGAGATGGATGCGTACAAGCGGACGAGGTGAGAGTTTTAACTGACCTGTCTGTCTGACAGTTGCTGTTACAGCTGAATGCGCATTTCATGATGCTGTCCAGAGTCATGAGACTTACATGTTTAAACAGTTCAAATGACTCTTCTGATTTGGCATAAACTTCCCACTTATCCTGAAAGACATAAAAATACATTTAAAGTGTATCGTACCATATCACCAGCATTACCCCACAATAATGGATTATAAAAATAATGACTGTTTTCAAACAGGTTTCTCAACCGAGCAAACAAAAATATGGGTTACACTTTATTTTAAGGTGTCAGTATTACAGTGTTATTATACATTTAAGTACTGAGTAATGAGAATTAACTACAAGTACTTAGGATGAGGGTTTGGTTTAGTGTTAATTGCATGTAATTATGCATAATTTATAGTTATTACTATAGTAAATACATGCAACATATGTAACAATGACACTAAAATAAAGTGTTACCAAAATATGTTCTAAGAACCTTTTGCTAACGTTCCCATAATGTTCTCATGAATGTTTTAAAATGTCCAACGTTTTTGATTATGTGGAACATTTTAAAAACATTCTGGGAATGTTACTTTTGAATGTTCTCTGAACAAGTAGTAACATTTAAAAACACATTAATAATCTTTTTCTGTTACCGTTTTGAGAACATTATTAAAGATCAGATTACTTAGAACACACATTCTATTTAAGAGAACCTTGTCAGAAAATTAGCCATAGTTCTGAGAACGTTCCCTGTTCTTCCCTGGGAAAAATTCTGCTGTTGTTTGAAAACATAGTCCCACCCCAAAGTTGCATCGTTGGTTGTGCCAATGTTGCTGCTTTAGATTGAGATGCCCAAAAGATTGTGCCAAAGAGACAATTTTTTGTGCAACCTAACTAATGACTTGTGTACATGACAAATACACACTTCAACAAGTGCCTTAAACGTACAAGCATGACTTGGGTTGAATCAGAAATAAGTTTCACATAAGGCTTCAAAACATCATAATGGAAACCAGGAGTGAGGAGTCGTCTATGCCGGAACCATTTCTGTCCAGCAGACACAAGCAAGCCATCGCCTGAGGAGACAGTGAAGAGTGAGGAGTTAGCTGTAGTGACAGATATATATACATAAACAATATATGATCTGTTGTGTAATCTTACCTAACCAAGGGATGAAAAACTTATATGCATAGTCATCTTTGGGTTCTTTTAATAAAGCAAAATAAAGTCATTTTTAAAATGCTTGTTTTGGTTATTAACATCTAAGAAAGAATTAGTGCACAGTAAAAATCTGAAATGTGTCATTCAAACAATTAAAAAAAGATCAGCACCTGTTGTGGTGAGAATGGTCTTCACATATGATGGGTGGTGGATATTCAAAATGGACAATGACGGGCCAAACCACAGTGGAAAGGCAAATGGATACTGTTCACTCCACTTCATAATCTTTTCCAAATCATGTCCATCCTGGCGAAACTATAAATATATATATATATAAAAAAGATTGTGCAACTGTTATCAACATGTTTCAAGAACAAATTACACTCTAAAGTCATTTATTTCACGTGAATTCTTTCAAATGCTGCTGAAGAATGTGAGTACAATGCAAGGCTCTTCTGTTTATTGCCTAACAATTTAACCCTGTTATTGTTTAGTTGCAGTGAATAGACAATAACTCATGAGGTTACTTATGGCAAGCCATTTTGACATTTTCAGGATATGAACTTGTGATATCAACAATTACATTTTCACTAGTTAAAATGATAATTCTTGATATCAGGAATTCAATTTCCACTTGTATAAACTATAATTGTTGATATCAAGAATTGTATTTTTACTAGTGAAATCTCGCCATAGGCTGCCATTCAAATTCAATTGTTGATATCAAGAATTCATTTCTTACCAGATGAAATTCCAGTTTCACATATCAGGAATACAATTCTTACTAGTAAAAATGTTCATTTCTGATATCATGAATGTGATTGTTACTAGTAAGAAAGTCGTTTTAGATATTATAAATTATACTGATATCCAGAATTCATTTTCAGATATCAGAAATGAACATTTTTACTAGTAGAAATTCAATTGTTGATATCAGACATTTGCATTTTTACTAGTAAGAATTGTATTCCTGATATGTGAAACTGGAATTTCAACTAGTAAGAAATGAATTCTTGATATCAACAATTGAATTTGAATGGCAGCCTATGGAGAAATTTCACTAGTAAAAATACAATTCTTGACATCAACAATTATAGTTTATACTAGTGGAAATTGAATTGTTGATATCAAGAATTAACTTTGTTACTAGTGGAAATCTAATTCCTGATATCAAGAATGAACATTTTAACTAGTGAAAATGTAATCGTTGATATCACAAGTTCATATCCTGAAAATGAATGAAAGTCAAAACGGCTTGCCATACTTACTGCCCTCGGAGATAAGGAGGTCAAATACAGCGGGATTTTTATTCAAACTTGCACCAACATTTATGTCATATGCATCAGAAGTTTTCCAATAGGTATTAAAATATAATGACATATAAAATATCATGGTGATATTTAGGTGGATAAAGCAAAGGGTGTTCAACAGGTGTTTGAAACCAACAAAAAAATCACTTCTAGCATGACTGGACTTCAAGTTTAGCTTACCCAGCTAACAAGGAACGTTCTTAGAACTTTGGCTAACGTTCTGGAAAGATGCTCTCAAAGTTCTGAGCAAATGCTTCCAGTAACATTAATAGAATGTTCGTTCAAAGTTAGGGTCTGGTGTTCTCAACGCGTTAGCACGAACATGTTCTTTTATTTATAGGCTACATTCACAGTTCATGGAACTTTTTTCCTGAAATGTTTTACTTTTTAAAAATGCTGTTTCAGAATGTTCAGAGAACGCTTGCTTCTATATTAATCAAATTTAATGTTCCCTTAACGTTAGCTTAACCAAGGGGGGATTTAAAAAAACCAAACAAACAAAAAAAGCATTTAAACAGAAATAAAGTTTTCATATCTTAGAACATTTTTGCAGAGATATTCATTCACGTAGTCGTTTACCTCCTTAACGTGTCCGAAGAGCCAGTGTGCAGGTGGTCCTGGAAACGGCTCCATAGTTCGCATCCCCTTCCTCCTCATGATCAGTAATCTAAGCACTATCACCAAACACACAAGAAATGGGAGTGTGAGGACATGACTTAAGGAGAGCGCTTCCAAATTCAACGGGAAAATCCCGTAAAGCTGCATGGCACGAGCTGTCAGTGTCGCTTGGGTTCTGTTCTGTCATTGATCTTGATGTGGGAAAGAGGAAGTGGTAAAGAGAGAGGGATGGACTTTCAGCTGGACATAAACAACCTTTTATACAACAAATAAAGGATTTCATAAGGTTTCCTGATAGCAAGTTGCTGTGGATACACTGTAATAATAAAAAAAAAGTAATTATCCTGGACTTGCGGTCATGGCAACAGGTCAGAAAAGTCAAACTTGCTCGGGAGCAGGCTTATTTCATGTAAACACTGCATTATTTTAAGATGACGTGATGCTTAAAGTCTGTTCCAGCCACTGCTACTTTATTATATAGTATCTTACTGAATCAGGAGCAATAATAATAATTTAAATAGTAATATAAAATTAGCTTGACAATAATATTAGTGTTGTGTATACTATAGACACAGCCAGTTTACTGACTGAGTGATTTATTCGTGATGGAATAATTACTTATTATTAATTTTATTGGCGTTTTACACTCATGCTGTACAGTTAATCCAAGCTGTGCATTAGATATTATGAGTGGCTTGATAACATGATCTTCACTCTTAAGAAACTTTAATTAAAGCTGTCACGTATCAAATCTGCTTCAAAGATCAAATTAAATGAATTGCTAATTACAAAACTGAAGTAAAAATGTAAAGCCTGTTCAAATACTAGAAATCGTGAATATAAATGATTGGGGAATCATGTAAAAAAAACAGTGTGACGAGCAGGGCGCGCGAAAGCCGTGAGGGAACGGAGCGAGGCCGGTGACGAGAGTGATAGTGAGCGTCAGCTGCGTGCTGCACCGGTCTCGTATCTCTCACGGAGGAGCTCCGGAAGCATAAAAGAGGAGCGACGACAGTGTGTGTTATGTTGTGTTTTATTCAGAAGTACAGCTTTGCACTCTGTATCCATACGGGAATGGATTCCCCGATCCATGTTGTCTGAACATAATTTTTATTATCCAAAATAAACAAACAATAAAACAAAAGTAAAAGGGCGGCAGTTCCTCACGGCGACTGCCGCCCACACAAACAAAGTAAACACAACATAAAATCCAGGCCTGGTCCTCTCTCGTCCTTCACTGTTTTCGCTCCTCTTTTATGCTGCCGGTGCTCCTCCGTGAAAGATACGAGACCGGTGCAGCGCGCAGCTGACGCTCATTATCACTCACGTCACCGGCCTCGCGCCGTTCCCTCACGGCTCTCGCCTGCCCTGCTCGTCACAAACAGTAACCATTATAAGTAACTTAAGTTACATAATCAGATTACTTTTTCAAGTGACTAGTAAAGTAACGCATTACTTTTTCAATTTACAAAAAAAATATCTGAGTTACTTTTTCACATGTATTGACTGTCAGCTCTACTATCTTAATGTTGAGAGAAATAAAGGTCAGAGGTGTGTGAACATGATGGTTATTGTAGTTCTAGACTAAATGTGAACAAATATTATCTCACTTGCTCGAAAACATTCAGTATTCCTCGAAATCAATCAAAACATTGAAATACAATCTTAGAATTTTAAGCAAACATGTAATAATTAACTATATTAAATAACACAAATATACTTTATGCATTTAATATCACTTTATGAACCAATGTCTTTGCTGCTGACCTTCAATGATCTAATTCAACCTTACTAATAAGCGAAATTACTTTAGATTAGATTTAGAAATAAGAGTTTTGAATTTCCTTCTTCTGTCTCCTATTCTTCTTTAATCCAGAATGGCAGCGTTAATTTGAGTTGCGCCCTCTACTGTACAGGTGTAAATATGCCTTAAGCCTGAGGCTTATTCACTTCACTTTTGGTGTGAAAGGGCATGTACATTTTCCAAAAATAGAACTTTGTTTTTGGCATATCTTTTGGTTGCTTGGCTGTTTCCTTATAAAGGTCCAGAAATTCTTCATGTTTTTCATCAGGTGTCTTTTTTAATTATATGATGTCATTGCGTTGCTGTCTTGCCGCCAGCCAGTCACTGCATTGTTGATCGTGGTTTCGAGTATCGATACATCTGCCAGTACTTTACAAAATCGTGTTTATACAACTACACATAAACTTCTATCTCAGGGCAAATAAAACTAATGAATACACTTTGCAAAAATAATAAAATAAGTCATTAACCCTCTGGTGCTGTTTGGTTATTTTTTATTATTATTTTTTTGGTACGAAACTTGGTAAAGGTTTTGGCACTTGTTATGTGAATACAAAAAACTCATGGACATGATTTGAAAAGGTTAAATAATCCTGAAAAAAAAGTCACACCTGTACTGTTCATGGTCAAAATTGACCACATTGGAAACGAATGGGAAGTGAATTTCTTCTAGTGGAAAAGTTTGGTACTGCGCAAAAATTATACTGAAAGCAATTTTTTGAGATATTAACCTCACAACTTCTTTAGATTCATTTCTTTAATTTTTACCCCCCAGTTTTCATATAAATATTAAAAAAAGTATCTTTTATTATAATAAACTCAAACATTTTAACATTTTTTTGTTTCACTTTTTTAAGTTAATTTTACCTATAATCTGTCTTTAAAAAGAGAGCAAACTTTGAAAAAATCTGTTCTCGAAAGCAGTCGAGATTTATGACAGTTTAAGTTGGAAATTTAATTTTTCACTCAAAAAGTGATTAACAGGTAATAAATAGTTCATAATTATTCCATAAATATAATTTAGTTCCATAAAATCCCCTAAAATACAAAATATTAAATAAAAAATATTATCAATCTATAATTGTAAATATAGTAATAGTAAAAATACTAAAATACTAAAATAAATAATTTTTAAGGTTAGGTTAAGCCATCAACACTTCTGTCATCAGTACGTTTTTCAAATATTATATAACCAAATTTAATGATATTTTATCTGGGTGTTACACATTGTACAATGTTATAACGTTTGATAATGTTACTGATTAAAATGGTAAAGTGTTATCAGAATGAATTGGCAGGGTTTTTTTTTTTTTTACACACAGGATATAAAGATCAAGAGCTTAACAGCGGTGCAAAGAGTAATATGATATTAAACATTTTGGCTGATAAAAAAGGCCACTAGGAATGTGTGGTGTGGTTTTAGTTGGTTTAAAATTTTTCTGTAAATGTGTAATATTTTAAATACCTGATAAATCATCATGAAAACATTTGTGCACAGGCTTTAAACAAGGAGGGTGAGTAGGGCCCAATGATCATTTATGAAAAAGAAGTGCGCTTGAATGTGCATTTGTAGTGGACTTAAATTGTTAAAAGTTTTTAAAAAATTGCAGATGATATATCAATTAAATAAAAGGCCACTTAAGAGAGTAGAGAGTAAAGAGAGTAGTCTATACTAATGACTGTTTTTTAACACACTTAAGCACACTTTTAAAAAGTGTACTTTGTAATGTCAAATTTGAGGTTTTACTTTAAAGTACATTTTAAATCATTGTTTTCATAATCTTTTGTCATGCTTTAAAAACGACACTTATTTCGATGTGTTGACATACTAACATACTAAAGCACATGTAAAGTACTTAATTATCATTTTAATAATATTGATATAATTAAAATTGTTGACATTACATTTAAAGTTAATATATTTTAAATGTACTAAATTGTAACTTCATCTTTACAAATGTATTATTATAAAAATATTTCAATACATTAAATACAAATTTCAATAGAAATAACAGTTTTTCATTTATTTTACCAAAAATGCTAGTCAGTACATTTAATAGTTCACTTTAAAGACAATAAGGGTAGTTATGAAATTACATGTAAAGATCTAATAAGAATTATAGTTAAGTGGGTCAAAAACACACTTTTGTTTAAAGGCACAATATGTTTTTTTTCACCACTAGGCGTCGCTAAACTCTTCAAAACAATAACAAAGGCGTAGTTTGATGACGCAGTGAATGAGTGGAACATGGAACTTGTCGTCATGTCGATTGACCCATATTGTTTATGGGGAAATGATGATTATGGATATAGAATGCATGCTGGGCGTGGCCGAGAATCGCGGGCGCGACTGATGATCAGTGGCACACACGAGTCCCGGTGATATAAAGAAATGAGGACATTTCATTCAACTACTCATAAGTGCTGAAATACTACTCATACAGGTCAGTCTATTTGATGAATTAAAACTGTGATGTAACACAGCGCCGTTTCACTTGGTCTAACGTTACACTATCATACTAAACTGCATTTGATCCTCGTTTTATTTCTCCTTTTGTCCAAAAGTTTGCTTGCCATGGTCCATAATGTTTGAACGAAACAAGACGTTACGCAGCTGTCCGTGTCTGTTTCCGTGATTACTGTGCAGTACAAGCGGAAACCAGGGACAAGAGAGGGACGGGCACTATTTAAAATTGTGAATGTCTCTCAATTTACAAATTCTTGGAAACATTTAGGATAATGTAAGTACACAGCTGAATGAAATATATAACACTGTGCAAGTGGTTTTTGGATATTTTAATATAAAAATTGTACATATTGTACCTTTAACTAATTGCGTTTAATATGAATGATACATTTTCAGTTAATTGTAAATGACATGCAATTAAGTGCCTGAAATCATCACACTTACTTTGCACAGTATATTATTCCAGTAATAATTACTCTTTTTTAAAGTGTTAAAGTGTATTACTTTTTCAGAAGGGATCTGTTTAAAAGATAACAATACTTTATTCAGCCTTCAAATAAACATTTCCCCTTCGTCTCATCTGTCCACTGTTCACCGTCTTCATTTCTTGCTCTCTGTTAAGAAAAGGAGAGCGTGAGTTTGTGCATCATCTGACACACGAAAGCAGAAACCTCCAATACGGCAGAGAATTCAGTTGACCGTCCACTCACTTGATGTAGCACTGAAGTTATCCTCTCTTCTCTCCTTCCAGTGGATGATTTTCTGGATGTTCTGGCGTCCAGTGCTCTTTAGGAGCGTGTGATACGTCTGCATCATGCTGAGGGCACGGGCACTTCCCGCACACACCTGAGCCTTCTGCAGTCTGGGCACTGATGCCAGATTACACGCAATCTCATATGCATGTTCAAAATGTACATAAGCTCCATCATATTGCTTCTATAAGCACACAGACACACACTTGTTATAAGAACGCTTGTAGGAACTCGACACAATGATCTCATACAACACCTGCTCATGTATGCTAATGTCTCCATTATAAAACTTAGTGAGCTGGCTTGCTGTCCAAAGGCTTTTAAAAGTTCACAAAGCAGCATGTTTCTTCCTACCTGTTCAGACAGGCTTTGCGTCAGGGGCAAACCTATGATGACTCTCTAAATCAGTGTTTCTCAAACTTTTTCAGCCCAAGGACCACTTTATCTGCCAATAACAGAATCCCACTCTAACACGCCCCCCAAAAACAACAAAATAGGAAGGATAAACTAAATTTAAGTTTAATATGCAACTGTTTCAAGTCAAAAACTAATTATTCAAACACAAATGCAATGATATGATCCATTTTTTCGTTATTAAAACACACTGACGTCAACCCCCCCCCCCCCCCCCCCCGCCCACGATCCGGTGCGGGTTAAGAGCTTGCCTAGTTTAAGTCATCTTTTCGCGGACCACTAGGGGGCGATGGCGGACCACACTTTAAGAATTACTGCTCTAGATAGACAGCTCACTAAGAGTTTATGTTTTCTTAACTCATTTGTGCATTTAAGCAATTTTACCACAAAATAAACATTAGTTGAAGTTTTTCTCTTACTCCAGAGTTGAGGATGCTTCCAAGGCACATGTAGGCTTTCTCGAGGTTTCTGTCCTGTTTGCTGTTTAGAGAAATCTCAGCAAACTTCTCCAAATATTCTGTTGCTTCTGTGAGTTTGCCTTCACTGGAACAAACAAACACACTTAAGTCATGGAGAGAAATGGGTGCTGATTACACGTTCAGAAAGCATGATAATTGATTCAATGCGACGCAAGCAGCAATTATCAGGGCCCAAGTACCATTACACACCTTTTAACTGACTAAATGACAATGACTAACAAGTCAATCTATTAAAACAAAACTTATTTACATTCACTATGCAGTAATGTGCAGGTTTATCCCTTTTTATCACTGTTATACTGCCACCTTCTGGCTAAACTCCATGCCTTGCATTTACATTATAAAATCCAACAGTTTAACTGATACATTTTAGTTAACTTACTTAATAGCAAAACTCTAGTAATCTGTACTATTCACATACAATGCCTTTTTTTTTTACTCATGAACCCCAAGTTATGATTAATTGATTGTTTGTTTTTGAGGTGGGCTATTCATAATAGACTTTTCCCTCATTTCTTCCACTTCTGCAGTTATAATTCTCTGTTTGCATTCACCGATTTGCTTTCTTAAGTGTTTAATTGTCAATTCAACTGAAAAATTTGAGAGAACATCACATAAGCTGACTTCATAAATTGATGTTGATTTTTCTTCCTGTCAATAGAGACTCATTGAACCATCGGTTTTCATCAAAAATATCTTAATTGTGTTCTGAAGATGAACGAAGGTCTTACGGGTGTAGAACGACATGAGGGAGAGGAATTAATGACAGAACTTTCATTTTTGGGTGAATTAACCCTTTAAAGCACAAAAGTCTTTTTTAAAAGTGTACTCTTTGTAAGCACACTTAAGTGGTCTAGTATTTCATTTATATTACATTATCTGCAATATAAAAAGTGCAGTTTTTAAAAAGTACACTACAACAGCACATTTAGTACTATTAAGCGCACTTCATTTTCATAAGAATACAGTATTTTTTTATTTAATTTGGTGTCATTAGTGGTGCAGAAATTACCTGCATTGTGCAATTGACTACATATGAAAGTGTGTGTGTGCATCTACCTTTCCAGAGATTTGGCCATGGCTTCATATGCTCTTCCCAGGCTGTCTGTATTTTCAAGTGTTGAGGAGATCTCCAAATACATGCTAAAAAACTGACACAAGCAACAAAAACCTCAAAGAACAAGTAACCGCAGATTGAACAAACAGTTTGTGAGCGCTGTAGTGTACACGGACCTGTTTAGCAGACTTCTGGTCTCCTGTGCTCTGATACCCCAGACCCAGTTGATAGGCTGCCTCTCCTTCTGCTCCTCGATCTCCAGCTGCATGTCAGATCAAGAACCAACAACAGGAATTGATACAAAGGGTGTGAAAGAGTAAACTGCTTTAAGGGTGGTGGTGGTGTTATTGCTGGAAGTCTGAAGTGACAGCATCATTGGTTGAAGTGGAAATTAGTTCTGAACTGCACAACTGGCTAAACATGAAAATCTGATCACGAATGGATTGTATAGTCGGTAAAAAAATCTAAGAAATCATTTGAAGAGGCAATCAAACCTCTTCAAATGATCCAGAACGCTGCTGCACGTCTTGTCTGCAATGAGCCTAAGAGAGCCACGTCACGCCCCTCTTCATCTCTCTGCACTGGCTACCCCTCGCTGCTCGCATCAAGTTCAAGGCACTGATGATCACTTACAGATCCACCACAGGCTCTGCACCCTCCTACCTCCACACACTGCTACAACTCTACATCCCCACCAGAAGACTGCGATCACTAAAGGAACGAAGGCTTGTGGTACCGTCACAGAGAGGCTCAAAATCACTCTCCAGAACATTCTCCTTCACTGTTCCCTGCTGGTGGAATGATCTCCCTACTTTCATCAGGAACGCAGAATGCCTGGCAATATTCAAGAGACAGCTGAAAACTCATCTCTTCCGTGAACACTTAATCCCCTCATAAAAAAAACCCTATCCTTCCCTTTTCCCTTCCTACTCTAGCTTATGGTACTGAGCAATGTATGAAACTTGTATTGTGAGCACTTCCTGTGTTATTTGCCAATTCATGAAGAATCGCTTGTTTGTATTCCTCACTTGTAAGTCGCTTTGGATAAAAGCGTCTGCTAAATGACTAAATGTAAATGTAATCTGACAAGGAATCGCTAATATGAACATTCAGAAGGGGGAGTGAACTGAATGTGCATCTGCATACACTCTTTGGCCATCTCGTAGGCCTTGGTGAGCATCTTAATGGCGTCTGCATAGTGTTGGTCCTGAAGCAGTCTCTGCGCCAGCAGTGTATACACGCTCTGGAGCTCCTCACATGAGCGTGGGTGATGCATGCGGCCGCTGGTGTCCTGCCATGACCGGCCCATGGTCAGGTGGTAAAACGCCTCAAAATGCTCTTGTGCAAGCTCAAGCTGACCTGCAACACACATGCACAGCATTGCTACAGTTAATCAGTGAAGTATTCAAGAATCATCGGTCATTTTTTATATGCTCAGCATTTCTCTTAGGTTGAATTTTTAACATAATAAACGATCTGTTTTAGGATTTGTTTGCAGTGTGATGTGTAATATTATGTTCATAACAATTGACCCTTCGCAAACAGTTTGATTGACAGGCGATCTGACCAATCATAACCCCGAATCCGCCATTTTGTCCGACAAAGCAGTCAGGGGAGTTAGTAGATTAACGTTGGTGAACTTGAAATATTGTGTGTACTCACGTCTTTCCGCGCTTGAAACAACATTCCTTCTGATGTTCATTCATGTTTATTTGATGCTATAAATGAACTAGTTTGAAGAGATGATCGGTTCACGAGGAGCTACAGCGATCTGTCACCACACATTAAACACACACTAGACGCTATTTATTGATTAAACTTCTTTAAAAAATTACAATGTTTTAAACATGAAACTGTTCCATATGTTGTCAGTGTCTTCTTTGCTCCGTGATGTATTTTTCACTTCGTGAGAACATGATGTGTGGCGTGAGAGCGGACATAGCAACAGTAACTAAAGGGGGCGGGTCTTTGCGAAGGGTCGTTTGGGAACATAACTCATTTAACTTTAACTTTAAATGCTTGACAAAGCCTTGTCGCAGTTTTGAGAGGGGAAAAAAAAACCTTGTTTGAAATATTATAGGAAGGATAGATGGATGGATGGAATGTGTTACCCTTCTCTAAATAAACTTGGCCCATTTGTAAGTTGGCCTCAGCCTCTCTTTTGCCAGAGTCCATTTTGAATTTGCAAGCTGAATGGAGGGCCAGCTGAGAGAAACGATGCTTCAACCAACTGTCCTGTGGCTCAGCGAAAAACCTGACCAAAAACAAGTAGTTCTCATACGCCTCTCCATACTGTCCTGGAGCAGGAAAGACACAGATGCAGTGCAATATATCAATCTACAGGTTGAGGGGAAGAGAGCAAATATGTATACTGATAAACTGTGATATATTTAGATAAGCATGTAAAACTTCAAGCTGTCATCAGATTTATTTTTTTAGAATAGGCATCAGATTGATGTTTCCATTTTTATTACTATATTTAGAATTCCATATGCTATATATTACAACACCGTAGCCAATCTAAACATGAATTTCTGTGCCCAAAAATACCAAATTGAACGTAATGTTTCATTCAAACGACGTCATGTGCATGGATACGAAATTACCGGCTCTGTCTGCGGTCTCAGCCCCGGTGAGGTGCTGCTGTAGTGTCTGTAGTTTGTGCGGATGTTCCTCCGCGTCCTCCCAGCGCTGCAGCAGCGAGAAAAGCTCCGCGAACGAGCGGTGAAAGCCCTCGCGCAGCAGATCCACGCAAACATTATGACGCAAAGGCTTCCTGAATCTCAAGGGATACGGCAAAAGAGATTCACGAGTGAAAACAAGCAGTTGGTTATTAGTGAAAAGTTGTGACGTTTTGTCAAGTATGGTGACCCATACTCGAAATTGGTGCTCTGCATTTAACCCATCCAAGTGCACACACACAGCAGTGAGTAGTGGTTGGGTGCCTTAGTCATGTATCGAAGGTGGAGAGAATGCTATGGCAAGCCGTTTTGACTTTTATTCATTTTCAGGATTTCATTCATTTTCACAAATGAACTTGTGATATCAACAATTACATTTTCACTGGTTAAAATGTTCATTCTTGATATCAGGAATTAGATTTCCACTAGTATAAACTATAATTGTTGATATCAAGAATTGTATTTTTACTAGTGAAATCTCGCCATAGGCTGCCATTCAAATTCAATTGTTGATATCAAGAATTCATTTCTTACTAGTTGAAATTCCAGTTTCACATATCAGGAATACAATTCTTACTAGTAAAAATGCAAATTTCTGATATCAACAATTACATTGTTACTAGTGCAAATGTCTATTCTTGATATCAACAATTGAATTTCTACTAGTAAAAATGTTCATTTCTGTTATCATGAATGTGATTGTTACTAGTAAGAAAGCCGTTTTAGATATCAGAAATTATCTTGATATCAGGAATTCATTTCAGATATCAGAAATTTACATTTTTACTAGTAAGAATTGTATTCCTGATATGTGAAACTGGAATTTCAACTAGTAAGAAATCAATTCTTGATATCAACAATTGAATTTGAATGGCAGCCTATGGCGAGATTTCACTAGTGAAAATACAATTGTTGATATCAAGAATGAACTTTGTTACTAGTGGAAATATAATTCTTGATATCAAAAATTGCCCTTGTTACTAGTGGAAATTAATTCCTGATATCAGGAATTAACATTTTAACTAGTGAAAATGTAATTGTTGATATCACAAGTTCATATCCTGAAAATGAATAAAAGTCAAAACGGCTTGCCATACATTTCAGCTAGTGTCAATTGAATTCTTGATATCAGATATTTGCATTTTTACTAGTAACAATGTAATTATTGATATAAAAAATGATGATTACTAGTAAGAATTGTATTCCTGATATGTGAAACTGGAATTTCAACTAGTAAGAAATGAATTCTTGATATCAACAATAGAGTTTGAATGGCAGCCTATGGAGAGATTTCACTAGTAAAAATACTATTACAGATATCAAGAATTATAGTTTTTACTAGTGGACATGTAATTCTTGATATCTAGAATTTAATTATTGAATTGAATTGTTGATATGAGGAATTAACACTGTTACTAGTGGAAATGTAATTCCTGATATCAAGAATTAGCATTTTAACTAGTGAAAATTGATTTGTTGATATCAAGACTTCATATCCTGAGAATGAATAAAAGTCAAAATGGCTTGCCATAGAATGCCGTTTATTCACAATCCCCACCTTCAATGGGAATCAAACCTGCAACCTTCAGATTACAAGCCCGACTCCCTCACCATTAGGTAACGACTACCCCTTCTATTTGCCCCATTACTTAAAATTAAAGCAATTATGTGTTCACAACCACTATAAATACTGTGGGAGCCCATTTCTGCCACATGAGAGAGAGAGAGAGAGAGAGAGAGAGAGAGAGAGAGAGAGAGAGAGAGAGAGCGAGCGAGAGAGAGAGAGAGAGAGAGAGAGAAAGAGAGAGAGAGAGAGAGAGAGAGAGATAAACTTGTGCTGGAAAATCAGAATTATGACATAGTCGTAATTATGACATCAAAAGTTCAAAACTATGACATAAAAGGTCGAAATCATAACAAATGCCATAATTATCATATTAAAAAGTCGAAATTACGACTTTTTGTATGTCATATGACATTTTTATGTCTTTAAGACTTTCCTAATTATTACATTTTCAGTAATAATTTAGACGTAGTTGGTCAAAATGTCGACTTTTTATGTCATACCTATGAATTTTTAAGTAATAATTTATAAATGTGGAATGTCATAATTATATATATTTAAGAAAGTGATTTTTTTAAAAACACAAATAACTTACTGTGCTATTTCGTGCTCGGTGGGAGTTTGTGTTTTCTCTTCAGCAGGATAGATGGGCTCCTTTATCCAATCCCGGAAGCACCTAAACTTAATTAAAGACAGTGATGTTAGACAAAACGTTTGAGTGAAGTTTGAGTTAATAATCCGCGCTTACTCAGATGTTGGTGTTTGCCTGTGTTCATGGGGATTGTGAACGTCTGTCCTCGAGCCACTCGCTGCTGAAGACATGCTGCGGAATATTAAACTTTTGAAAAGAGTTGTACTGGATTGTGTGACAACAAATGATTTAGGCATGAGGAAGTTTACAATAGGCGCACATGAAAAGTCAGAAGCGATTTACCTGTTTGTCAGATTTGTTTCTTCTGTGATTTGTTTACGTTAACTGTTCCGTTGCCATAGCGACCAACTGAGTACTTCCGCTCAACTGTCGATCTATCGATCTATCGAATTTTTATTTTGTGAGGAAGATTTTTTTTAGAGCATACAAACACGTTGTAGGTCGTGAATATTTACTTTAAAACTCCCTGATTTCCAGGTTCATGAGCGTATGAATCCTGTAAATAATTTAATATTTATTCCGATTATTAAAAATACATAATACACTTAAATAATAACTACATGTGATTCTTGAAATTTATAGAAACATAAATGTTTACAAAAGATGGAATGACTTGTATCTGTTCTGTTATAGAAGTGCACGAGCCACATTAACAGTTTTGGAACGTATTTACCACACGGGGTCGCTGTATACTGCGTATAATTGCGTGTACGTTTATTAAACTTTTGATTTCATTTTTCTTTTTCGTCGTTGTTACCATGTTAACATGTAATATTTTAATAATAGTTGGCTAATGTATTATAATAAATATTGTGAGCGTCTCGCTCGATTGTGTCGCGCGGGAGAATGACTGTCACTGGAATTTACATCATGTTCATTTCTGATCATTCCGGTAGGAAAAGCATACAAACACACATATATGAATATATGATTACAGTTTGAACTGTGATCCGAGGCATGCACTACATTGCAGTTCCTAAACAACGTACTTACCAGCTTATATTTACTCACCAAAGCCACTTTTTTACCTTGATGCTCATAAAATGTTAATTTTGGATGCTGCCTCTATATGTAGATGATTTCTGATTTGATAGGCCTATGGTTAACTTCTGCTTTCCTGCTTAGTCTATGCTGTCGTTCATCAGAGATGGTCTGGAAGATTAGACAGAAATAATTTAGCATCAAATAGCATGGTAAACCCAGACGTTTGAGCTTCCTTGTTTAATCATCATTATCAATAAATTACAATAGAAGTAATAATAATGATTTAAAAAAAACAATTTAAACTATTTTGACTTTGTTCAAAGTATCTTGAGATCAGTATTATATGTAAAACCAAATAATGACATGGTTGGGGAGTAACGAAATACAAGTAACTTAGTTACGTATTTAAAATACAAAATTTGAGTAAGTGTATTTCATTACAGTTACATTTTAAATGGGTGGTAATCAGATTACAGTTACATCTGAAAAGTGTTTTAGATTACCAAAGTGATTACTTTGAGTTTTAATGTCATTTAAACAGCAATTGGTGATTCTCTGACTCTGACAGTCTGAAAAAGCGGAGTTCAGTTTCATCAACATTTTAATACTTTTAAGAGGATCATAAAAATGTTGTTATTTTTATTTAGTTCTGTCCTGAACAAGACAAAATGACTGAATTTATATAAAAATTGTCCAACAGTCAACATATATATATATATATATATATATATATATATATATATATACACACACACATGCATACATGAATCAAAACCAACTAAATATAAAAACATAATTGTTGTCACATCTCCACCTCATGGACTGTCACTTTGTTGTTGTTTTCTATCTGTCACATGTTCCTTTGTTTGAAGTTCCCGCCACAATCTGTTTCCATGGAGACTAATCTAATCACCACAGCTGATCCCAATCACCTATCTCATTATCCCCATGTTCTCTGTGTATTTAAGTTCAGTTCTGTTTGATCCCCATTGTCTGGTATTGTACGTCTATGTGTTGGTTGTGTTCCCCTGTCTCCATTGGATTTACCTGCTTGGATTATTAAAGTTTACTTGTTTATCTTATCTCCTTCCTCGTCATGCTATCTACGCAGCCAAACCCTGACAATTGTACACACATTAAAAAAAAAAAAGATTAAAAAATAACTAAAAAGTAAATGAATAAATAGAAAATAATAGAGAATATAGAAAAAAAGGGGCCCAATAATATTATTTAAACAGATGTATCAACCTAGGCTAGTAAATGAAAGGGCACCAAATTTAAAAAAAATGTTTTTTCCAATCCTATTAACGAATACCTAATTTTATCAAGGCAGAGGCAAGACATAACTTCTCTCATCCATTGAGTATGAGTGGATAGAAAAGGATCCTTCCATTTTAATAGAATCACTCTACGTGGTAACAAAGAAGATAAAGCAAGGACTTTACGTATTGCAGATGACATCCATGACTGCTCTGGAGTGACTCCAAATAATGCCATCAGAGGTTCTGGCTCGATTCTGTTCTGGAGAACCAGAACGCTAGTATTGCTCTAATTTGCGGCATGTCCAAAACATGTGAATTAATGATCCCTCGGCACACTGACATCTATTGCACCTGGGGCCAGGAAACATTCAAACTATAGTTTAACTTTGGAAATATGAGCTCTGTGTACTAATTTAAATTGTATAAGTCAATGCTTACACATTGAGTGGACCTGTTTAAGAACACAGTTCCACGTGTCTTCAGAGAGTGATCTGTCAAAGTCTTCCTCCCAAGCTCTTTTATTGTTATCCAGGGAGGAAGACCTTGACAGATCACTCTCTGAAGACACGTGGAACTGTGTTCTTAAACAGGGAGGAAGATGCCAGATTAGTCATTAAATTATAAGTAATGGAAATGTGATTAAGGTGATGTTAACTGTTCAAAAGAGGCAAATACATTGTCTATAAACAAATCTTTGAAACATTGTATCCCATTGTCAGAACAACTCTTAAACGATCCATCCAGCATTGAAGGCGAAAAAAATGATTACGGGCAACAGGGCTAAGAAGAGAAGGATCCTAAAAACCGAATGATTTCCTGAATTGGATCACCACTGGAAAATCTACCAGAGTATAAGAAATTAACTGTAATTTAGTTGCAATTGATTTTTTTTTAAAAAAGAACTTATTTTCATGTCTATCCTGGGTGGTCTACTGGGCAAGATACTGAATCGATTCTCAAAAGCACTATCGATATTTATTTATTTGTTAACATCCAAGATTTGTGTCAGTTGATTTGTGTTTGGTTTAAACCGACCGCTAGATGGCAGTGTTATCTCAGAACATAAACTGTGACACAGAGGAGCAAGCGTGCATCTTAGCAAACCCAGCATACAAGACAATAGAATTATACCAGCTCCCGCTGTGGTGTACCGAGCTGAAGTGTCCATTAATTTTGGCTTCCACTGTGAAACCCTTAAGTAGATCAACAAGAGTCAATGTCATTTGCAAAATGCCATGCTGAAATCAAGGGCTGCACGACATTGAAGAAAAATGCGAAAAGCAAGACAAAAATGACTTTATTCAACAACTTCATCTCTCTCCTGTCATTCTCCTACGCAGTTGACGAATAGTCCAGTGCTGTTGGCCGGCTCATGCGTGTGATGCTGACGCACGAGCGTATTTCACTACAGATTACAAAATACATGCTTTAAAAAGTAATTTGTAACGTATTTCGTTACATTACTCAAGTTTAGTAACTTAATCTAAATACTTTAGAATACTTTGGAATACTAATAAGTGTGGAACAAACACAAAAAAGGTCATTGCAAGTTTTTATCTCACAATTCTGACTTTTTCCCTCAGAATTGCGTGATATGAAGTTGCAATTGCGAGTTATAAAGTCAGAATTATGAGATATAAAATCGCAATATTGAGAAAAGTCAGAATTATGAGATATAAACTCACATACTAAATTCCCAATTGCAAGAAAAAAAGTCAGTATTGCAAGTTTATATCTCCCAATTCTGACTTTATAACTTGTAATTGTGAGTTTAAATCTCACAATTCTGAGAAAAAGAAGTCAGAATTGTGAAATGCAAACTCACAATTGTGAGAGAAAAAAACAGATTGTGAGAAAAAGTTGCAGTGACGAGTGAATTATAAAATGACTCACAAACAACTATCACAAAACATGAAAACAGTCGAAAACATGAAACTTAACTCCACTTTTTCAGACGGTCAGAGTCAGAGAATCACCAATTTCTGTTTAAATGACATTAAAATTCAAAGTAATCACTTTGGTAATCTAAAAATACTTTTCAGATGTAACTGTAATCTGATTACCACCCATTTAAAATGTAACTGTAATGAAATACAGTTACTCAAATTTTGTATTTTAAATACGTAACTAAGTTACTTGTATTTCGTTACTCCTCAACCCTGTTCACTGGTTAAATTATTGATAGCTATGCAGCATAAAAAAACTTCCCAAATTAGAATAATATTTAATCCCTGTTTACTCAAAGTCAGTTTTTATCACTGCCCCAAATTTTCATGTATTATGTTACAAGCTGAATTTTCACATCTAAGTCAATTAGTGGTTAATTTGAACTTGGCTTGCTCTCCACCCTTGTCAGCCTGGGAACAAATCAGAAACCTGAAAGCATCACTTCCCTTTTTTGTCGTTCACGTTTAATTCCAAAAACTCAAAGACCGGTCCCAAGAACCACGTGATTTATGCAGTTTGGTATGTGTGTTTGAGTGTGAGGGTGGGTTGAAGGCAAAGAGGGCCACAATTTCACCCCTTTGGTCACCTGTGGAGAATGGCCCAGGGCGAGGAAATAAAGACTAGCCGTGGATTGGCTGTGCATTAGTGAACCCACTATGTGACCACTTTCAGAAGCTCCACCCACCATGCCACCCTAGACGGTCTTTCAGTGCATGAGCTGTGCAGCCATTGAATGGCCTGATGGCTGAATAATGTGGTGAGAAAGAGGATTACCATTGCTGAATGTGCACCGTTTTGGTTGTAAAATGTATGTAAAGACATGCTTGCAGAGATGAGCATCCCTGACTACTTTCAATGCATGCAGAAGGTCTCCATTTTAAGGCGAAGGGTAAATACTGTAAAGAAAATAAATAAAAATAAAATATTGGAATAAGTTGCACATTTCATGTTTAATTTAAAATGTTTCTTTGTAATTATTTGTGAAGCAATTTCTGAGTGAAAATAGTTTTAGAAGTAAAACATGCACAAATTTGTAACAAGCAAGCCAAGAAAATGTTCATAAAAATCATTTATATGTCAGATTATTCTATGGCAAAAAATGTTACAATAATTTATATTAGTAGGAAATTATACAACTACAGTATAACTCCATGATAGTTGTTACTTCATAAACACATTGGCATATGATAATTTGTTTCCACTCACAAAAATATCGTCAACTGTAATCATGTCAGCCAGCTGGATAACTTTGGGGTACCTTGTTGATTTTAGCTAAATCAGCATAATTAGCAACAGTGTTTGATGCATCACAGAAAAACAATGTTAAGAAAGCATTTGTAAGGCATAAAAACACGATCAACAAATGAAATATGTTGTAACAGGACCAACAGGCATCGTTTCGTTAACTGCCGCTAAACTCTCTCACACTGACCTGGGCCAGCGTTATTTTTCTTTATTCACCCTTCTGTCTGCAGAGAATTTATTGTGTCTGATCTCCCACGAAATGTGTAATAGCATGTATTAGTCAGATGTTTTGAGCCGACCTCCTCTTTGTTTGAGAGTCTAGGTGTCATTTCATGAGTGATTCTGGGTGCCGCTTTTGTTCAGGGGTTCCAGTGTGTGCCAAGAAGACGGGGTAGATTTCCATAGGCAGCTGACCCGTGAGCATGGGGCCCAATACAAAGCAGGATTTATGAGGCCATGGAGGGGACAGAGCAAGCCCTGGACGAACAGAGGGCTCACTTGCAGATTATTAAAAAAAAAAAGCTAATTTGTTCATAAACAATATTTTGATGAAAAATAAAACATTAGTACTATATTTAAAAAAATGATATTAAAGGATTAGTTCACTTCAGGATTAAAATTTCTTGAAAATTTACTCACCCCCATTCAAGATGTTAGTCTTTCTTTCTTCAGTAAAAAAGAAATGAAAATATTTCAAAATTTTTCTCCATATAGTGGACTTCACTGGGGTACAAGGGGCTGAAGCTGCATTGAAACTGCTATTTGGACCTTCAACCCATTAGGAACTGGTGAAAAATCCTGGGATGTTTTTATTAAAAACCTTATTTTCTTTTCGACTGAAGGAAGACAGACATAAACATCTTGGATGACATGGGGGTGAGTAAATTATCAGAAAAAAATTTAATTCTGAAGTGAACCAATCCTTCAAGTCAGTGGTTCTCAACCTTTTTTCCCAGTGGGCCGCACTATGGTCCAAGTGCAATAAATATGGACGTCACCAATAAAAAACAATCAGATTTAATATTATTGTATTGGCAGATATTAATATTATTATACCTAGATGTTGCACACACAGAAGAGGTGGTGTTTTCTGGAGGCACATACTGTATTTTATTTCTGTCACTCTGGAAAATCAACAAATCCTACTGGCAACAAATATTATAATAAATTCGTTTTCGTTTCACAGTGTGTTGAAATGGCTGGCTGTGTGACTTCTTCATATCAAAGTGAAACTCTCCTGTTGAATAAACTCACATTACACAACATTGAACGCATTGTTTCAATCTGACGATATCAAGTCCTCGTGCATCCGCGAGCTGACGCTGTTTTTTTTTTATCTATTTAGAATACAATTACATCAAACAAACACATCGAATTCACATATCTTTTGACAGTGTAGGTTTTGCATATGCCATGTACTTTACTACGAGCAAACAAAGGCTGCCCATCTCGCTCATTGACAGCAAACTGATTCTTCCGTTCTTCTTACCTTCGCAGCTGATGCTACGACTTCTTGTTTGCAGTGCTCCTTCATTGGTATGTTCCTCATTTCGTTCTTCTCCTCTAATAACAAATTTGTCCATTTTGATCCCTAAATTTACAAAAATAATCAATACTATTGGAATTCTGCCAAAGCGCACACCTGTAAGTGTTTGTTAACTGAATAGGCTAATCAGTATATAGTAGGTCTGCGCATGTCTGAAAATAATTTATGATCACCAGAGATTTTATATGATAAAAACATTATAATTCAAACTTATATTCATTGAATCCATTTTAATTTAATTTAAAAACAAATATAAATTGGAAGTTATTTTTTAAATGTGGTCGGCATATCGCGGACCGCACTTGCATTCTTTGACGGGCCACTTACGGCTGCATTGACCTTGGACCTCAGAAAACACAGTGGACCAACACCAGCAGATGATATGGCACCCCAAACCATCACTGACTGTGGAAACTTTACACTGGACCTCAAGCAACGTGGATTGTGTACCTCTCCTCTCTTCCTCCAGACTCTGGGACCCTGATTTCCAAAGGAAATGCGAAATTTACTTTCAACAGAGAACATAACTTTGGAGCACTCAGCAGCAGTCCAGTCCTTTTTGTCTTTAGCCCAGGCGAGACGCTTCTGATGCTGTCTGTTGTTCAAGAGTGGCTTGACACAAGGAATGCAACAGCTGAAACCCATGTCTTGCATTCATCTGTGCGTAGTGGCTCTTGAAGCTCTGACTCCAGCTGCAGTCCACTCTTTGTGAATCTCCCCCTGCGTGTACACTTTTTTTCTACCACATCTTTTTCTTCTCTTCGCCTCTCTATTAATGTGTTTGGACACAGAGCTCTGTGAACAGCCAGCCTCTTTTGCAATGACCTTTTGTGTCTTGCCCTCCTTGTGCAAGGTGTCAATGGCCGTCCTTTGGACAACTGTCAAGTCAGCAGTCTTCCCCATGATTGTGTCCTACAGAACTAGACTGAGAGACCATTTAAAGGCCTTTGCAGGTGTTTTGAGTTCATTAGCTGATTAGAGTGTGGCACCAGGTGTCTTTAATATTGAACCTTTTCACCAGATTCTAATTTTCTGAGATACTGAATTTGGGATTTTCCTTAGTTGTCAGTTATAATCATGAAAATTAAAAGAAATAAACATTTGAAATGTATCAGTCTGTGTGTAATGAACGAAAATAATATACAAGTTTCAATTTTTGAATGGAATTAGTGAAATAAATCAAATTTTTATGATTTTCTAATTACATGACCAGCAGCTGTACTTCAGTCTGAGTGCATTGAATTCATTTAATACACAAGTTTCACAATTTCAGTTGAATTACTGAAATAAATGAACTTTTCCACAACATTCTAATTTATTGAGATACACCTGTAGAATTAACTGTGTAATTTCAATGATACTTTTACTTTTAGGACTTTGAACAATGTAGGTGCTTTAATGCCATTCTGTAAACCATTAGGGGGAGACGTTAGACTATTAGATGTAAGATGCTAGTCAGTTTAAGCTTTTAACCCTAACTTTTACAGTACTTTGTATGTACAATAAATGTATACATTTTATACCTTTTTACGCTGTAAAGTCATACTTTATCATTTTACCCATCGATATTTTAAAAAGTTAGTTTTAAAAATGTATTTCACAGTGGGTAAAATACTAAAAACTTTACTGGACATTAAAGAGGTTAATATTTGTTTACAAGAGATACAAAATAGAAAGAGTTGCCATGTTCTTATATCAGCACTGAAAAGAGCATACACTTTTTTTCCAGCTATTGCTGTGGTTTCACACCCGGCTGAGCTGTATTCATTACAGATGTATCATTTTAACTAGCACAGCACAAATTCTGGCATCACCCTCTTCCACATATGTGTAACATTTTACTACAAAGTGCCCCATTTGTATAATATGCTTTTAACCTCTGTTTTACTTGAGTCAGCATGACATAACAGCGTTTTTGAGTTTACAGTTGACTCTTAAAACTAATTGAATTGGATTTTCAGATAATTAGATTGGGGATTTGTATCTCTTAACATAATGAAGTTTTCTCTCTTGTGGACCGTGACAAAGGAATAATATGATCTAGAGTTTCTCAATCCTGCTCCTCTGACCCTTCCCATTACAGCCCACAAAATGCCCAGTGCTGCAGGACTGCTATAACAGATCAGAAGTCAAATATTTTTTATTTATTCAGTGATTGCAAAAAGTGTCTGGACATTTAACCATATAAAAATCACGTGTGAGTATTTGCGTTAGATACAAAATAGTATTTATTAAAAAATATTCATCTGTGCACATCATGATTATTATTTTAATTCACGTGCCCTCATAATTTTTAATCCAAATAACTTCCCCACCCTCTCTTGCAGCAACATATCTTCTCTAATGACATGTTTACTGGCACTCACATGAGGTCACGGTAATAGCAAACCACAACCATCCAATTAATTCCCCAGGGACAAAATCAAGTCTCGCCCTACATTTTTTCTTGTTCCAGAACCATTTCACTCAGATATATATACGTCACAATAAGGAAGAAAAGACTAGCACAACTTCATGCCGATGTTCAAGAAAGTAACACAAGCACGAATGTCAAGCAAAACATTTCCCAGAAAGAAGTTTATTCTTTTGTGTAAATGATAAAATAAATTCTGTTAAATTACAAAAATAGCAACATTAGGAACCAGCTAGCAGAGAAAAAAGTCCTACAATGTACAAAAAGCTTGATTATGCATATTGTTGGGACAGAAGAAAAGTATTTTACCAAGAAACCACCTTAAAATTCAGATATATGAATATACTTGGGCCTGGTTTCACAGACGGGGCTTAGATTAAAGCCGTTGCACGCTGTATGATTTATAATAGTCTTTTAGGAGTATTGCTTGTCACAGTAATGGCAAACGATCATTTGATACGAGGTATGATCATGATCCCCGCTGTCAGCCACGTCACACTGTGGGATCTCATTAATGTCACACCGTATGGGAGTGAAGACGAGTTAAAAACGGACGCACACAAGAAGACTCGTCTGGAGTTTTACATCAATCTTTGACACGCTCAGTGACGTGAGTTGCACGTATGCGGGATAGAAAGTCTCTGTCGTTGATTTTAATAATGGGTTCTCTTGATCGAAGACTATGCGTGTGGACCATGTGGTGGTTTGTTGTTGTCTCTCTAATTGCGTCATCGGGTTCAGTGCTCCTTTTGGTTTTTGATTTGATGGTTATTGTAGGGGAGGCCACTCCGCAGGACTACAGTGAAATCTTCTGACACCAGCAGAATTTTGTTGGAGATAGAATTCGATCGCATTGGCCATTAATCGGTGAATTTTAGCCTAAGATCTGAGGAATCTTTTAGGATTCACAAATTTTATCTCAGGTGAACAACATAAAGAAAAGAAAGCAGTTCATTTTTAAAATCACTTAATGCTTCAAAACATAAAAGCAAGTAAATAAAACATCTTATTTTCAAAAAAGATATGCGCATAAGTGCGAATGCAGCTTATTAGATGTCCCGCTGTCTCTGACGTCATCAGTAATAATCAAAGGACAATAAAACTCTCTCTCTCTGCTGTTTTGTTTTATTTAATGTTTAATTCATCGTGGGTTCCCTCATATGCCGTACTCCAGAATTCCCATAAGCATTTATGCACACGCTCACTCTTCAAAAACTTTTTGCGAGTGTTCGCTGAAACTATAGTTTTGGGGAAATACCAAATCGTTGAACTATGTTGGTAAAAATGGATCTTGAGACCATAATGATGGATTTGGGAAATGCAGTTACTGGCTAAAAAAGTAAAATAAAAGCAACCCACCATCCCTTTAGAAAAAAAATGAGACTTTTGCCAGAGTTGCACAGATAACTCATTGAGCAAATTGTGAATGTTTGTCAGGGGTGTGATCTACACGAGGCTGGTGATTGGACTGTGTTTTGACTGACAGTTTCAAGTAGACAGGGGTTTGCTTGCACAATGGGTTTTGGATTGAAACAATAAACATGTAATGTAGGTTGAGCAACGCCGCAGTAGGCTGTGTTCTCATGAAACTCTCATACAGACTTTTTAGTTCCTCTGAGATGCCCCCCTGCACCCAGTGCCGATTCATCATCTCTGGTCAGTCCAAGACTCTGTCATCACTATGATATTTTGAAGACTGTAAAGAAAACAGGCTGATCTTTCGATGATTGCACACGGTGGGGTAATTAAAGGTTTGAAGGCTCTTTCATGTTATGGTGATGTACTGAAGGGCTTTCACAGCTGTCATGCAAATATTAAAAAGCCTGTCATTGGAGGCATTGTATATATTGTACACGGTCAAATAATATCTGTTTAAACCCAGTGAATGGTAGTTTTGTAAATGGTGAGTAAAATTTAGCTTTTTTCTAGTGCCAATGGTTCTATGATCTACTTAGGCTTCTAAGACACAGCCTAGTTTGTAAGACATTAAGACATAAAATTTAAGTTTCACAGATGGGGCTTAGATTAAGCCAGGATTAGGCCTTAGTTCAGTTAGGGCATTTAAAGGTGCGTTCACACTTGTCATGTTCGGTTCGATTAAAACGAACCCTGGTGCGATTGCTCAGTTAGTGCGGTTCGTTTGAACACATGTGAACGCTGCCATCAGAACCCTGGTGCGGACCGAGACCGCTAAAAAGATGGGTCTCGGTCCGCTTCCAAACGAACTCTGGTGCGGTTCAACTGATATATGAACGCAACACGGACCAAAGACATGTAAACCAACCAAAAACAGGACGTGATGTCACAAGATGCGACGCTACAAGTCAGCTGATTTGACGACGCGGGAAGATCGGTGTATCCAAAATGAGTCGAGGGCAAACGTGAAGTTCTCAGCTGGTTAAAATAAAGCATATGTACATGCATAAAATTATGGCGTTTAATCCAGAACACAGCATTGTTTTGAATGTTCGGTAAGCGAGCTCCGTCGCAAAATATACAACATAAAAGCCGACCAATCAGGTCGTGACCGTATCCCTATGCCTTTGGTTCGGTAACTTAAGGTTCGCAGTTAAAAATGCCAGTGTGAACACTAAGCGGACCAGGACTATATGTTTTTGTTTTATTACATTTTATTCTGCGACTAGGCTAAAGCCTTGTCTGTGAAACCGTGGGAAATGTATGAAATCATAAGCATCACGTCACTGCTCATGAGCACTAGGTAATTTTGAATTTTTTCATTTCATTTTTCATCATTTAGCAGACGCTTTTATCCAAAGCAACTTACAAGGAGAGCAATCAGGGGTTAGGTGTCTTGCTCAAGGGCACCTTAGTCATGGTATCGAAGGTGGAGAGAGTGCTGTTTATTCACAATCCCCACTTTCAATTCCTGCCGGCGTGGGAATCGAACCGGCAACCTTCTGATTACAAGCCCGACTCCCTCACCACCAGGCCATGAAATTACAGTCGGATAAGTTGAGGTGTTTATGTGATGCCGTTTGATGGCTCAATCGAATTATAAATGGGTTATTTGGGTCAGGGTTGCTCGGTTCAGCAGTACTAGTAATAACACTTAACTTTCAAAGACACAACAAATACATTTTTGAAGGTTTAGATGGGTGCTGAAACGTACAATATGGACGTAATGGCAGCATTTAAACATAGCATTATTTAATTTTACAGTGAAAAGTTTTTAAATATTTACGAATCTTTCATGTCATAAATATACAGTATATGTATAATTTCCTAAAATCTATAAAATGATAAAATATACCCATTTTATACAGCATATTAAAAGAATAAAACCCAATGGACAGAACTATGTAGAAAAATGAAAATTTTAGTAACAATTGTCATGATCATCAGCTGAAGTGCCCATGACCTCCACAGGAGGGCACTTCATCCTGGACTTTCACCCACTCTCACCCTCGTTCACTTATTCACATGAACTACATTTCTCATAAGCCCCGTACCCAGTCACTGATTACCGCACCAGCTGCACCTCATCACCCAGTCACTGATTACCACACCAGCTGCACCTCATCACCCACACCACATATAAGCACCATTCTCACACTACACTAACCGTGAGGTCTTGATTAGGTTCCCTGTCAGTTCTGAGCGTTATTTCCTGTGTCTTGTTTTCCTGTTTCCTGCCTGTCTGTCCCAGTTTTTGATCGTTTGCTGCCTACCCTGTTTGTCTCACTGCTTTTGATTACTGGACTGTTGTTTGCCTGCCACCTATACCGACCCCTCGCCTGTTTACTGACCACGAACCTGCTTACCTCCGATATTCCAGTTTGCCACTGTTTGACCCTGCCTGTTACGACCATTCTGTTTTCTAATAAAGCCTGCAATTGGATCTCATGCCGCTAACTCGCCCATCATTACAACAATATAGCATTAAAACGATATTTTCAGCCGCTAATCCTACATCTACCTATAACCATTTCTTAAAACCATGTACTATTATAAATAAAAGAATAATATACAAATATGCGTAATCACAATAATTTATTTAGTGCAAAAATGTCAAAAGTGGTACTAAAAGTAGTTCAAATGATGATGTTTTTTTAGTTGCAGTCGCAGTCCTCCCTGTTGGTAATAGTTTATGAAGTACAGAGCAAAATTTAAGTTATTAATCCATGAAAATATGAATCCAGCTTCTCTCCGTGAAGGCGCGCACTCATTTCAAACGTCAATCCACTGAAACGCGGTACGTTGCAATCTGTGACGAAGAAGGTGAAAACCAATGAGCGTTTGATATCAGCGCCGTAAACCATGTTGTGACGCTTCTCGAGGAGCAACTTTCAAATTTGAATCATAAGGAGTGCGAGGTTTGACTGTGACGCTCGTTGCAGAGAATGAAGATGAAGATTGATGGATAAAGGGTTTAATGTGGATCTGTCCTTTACAAACGCATGGATTCTAAAGATTTTGAGTACAGTGAACAAATAAAAATTATGTGATTTGTGAATTTATGTTGTGTTTTGGTGAATCTTATGGTTGTATTGTCAGTCACTGCATAGGAGAAAACGACTTCTGTCGCACAGCAAACAAACTAAATATTACAAAATGGTTAAACAATTACAGAAATGTTATCCATTTGACGGTTTTAAAATGTACACAGTAAAATCCCCAGAGTTAAATCAACTCTACTCAGATAACATTTGGTTCCTCTCTAAATAGTGTTAAAGTAACACTGAAGCAGAGTTAAAGTCAATGAGATAATTAAGCAATTAATTAAGTGATGATTGAGCATTAATGATGAACACCTGCTGCTAACAAGCAGAATCACTGAAGAAACACAAGAACTACAACTGACTTCAGTCACAGCCTTTGATGAAATCAACTGAAGATAAAAGACATTCAATCTCTGAAGATCTGATTCATCAACTCCACAAACAGCATTACCTGATTCACTTATTACTGACCAGACTGACTTTATTTTCACATGTCTACAGAATCTCTTATTATCATTAATCCCTTGAGGATTAATAATAATGAGGATAATAATTATCATTATTATCATTAATGTTCAATCATCACTTAATTAATTGCTTAATTATCTCATTGACTTTAACTCTGCTTCAGTGTTACTTCAACACTATTTAGAGAGGGACCAAATGTTCTCTGAGCAGAGTTGATTTAACTCTGGGGATTTTGCTGTGTAGTCCTGTTTAACATCATGTAATCCTCTGAAACGAGTTTGCAGCACAAGATACGAACAGAGATGTTATTTCATATTAAGTAGGCTAGAAGAATAAACTGCATTTAATTACTGCGCCTAAAAACATGAATTGAATACAACATAATCAAAAGATTAATGCCACGATTTTATTATTAATAAATGGGACTTCATACACATTCACACTTGGATACGTAAATAACTTGCATTTAATTGTTGTCAGTATGGAAGTATTTTATATTTTAGTGCTATAAATACGTTAATATTGTACGTTTTAGTGTGTAAGAAAATGAAAGTAAATGTACAACAACACAGTGTTAGGCCTGGTTAGTAAATAATTAGTTATAAATATTAATAAATACCAAGCAGGTGGGGCAAAAATGAGCAAATGCAACTTGATTATATATAATCATGTGTGAATAACAGATTTATTGTACAAGGCGGTTGTACAAGTGGTTTACAAAGATACTGCCTATTACCTCTGGTGTATATCTTCATTTACATGTTGAAGTATACCTCAGTGCACCACAAATCAATGACATCAGCGATATACCACTCGCCCCACCTTCATCAACAGAGCCGATAAGAATGACTGTGTATAATTGATTAGTCCCTGCAGTGCGTGTCCGCACCTATCCGCACGGAGCTCACATGAGGATGGGGTCAGCTTGTTCTTCTTGGAAGCAGATGTGATGTTCTTTTCTGGGGAGGAGACAGCACGAGCTCTGGCAGGGCTCCAGGAACACCTCACAGTGTTTCGGTCCCATGTCCCTGCCCTCTGTGCATAGCTCCACTTCGAATGTGTCATGGTTATGTTTTCACCTTTACACTTCAAAGGTAGAACAAAAATTGTACCTGAAGCAGCGTATATACCGTGAAAAGTTGCATTTACTCTTGACAGGTGCCATGTCAAGCCATGTCAAATTCATTAAAAAAACAAAACAAGTTTTTACTAAATATGTTATATGTAACATAATGACTAATAATAATAATAATAATAATAATAATAATAATGACTACTTTTGGACTAATCAAATGTTCTTTATTTAATTTGGATTTAATGTAAACATGTAGGTGGTACTTAAAGCTTTAATTTCTCAGATGTGAGATCTTTTTTTTTTTTAAATATCATTATTGCAAATCAACTGTTATATTTTAGCTTTTGCAAAGTAGCATCTTTTGCCAAGATTACTAGATTAATCTGGATATTTAAATTCATGAGGTGCATTTAGGGATGCATTTAAACACTACTGAAGATCTATTTTGAACACTTATTAATTTCATATACATTAATTTCATCTTTAAAAAAAAAAAAATCTTCATTACCTTCTACGTTCGTTTTGTCAGTCAAAACCGTCGAGGTGAAAAGCGATCTCGAAATATTGCCATGACTGCAGTGTGAGGCTAGAATTTGGATAGAACATGCCAACGCTATGCCTCCACTGTCATTTTGTTTTTTTTTATAGAAATAAAAGCCTTTAATTCATTTGGATAATGGTTGCTTCAGTTCCATCCAGCTCATCCAACAATAGCAGCTGTACATAGAGCAGAAAGAATCAGAGTTCACTGATCAGGTGATGAGTATGTGACGAGATGACTGACAAGACCATGGAGGGGGAGCCGGAATTGAAAGTGAAAGTAAACTGCGAGTGTGCATTCAAAAGTGATTTCGATACCCTGCATTTTGAAAGCTCCCTGATATCTCTCAGTATTAAAGCTATCTTAGGCTGGGCTGTGTACACGTTACCATCTCTTATTATGCTTGAGGAAAAATTTGGTCTCTGTTTGCAATTTGAATATTGAGAGAGTACTTTGATTATGGTGGCACTTGCACTTTGCCTTTTGTTTGCACTTAAGACTAAGAGAAAACTGTTTTATTCATTTATATTTATACTGTTTTTATTTCTATAATCAGTTTGTGGAAAGGAGTTCAGTTAGGAGGTCAAACGTTGTAGATGCTCATAAACAATGTACAGTTCTGAAGGTCTGAAGAGACATACAGAAGAGAAGCCAGTCAGTTGAGTTTGTGGCAAAGCCTTTTAGAGTGCTTGAGAATTGTTGTCTTTGAGTATTTTCTAGTCATATATTTCATCATTGAGGATTTCTTAAAAATACTTTGTAAAAAATCGTCTCTATTCTCTCTCCCTTACACACCATTAAGTGCAAGAAAGTTCCACTGGGCACTCTAGAAAGAGAAAATTCCAAATCTGTCTGTTTTAAGGACAGCAGAAAGGGGAAGGTTGTCTCCAAACAGAGGATTGGCAACTGGATTGTGGATGACATAAGTCCAGGGCATGCCGTGCCTCCTGGAAGTGCAAAAACACTCAATTAATGTTGCCGCAGCTCCTCTCAATCCTGAAAGTATGGTGTTTACATGTTTACCTTCGTGTAAGTTGTGTAAGTCCATCTCTAAGCGCATATATAATGGACGTTTCTGTTAGAGATAAACATATCATAGGCTATTCCAACCATCTTGCTCATCAACGTAGACTCTTTAGACAATAAAATGGACCACATATGGCTGTCAAAGAATGTCGTCTTTATATTTATGGAGACGTGGGTCAAAGACAACATTCCAGGCTCCGCCATTCAACTTGATCGACTAACATGTCACTGGTCAGGGACCGGACAGGGTCGCTGTTGAGGGCGGTAAGGCCCGTGGTGGCAGATCTATTTATATCAATGATTCTTGGGGCTATGATACTGTGGTGGTCTGCAGACTCTGTTCACTCCTTTTTACATACTGAGGGACTTCACAGTCATCCTACTGTTCACTGGTTATATTTCACACAGTCCTAACAACAACGAAAGAGAATAAGGGCACTTGGCGAACTGTACGATGCCGTCAGCGAGCAATAGACAACACACCCAGATGGATTTCTCATCCTGGCTGGAGATTTCAACTTGGATGGTGGTTTCGGACAGAGTGCAGCCATCATACACGTCAGTGTCTTACACCATGGGTCTGAGGGAAACGGAATTGCAATTCTCTGTATGTCATACATGTAGCAGAATTGAAAATGAAGTTGACAATGATCCTCCTGGAAACTAAGGAACAGTGCCTCTCTAACAGACACCTCTAGAGAAGTGGGCTGGGCTACACCCAAACCTTCACGAGATTTTACAATCTCCAGGTTGAGCCGGTTTTGTTGCGAGTCAAGTCAAGTCACCTTTACTTATATAGCGCTTTTTACAATGCAAATTGTGGCAAAACAGCTTTACATTAATAATTGGCAAATAATTTTGGCTGCACAGCAGCTCCCAAAGAAAATGGTGTCATTGTCCAGCTTATTCTATATATTATTGATTCATTCCGTTGCAAAGATCAATAGTTATTAGTCTAGTTAATTTATGTATATCAGCACTGGAGAAAAGACGACATAATCGTCCGGCTCAGTTCGCATACAACGGCGCCAATGCAGGCATACCAAAAACACTGCTGAATATCAAGCAAGTGTCCCCAACTTAAGCAAGCCAAAGGCAACAGCGGCAAGGAACCAAAACTCCAACAAAATGGAGAAAAAAACCTTGGGAGAAACCAGGCTTAGTCGGGGGGCCAGTTCTCCTCTGGCCAACAGTGAACACTTGTCTGATACTCAGGTAGTGTTACAGGTCAATATTTTATCCAGTTCCTTCTAGTTTAAGATCTTTTTGATCACGCCAGTATGGGACGGTTTGTTGGGGATATGTGCCACTGGCTGATGAGTCGGTAAGGTCTTCACAAAGGATGAGCTAGTTCACACAGTCTCCGCCGACACCCCAGGGCCACGCCACTGCCACACACAGGCACAGGTTCCCCGTCCGACCCGGACACGACCTGGATCCAGCCAATCACGTTAATTGGTAAACCACGGGATAAGCAGAGAGACAAAACTTAGCGTAGACGCCATTCTTCTTCTGATGTAACAAGTACATCCGGTTTTATAAAAGTGGTATCAGGTACAAACATTTGGTAAGTCCATTAGATGTACATGCTAACCTCCCTTCGGGCAGGATGTGGGCTTCATAGTGTTCTTTTTTTCTGCATAGAAAAAAAAAAACACACTTGAGCAACACCGCTCAAAAAAAGAACACTTTTCCCTGTGCAAACTCCTGGTCTGCAAGGCTGTAAGGTTTTATCCTTTATTCAAATACAAAAGGTCAAGAAATGTTTGAAGCAACCTATTCCCATTGTAAGTACAGTCCTTACTGTTCCCGCGTGGTATGAAGGACTGTGTGGCTTTACGTGGGGCATTAGAAAGGTTATGATGTAACAGAAAGCAATTGTTACCAGGCATGCAGCAGTTTGCCGACACCTGAACTGCCAGACCTCGTAACACGGTTGTGTCCTTCCTGCCACAACAGTGAAGTACCCTCTGAAATGGCTGGGACACAGCTTCTCAGCACAAACCTGAATGAGTGGAGCAAGCTGCTTCAATTATTTAATTCTGAGATTTCAGAGCTCAGTTCTCAAGGGGCTTGCTAAAGAAGTTGTGACAGCTAGAAGTGCAGAGAATGTTGCAGAGTCTGAAAGACTCTGTGAAGAGGCTACAGAGATGGGCAAAGAAACAGTTATGCAAGCCAAGTGTGAAGCAAGAAGTATACTGTTTGGTGAAGACTTGACCCGCATCACTCATGCAGAGAAGATAAGGTTCAAAGCCCTACTATCAGAAAGCAGACTGCTGAGGAAAAACAGCCCGCAACCTCTCTCCACGATCTCCAGAGGAGACACAATCACGGCAGACAGCCGTCCATAAGGATGTTAAGAGAACTTCCTGCTTACCATAGTTGTGCACCATTTAGATTTGAATCTTAGAATGGCTTTTAAACACAATTGCAATTCAAATGTGAATGTAAGGAAGTAAATGATATAAGAAATTCATTTGACTAAGAAAAACAAACTAGAAAAACAAAGTTTGTCAAGACTGAATGCTGGAATGAATGTTGGTTTTAGACCTTAGGGTGAGATTTTAAAAATCTGTCCTTTAGAAATTTGTATTTGATACATTTTATCCTATTTAATCACATTTTGTGTACCAGAGTAGAAGAACACTTCATTTCCCTCACATGCATGACCGGTGTTGAATTTCTTTGAAATATAATTCAGTAAATTTATTTTCCTGTCATATTGTACCAATTTAAATTCCAGTACAACTACTTGTGTGTTGTGGCCAATTCAGTTCAAATTCACTTGAATTTAATTGAAAGAGAGACAAGTATTCAGTTCAGGATTTTGCACTGCCCTGCTGCTTACTGAGACATAATAAGTTGAAATGATCATTTCACGTAGTTGTTTTCACTTTTTGTTTATTGATGGATGTAGAGATAAGAGATAAGGTCAATCATATCAAATGCAAAGTTTGGCATCGGTACTAAAACAATAGCTTGACATTATGTGAAAGCTAAAACCAAAGATTTTATTATGCATAATAAATCTTATTTAATAAGCCAGGTTACAATGCAATGAATAATGTCTGGCATACATACACTACATTATATCAATTTTACATTAAAGTACATTAGTTAAATGTCTCTGCATTAAATAAAACTTGCAAACAATTTATGCATATGTAACATAATATGCAGATTTATCTATAGGTTTCTGTTAGGGTTGAACAATATAGCAGAATTAACCAGGTGACATTTCTACCATCACATGATATATGCTGTCATCTTGCTCGGCCCTTGGTTCATTGATGTATTAAAAGAAACTGTGGGACGTGCTGGTGTTTGTTGGTAGAATTAATACACATCAAGTCACTATTTGAACCATGACCCATTGGGTGAGTTTGAATGAAAAGACATCTCCCTCCTGTGGTTGCACAAATGAATTGTTTAAGCAACGTGAGCAAAGAAAACGAAAACAAAATTAGTCTCTATTTAGGGGAAAGATGCCGATACATTAGGAAAGATCAAACAAACCTTGGAAAGCATGCGGGCACTTTGGAAATCAGCTTTGTGCATCTTACCAGTGCAAGAGACACTAAAGCCTTATAGTGGAGCTATCTGCTCAAGTGATTTTCCCAAAAGGCCTTCAGAAAGTTTTATAAAGTTTAAAACTGCTTTATTGAAAATATATCTAAAAAAATCTGGACTACTTATGTTGTAACCCACTATCTGTGGCCCACACAGAATCGACGCCAGAACTCACAAAGTTCCACACAAATTTTGCATCTTTGTTGATTAAATATATTTTCTAATTTGTGTAGCAATTTCATTGCACCATGTTTAAATGAATTCAGCCGAATTTCCACAGAATTTATGACGACAGATTCCGTTTGCCATAGGTAAAAAGCAACAAACTGTTTGCTTGCCTTTCTTTTGCTTCCAGCCACAGCTAAAATTGAGTCCATGTTTTCCCCCAAACTTCCCCATAAGACAATAACAGTTTGTGATGGTGTACACTTTAGACACAGTGAAACTGTATCTATGTAAATAAGTGGAACTGGGGTATATTTCCCAAAACGTCTGAGGTTACGTATGTAACCCTGGTTCCCTGAATAGGCGAGATGCTGCGTCGAGACGCTGTGGGAACGCCTCTGTGTGATTGCATCGTGAAGCACGTTTAATTAGTCCAGTGACGTGATGGAACGTCATAGGCAGGTGATGTTACAGACCAGGAAACAATAAAGCACACCCAGAACAAAGAACACTAGCTTCTGATAGGATGAAGCCATGCGCTCACAGGTGTGCAGGGAGTATGGCAAGGTGATGCAGTGTCTCATTCCCTATTCAGGGAACCAGGGTTACATATGTAACCTAAGAATATTCCCTTTAATGGGAACTCAAACTGCGTTGAGATGCTGTGGGAACCTCATACCCGTGATGCCTAACTAAGTGCCTGTCTGCAGTAAATCAAGACAAAAGCACCACAGACACCGGAGTTGAGCCCAAGTCCAGGTTATAAACCTGACAAAGGTGTGCAGTGAGGACCAGCCTGCCGTCATGAAGTCATTGTAACATAGTTCATAAGAACGGTAAGAAGGAGGCGGGAACCGGCGAACATTAAACGTAACTTTAATTATAAAATAAACAAACAATAAAATGAAAGTAAAAGGGCGGCAGTTCCTCACAGCGACTGCTGCCCACACAAACATACTAAAACACAACATAAAATCCAGGCCTGGTCCTCTATCGTCGCTCCTCTTTTATGCTTCCGGAGTTCCTCCGTGAGAGATACGAGACCGGTGCAGCGCGCAGTTGACGCTCATTAGCAATCACGTTACCGGCCTCGCACCGTTCCCTCACGGCTCTCGCCCGCCCTGCTCGTCACAGTCATGAAGGGAAACTCACGAAAGTAAAGCTTTATAAGCAGTCATACTCCAAAAAGAATGTGCCCAGACTGCTAAGGATGAGGGCTGTTCGGCCGACACATAAGAAAGTGAGACAGCCTCAACTACCCACTTGCTCATTCTCTGCTTAGTTGCGGGACACCATTTACTGGGTGACCTGAAACAGACAAACAATTGATCTGACTTTTGCCACAGGGCAGCTCTATGGACATAGGCATCGAAAGCCCAAACTGGGCAGAGCAGATTAAGTTTTTCCTGATCTAATGAGGTAAAAGGTAGAGGACAAAGGGCCTGCAACACAATAGGAGCCTAAATGTTAGTAGGAACCTTAGGTACATAACCCGGTCTGGGATGTAGAAAGGCTTTCACCATGCCTGGTGCAAACTGAGTTTGTTTTGCTCTGTGTGAGGAGCTCGTAGTCAGCCTCTGCTTCTCCCTCCCAGCAGCTTTAGACATGTTAGTGGGAAGAATTTTCTGGAACGCTCCCGCTTGTTTCCTTACCTCCTGAAACCTATCGACAAATAGGCCAGAAGGCAAGAGCGGGGCGCTCAAAGGTAAGCTTTGATCTTTTCCCTTAATACCAGATAAATTTGACCACAAGTCTCTCTCTGTGACCACCAGGACTGCCATAGATTGACCGACAGATTTGTCCATCTCATTGGTGGCCCTGAGTGACAGATCTGTAGCGCGATGCAATTCTCAAATTGCGTCCGCAGAAATTTCCCCACCCTTATCAATGTCGAATACTCTTTACCCACCAGCACTGAGGTAGTCTTAAGAGGCTTGGTGGGTAACGTCTGGGATTTTAGCGACGATGCTGACTCAGGGGAGAGGTAGCTCGCAAGCGTCTCTTCATCCCTGGGCATCGCCGCATAGCCATAGTGTTTTAACCACATGTCTGGGGTCTGAATACATGGTAAGACACAGGTCTATTCAACAAGAATTACAATATAAAAGCAAAATGGATGAAACAATAGGTACAGCAATTGCCCTTCTTTCCCTACCTCCACAATGAGGTGTGTCGAGGTTGGGAAAGAATGGCAATCTCTGATGAGTTCACTGATTCACTATGGCAAGCCCAATTTTTTTATTTCTTAATAGGTAAGTTATTTTAGATAAATTGCCTTATGTAGCTCTCTAACAGAGTTCATTGTGAAGTATTTTCTATTGTGAAGGGTCATTTCATTATGGTTGTAGCACTGGAATTTATTTTCAAGGAAGTACTATGTCTATTAATGGGTATAGCTATAGTAATGTCTTCAGCTAGCCAGCTTAAGATCCTTTCCTTCTAAATGGGTTATATCTCTTAAGCCCAGCAGTGAATGTTTTATGAGCAGTAGGATACCACATTCATCCTCACAGTCAAGAAAAGCCGAAGGATAACCATGTTGTGCATTGTGTAATGTTCTGCAAATTGCATGAAGTTTTGTTTTTTAACCACTAGAAAGGTTTCACAGTGTACCGTTGCAGATTTTTTTACAAACACTAGGACATTTCTCATAGCTTAGGTCAACTCACAGCTCTCCAAACCAACTTTCAACTTGGCACAGCAGTTTATTTCACATTCAAAATGTGCTAAAAAATACCAAAAAACTTCATACATGCCTCAAACCAGGTCATTCTTTGATGTCATGTTTTGGGAAACTAGGAATGTGCAAAAGTACATAGTTTCAAAATTGACAGTTCGGTTGTCTGAATGAGCAGACCCCGATCAGGTGGATTTCTTATCGCCCCGATATACTCAATGTTCTTTTTCATTTTTTGCTTAGGGGTAAAAAGAAGTTCAAAATACCTTATTTAGCAGTATAGTGTTAGCAAACATCCAGATGCCATCCACACTACTGAGAGTGGTGTTTAGATATGTTAATACATGCTGCATGCTTTCCTCTCAATAACACAACAAACATTCAATAAAGCGGTCAGAAAACAGCAGTTAAGAAAGCATCCAATCATAATGATGTGGATATGTATGCACCGGCTCTCCAAATTGGCACCCGTCATGTCAGGTTTATTTAAATAGCACTTTATACTATTGATTAAAGCAAGAGGCTTTACAGTATTAAGTATGTAAAATGGAGTCAATGTCTCTTTCAATTAAAATTACAACTTGAATGTCTACTATAAAGCTGCCCTCCTCATGTTTTTACTTTCGTCCAACCTCGAAAGACTGAACCGGGGAAGATTACCACATCAAAGAAAGCGGAGCCTCAGAGCCTATTATGTAATCGCCATGGACCAATGGTTGTTCAAAGGTGTTTACCAGCCTGAGCAAACTTTTCAGAAAAGATTGCTTTGGCGAGCTGTTTAGAACTCCCAATACAAACTACATTGGCCTGATGTTGTTCGAAAAAATGTTACAGCAGTTCTTTCTCGACTTTTGCATGAAGTATATGGGGGGCCTTTAGGGGCCATTCACATAGGACAATGCACCGTGGGAGTGTTACATTTTGGCAGATACAAACCCAGTGATTAAGGCTCTGGACTGGTAAGTTTGCAAATTTGAGCCCATGAACTGGAGAGATACTGTTATTTGGAAATGAAAAGCATTTTAATTCAGGTTGCCCCTGGGGCCACTGATCCTGCAGCTGTGCTGAAAGTTTCAATAAAAACAAGTCAGTGACTCCTTATAAATTAATAAAAAATAATAAATAACATCAGACATGTCTTATTGTCGAAGATAGTTTCCTTGTTTAACTCCTAGAGGGAAATGGATCTTAATGTCACGTTTTGGTTTGTTTTGTTTTTATAGATTAGTGTCATTCAAAAGAGGACTCCCTCCATTAGTTGACACAGCGGCAGAGACAAAGCAACTTGCTTTGTGGGTGAGTATTGTCAGGGAGCTTATAAATTATCTAAAGCATATAAGCCCTGAAAACCCACCAGTCTCTTGCATCATAGCTACTCAATTACAATAATGATCATTACACGTGAATCATAGACTCCAACATTACTCATGGCATGCAGTCATCCAAGTTAAATCTTATTAAATCTTCATTATTTTGCCAAATAATTCTACTTTTTTTTTTATTTATTTTTTTTTTACACAGATTCTGTACTGTAAAACTGCTTATTTTCGAAATGCTCCCTTTGGAATACTTTCGAAACATACTCTTGCTGTAATAAGCTCTGAAAAGTGTAAACACAACTCTAGGGTGTTTGAACTGTTGTATATGCTGTCAAGTATGAACTGTAAACTAGAACTCTAACGAGTGATAGACAGTGTAGTGTAGTAAATCAATCCAGAACATTTTGCCATCAACACTGTGTTAACAGTTAAAATGTTAGTTAACCTATGCATTAGCATTTTAAACCAATTATTGAATATATTTTTATTAAGAACCGGTCCAATGCATCACAACATTTTTGGGAAAAAAACAAAGTATTCCCATTCACCACGCAAAACTCTAACAACTATAATAATAAAAAAAAAATTAAAGAGAAAAAGTATTTATATATTTCATTGCCAAATAGAACAAAAGTTTATTTATAAATCAACATTTCTCATTTCATTGTCAGTACTGTATATAGGTTTTTTTTTTACTGAGCTCATAACATTTGGATACATGTGTTGCTCCCTCAGGTTATCATTCAGCTACATAGGCAGCTCACTAGGCTTTTGAGAAGAACAGCGCATATTTTCTTTTTGAATGCATCTAAGGTGGCCGTCTTATTGTGGTCAATATTGTATGAAATTGTGTGGGCCATATGACCAAAACCTTATATGAGTAATTTATTTAACGGTAGTATATGGAGTATATCAAGTATATAGTTGCTGGAAATCATTACTATGAGATCTAAAGATACCAGTGAAATGTCACAAGTCGCAATTTCAGATTATCCCACAACTAATGCAAGCAAACAGTTGAAAATAACTAGTGAGTGTAACAATGTTTAAATTTCAGGGAAGGAAGAGGTGGGAACTGGCGAAAATTCAAGAAATTTTAATCATAAAATAAACAAATAGAAAAGTGGCAGCCCCTCAGGGACCACTGCCACATTAAAACAAAAACAATATAAATAGTCCAGGCCTGGTCCTGTCTTTTCTTGCACTGTTGTCACTCCACCTTTTTTTCTTCTGGAACTCCTCCATGAGACTCCATTCCCACAGCTCTCAGCCTTACACTGCTTACCACAGTCAATAATACAATAAAAACAAAAATCAAATTAAACAATTGGACAAATACAATAAGTGCAAGTTATGCACTTGAAACAAACAGTGCCACAAGTATTCAGCTTACACCCTACAGATTTTGAATAATCAAATGTAAAATACAAAAGCGTAGTCTTCACTGTAAGAATTAAACTTTTGTTGATTCTTATTAAAGCTACAAAAGTCGTTCAGTTTACTGATCGTTTCACTTTATTTAAGTAACATTAAGGACAGAGAAAACAGCAGGTACAGTGGGTACAGAAAGTATTCAGACCCCCTTAAATTTCACTCTTTGTTATTTTGCAGCCATTTGCTAAAATCATTTAAGTTCATTTTTTTTCCTCTAATGTATACACAGCACCCCAAATTGACAGAAAAACAAATAGTTTTGTAGATTTATTAAAAAAGAAAAAACGAAATATCACATGGTCCCAAGTATTATCATTTATTAACCCCCTGGAACTGCATGGATTATTTTTATAATGACTGGATGCATTTTTTGTACTTCAAAGTCTACCTTGTCAAGATGATCTTGTGGCCACAACGTATTATGTTCCCATTAATTAATATCTCGTGGCCACGACAAAACCGCCTATGTCCCCTGCCGGTCACCATACTTTTTTTAATATCAAACACATTTTTGCTTTTTATCCTCAAAGCTTCACAGTCATTATCTGTTTGTGGGTTCAAAATTTCATTCGGTAACACTAGGCAGTTTTGGTACTGATCACATTAGCTAACTTGTAAGAAAGCAATCTTCTGTCCGCTCCTTCTGGTTCATGTATAAAACAGGGATTGCCAGAAAAAACGTGTTAGTGGCGGAGAAGCATTGTGTCATAAATGACAGAATTGGAATTTGTAGGGCTGCATTGACTGCATTATTGATTAACCGATTTTGGCCTTTTCTAAACTGTGTTCCTTTGTGCTTTGTATACTTATGCTTAGAGTATCACCATGTTGTCTTTGTAATGTGTTCCAGAGCAATGTGTTGTAATGTGCTGTCATCTACGCTAGGTTTTGGGACAGATAAATGGTGTCTTGCATGATTTATGGTACAATTGACCTGATATACACATATATACCATCTGGCAAATTCTCCTCATGGTTCTTTATTAGTTATTCCCAGCATTTTATAAAGGTCAAGTTCTTTGAAGCAGTTCCTCCAATTACTCTGGAAAGGGTTTGTCTTCAAAATGATTCTCACCTGTTCTCCAGATGTATTACCCTCCCCCACAACTGATACAGAGACAAACAGAAATCCTCAAACACTCATGATACACAATGCACATCTTGAAATTTGATGTTTTCTACCATCATGTCATACCAGCATTGTGGACAGATAAAAGAACAAAAAGCATTCGCCTATTCGCTGTAATGACTTTACTCAGGGCATTGTAGGCAAGCGCATTTGAGAGACAGCCATAATGACAAGCTCTATGAGGTGAGATTTGATTTGGTCTGATGGCAGACACACAGCTGATGTGTCCCAGCTTAGACAAAACAGCATAGCTGTCACATTGAGGAGGTTTTCACAATCAATAATCGTCATTGTCAAAATAATGAATGGTTTGGGCGGGATGGGGAGTCCAGATGCTTGATTGCAGACCTGATTGAATTTGACACCTCTGCTGCCTAGTAAATAATTCTGTAGGTTTGAAACCATAAAATGACCTCCGTACAAATCTATGAAACTCTCCATGTGAAATATTTGACTCTGTGTTTATTTAGTATAGCTTTACTTTACTGCAATAAATTGTTGCGAAAGCAGTTATACTGTAACATACCCTACGTATGCAAACATTTAGGTCTTATTTTGATTTAGACTCATCTAACCTGATGTTTTTAAGCATTACTAGAATCATAATGAATAATTATAATGCACTCTAAAAAAAATCCTGGAATGAAAACGACCTAATTTGTGTCATTTTCGCAACCCAGCGAGTTGCTAATTTCCAGCTAATTTCCTTTAAACCTAAAACACAACACAATGCAATGTTTAATTTAAAATACAGGGAAAATACCTATTAGAAATATATGGAAAATTCCTTTTTATTAACACAGTACACTGCGCAATATTTATGTTTTTTACAAAGTGTATTTTGTACATTTTTGAATAAATATTGAATAAATTACATTTTAGACCTAATTATTTTGTATATTTTTTCTCCCTCAATGAAAATAGTCACACTTTGGCCCAGAAATGCACAGACTGAAAGCAGAGAATAAACTTTGTATTGAAGCCAATTGACACGAGATCAAGAGTGTAATATTATTCTACTCTGTAAAATGCAGAAGTGTGTCAAGAGTTTGTAGCCATGTGTTTGTGAACTGGCCTGAAAGTAACTTTGCTTGGGTAAAATGTAAATGGGTGAATCTTACAGAGAGATAAAAAAAAAATGTGCACGGATGACTGCAAAAGGAAAGGAAGAGGACATTGAAACAATAAACAGGAGTCTTAGTTTATCTGAGCTTTCCCTCTTTTTCACTCTGTTGCAATCCAGCAGTTGCACAACAAAGGACTGAGAATTCTTACTACAGTCTGTTAGTCCTCTTGTGCCTGCACACCAACTCGACCTCCAAAAACCTATATACATTGCATGCAGAATTATTATTCAAGTTAATTTTCTGATCATATTTTTTTTCCCAGCACATTTTACCAATTCCAAACCACATCAATATTAATAACAACTCTTATTTTTTTTCTTTAATTATTTATAAGTGATATATAATTGTCCATGAATGCTGGAAGTGAAAAGTTCCTTATTTTCACGTGTGCATAATTATTAAGCAGGTTTTCTTTTACAGATAAAATGAGCCAAAAAGAGATTTAACTCAGACTGAAAAGTCAAAAATTATTAAATGCCCATGAGAAGGATGCAATACTAGAAATTGCAAAGTTAAAGCGTGACCATTGGACAGTAAAATGATCATTGAGTAAAGCAGGGTCAGACAAAAAGAGGTAGGGAAGAAAAGACTGCTAAATGTTAACTGCAAAATAATTAAGAATTAAGGTGAAGAATTAAGTGTGAAACCAGCTGGAACCCTTTGAACCCTTTGAACTGCAACCTACCTGGAGTCTCCAGAAGTGCAAGGTGTCAGGTTCTTAGAGACTTTGCTATGGTAAAGAATCCTGAAATATGACCCGCACTTAATAAGAATCACTAGGTTAAGTGTTATGAAATACATGTAGACTGTTCCACATACAAGTCCCACACCTTACTACCACATTCTGGAAGATAAATTCTGTCTGACTGTAAAGCCTATAACCTTCAGCTCAGCCACTTGTATGTCCCCATTTGAATGTTCGCTGGGATATCTGCCTCCTTTGTTTCCAGTCCAGGAGAATGTCCTGCCTGGTGTCACCTTCTGAGCTTTTTGGCACATCAACTGAGGCTATGGTTGAAAAACTCAGAGAGGTGATGGCATGTTCAACTGCATTCAAATCTTATGTACCGCGCCGGCCTATGGCCAAACACCCAGGGGGTCCCGGACTGTCTCAGTCTGAGGACCAGAAACAGGACCAAACGGGCATTGCCTCTCGTACCCCTCCTCCTCTGAGGATCAGGCAGCGGAGAAGGCGTGATGTTGGAGAGGAGGATCTGAGGGAGGTGATCCAGCACAGATGCGTTTAGCGTCAGTGAGGGATCCCCTCCCTCCGAAGCTACCCTCTCCTCTCTTCTTTCTTCCCCCTGTGTTTCCCCAGGTGCTTCTTACATCAGGCCTGGGGTTGGGCCCAGGATGAGTTGTTCCTTGAATCAGAACCCTACTGTTGGCCTGGCACCGGGCTTGGTAGTGAGCGTGCCCTTTCAGGCTTGAAAGGGTGGTAGGCCCCGTGTTATTAATGGTGGCACTCTACTCTTCGAGCTGCAAGTATAAGCTTGATAGATTTCATTTAATTACTAATACCTAACAGTAATTTTTACAGTAGACCACAGTTCCTTGTATGGCTCTGAAGTTCCCATTGAAGGTTGGCTAGAATGATATGTAAGGGACAGTGCCTTTTTTGGTCCGCCTTAGTGAATGTGTTGGCTTTGCTTTATTGTGAATTCACTGGTGAGGCCACCTACAGTGGTTGTTCTGTGATGACTGGTCTGGCTCCCTCTCAAACTGGGAGTTATTTTTTGAGGCAACCGCTCTGTCAGGCTAAAACCAGATTCACCTTGATAGCCATCTCATGGTAGAGTAACATGTCTCGTGTCGTTTCAGAGAGTCAGTATATTGAGACTAGCACTTTTGAACTTCAATAAATCGGATGTCTGATGACGGCCCACTGGGCCGCCTTGACATTGTTTGCCTGGGTTAAGCCATTGCTCCTCTGAGCTCCCAATAGAAAATTATAGCAGCAGATTGCTGCAGGCCTCTGTAGCTGTAGAGTGAGTGAGTTGGCCTCCTCTCAAGCTTGAGAGTCATTCTGCAGAGGCCGCCGCTCTTTACAAGCCCCAGGTAGATCTATGCTCATGTGCTGGCCCTCACAAGGGCTGCCTCGATAGTAGGCCTAGGCAAGTACTAGGGATAAATAGAGGCAGTCTGCTAAGCATTCTCGCCCCTAGCCAGTATGATTGCCGTAATTTGAATTTAAATTTGCCGTAAAGTGTTTCAGACACCAGTTACGCTGAGGCGTTCCCCAGCAGCTTCTCAGGGTGCAGTGTCTCGTTCCCTGTTCTCAGGGAACCAGGATTCCAGTCTGTGGGATTACAAATTTATAAAATGTTATATCTAGGTTCCAATGTAATAGTTTATAAACTGAGAATATTATGTACATTGTGTTTTACATTTTGAGGTAAAAATGATGACATTCTAAGGAGATCAAATCAGGCAGCCCAGGTGTCTGAGACTTTAACCTTTTGTCTTTAAGCTCTTCCTGACCATTTGGCATGACAAGCTCAAGGCACAGCTGTGCCTTTGTCTCTATGATAATGTGAAGCTATGGGCGATACTGTCAGACTGATTGTATTAGCACTCATGCATTTGTTATGCTGTTTATATATATATATATATATATATATATATATATATATATATATATATATATACACACACATTATTTTCTGCACTCCCTCCCCTTCACACATGTACATAGACCGATCAGGCATAACATTATGACCAGCTTTCTAATATTGTGTTGGTCCCCCTTTTGGTCCCCCAAAACAGCCTTGACCAATCGAGGCATGGACTCCACTAGACCCCTGAAGGTGTGCTGTGATATCTGGCACCATGATGTTAGCTGCGGGTCTTTAAAGTCCTGAAAGTTCCATGGTGGGGCCTCTATGGATCGGACTTGTTTGTTCAGCACATCCCACAGATGCTCGATTGGCTTAAGATCTGAGGAATTTGGAGGCCAAGTTAACACCTCAGACTTGTTTTTGTGCTCCTCAAACCATTCCTAATCCATTTTTGCTTGGTGTCAGGGCGCATTATCCTGCCTAAAGAGGCCACAGCCACCGGGGAATACCGTTTCCATGAAAGGGTGTACATGGTCTGCAACAATGCTTAGGAAGGTGATACGTGTCAAACTAACATCTACATGGATGGCAGGACCCAAGGATTCCCAGCAGAACATTGCTCAAAGCGTCACACTGCCTCTGCCGGCTTGCCTTTTTCCCAAAGTGCATCCTGGTGCCATGTGTTGCCCAGTTAAGTGATGCACCTGTACCCGGCCATCCACATGATGTCAAAGAAAACATGATTCATCAGACCAGGCCACCTTCTTCCATTGCTCCGTGGTACAGTTTTGATGCTCACATGCTCACGGTTGGCGCTCTCGGCGGTGGACAGGGGTCAGCATGGGCACCTTGACTGGTCAGCGGCTATGCAGCCCCATGCGCAACAAAGTGCGATGCACTGTGTATTCTGACCCCTTTCTATCAGAGCCAGCATTAATTTCTTGAGCAATGTGAGCTACAGTAGCTCGTCTGTTGGATCGGACCAGCCTTCGCTCCCCACGTGCATCAATGAGCCGGTTCACCACTGTTGCTTCCTTGGACCACTTTTAATAGACACTGACCACTGCAGACCAGGAACACCCCACAATAGCTGCAGTTTTGGAGATCACAATTTGGCCTATGTCGAACTCATTAAAATCCTTACGCTTGTCCATTTTTTTCTGCTTCTAACACATCAACATTGAGGAGAAAATGTTCACTTGATGCCCCCATTTACTAACAGGTGCCATGATGAAGAGGTAATCAGTGTTATTCACTTCACCTGATCAGTGTATTTTTGTTGGCAATTGTTTGTACTTTTGCATATATTTTTGTCAATACCCCCCCCCCCCCTTCTTACTGTAGTTATTCTACATGTTAAAATTATTTTAATTTCCAAAGCATTTTGAGGTTCATTTTATCCCAGGAATATTTTAATTTTAGCAATAGTTTGACAGTTGACTTAAAAAAACAGAAAATAGATCAAATTTAGCCCATTCAGCTGGGTCCAATTCACCATCAGTAATGCACGCACACACACACACACACACACACACACACACATTAGATAATCTCATTGGCCTTGATACAGTGTGTGTGGCATAGGGCACTGATCACAGCTAAACATAAATGAAGGGATGAGATGTTCTTTGTGTCCTAACTAAAGGCCCTCAGGGAAAGGTTATAGCAGCCAGCCTCAATCTGTAACCTGCTGAACCGTAACAGGCACTGTGTCTTTAAATATAACAAAAGCAGCACCACATGCAGAGAGAAACACTTGAATGCCCCTGTGTCACCAAGTTATACAAGAGGATATTCAAAGGGATTTCGGAGTTTAAACTAGCAAGGTTGTAGCCTGAGGAAATTCCTCTGTGTAAGTTAAATTGTTTAGAATGGCTATCATTATCATTATCAAGGCTAGAAATTGTGATGTAATTAATTGCAGTCTTTCCTATAGAATTCCAGTTTTACAATGGGGAAAATAAGGCAATAGGAATTTAATATGAACTTGACTCATCTAATTTGATATGTATTACATATCCGTTTGGCTTTATAAAAAGGTCTGAATTGTGAACAGACTGTGTGGTGAAATACTCAGACCGGTTCGTCTGGCACCAACAACCATGTCACGCTCAAAATTGCTTAAATCACCTTTCTTTCCCATTCTGACATTCAGTTTGGAGTTCAGGAGATTGTCTTGACCAGGACCACACCCCTAAATGCATTGAAGCAACTGCCATGTGATTGGTTGATTAGATAATTGCATTAATGAGAAATTGAACAGGTGTTCCTAATAATCCTTTAAGTGAGTGTATATATATATATATATATATAAAACAGTAGTATATAGTAATGTAATTTTTTATATATCAGTATATATAAATATATATCAGTAGTATATAGGCAGGGCTGGGTATGTTACTTTTAAAATGTATTTCACTACAGATTACAAAATACATGCTTTAAAAAGTAATTTGTAACGTATTTCGTTATATTACTCAAGTTTAGTAACTTAATCTAAATACTTTAGAATACTTTGGAATTCTAATAAGTGTGGAGATATAAACTCGCAATATTGAGAAAAAAGTCAAAAATATGAGATATAAACTCACATACTTAATTCACACTTGCAAGAAAAAAAGTCACTATTACATCTCCCAATTCTGACTTTATAACTTGCAAATCTGATAAAAAGAAGTCAGAATTGTGAAACGCAAACTCACAATTGTGAGGGAAAAAAACAAATTGTCAGAAAAAGTTGCAGTGACGAGTGAATTATAAAATGACTCACAAAACATGAAAACAGTCGTGGATCATCAGGTCATGACAGGACAGTTCAGTTGACCATTGGGCATTTTTTTTAAATAAATTCAGTCATTTTGTCTTGTTCAGGACAGAACTAAATAAAAATAACAACATTTTTATGATCCTCTTAAAAGTATTAAAATGTTGATGAAACTTAACTCCACTTTTTCAGACGGTCAGAGTCAGAGAATCACCAATTGCTGTTTAAATGACATTAAAATTCAAAGTAATCACTTTGGTAATCTAAAACACTTTTCAGATGTAACTGTAATCTGATTACCACCCATTTAAAATGTAACTGTAATGAAATACAGTTACTCAAATTTTGTATTTTAAATACGTAACTAAGTTACTTGTATTTCGTTACTCCCCAACCCTGTATATAGTAATGTACTTTTCACTAAGAAACAGGGAAGAAAACAACAAACTAATGAGACCTTCAGCATATTCTGACTTTGAAAGGTCAGTAAAATGATCCAGGGAATAAATGTCTTTGGCTTGGTCTTTGTTTTCTTTTCCTGTGTAATGTGCAGATGAAAGGTTAGTTTGTGAAACCTTACACTAAAACACGAACACACACATATGCTTGTTGTGACAACTGGGGGGGATGTCTGTCAGCCGTGTTGAGGGAGGCGACTGAGATATGAGGGTGAGACAGGGCTGAACAAGACTGACAGTTAGAAGGGAAAAATGCACATACCAATCACCTCAAACATGCTCCTGCTTTCCGCACACCGCTTCTCAATATGTGATGATGGAGCTCTGCTTCAAGCCACATTATCATCCCTGTCCATCCCCCCACTCTGCTTTCTCCAGACATGTGCTGACAGTAATCATAGCTTGCCTATCTGCAACATGTAGTCTAGTACAGATAACATAGCTGTGTGTAATTGGACCTTTTTTCTCTTTCATCAGGAAACCAAGAGTATTAATGACAAATGATTGCAGAATAAAATTGAAATGCTTGGTGTGAACATTGCTTATCGTTGCTTCATAGGCTGACTGTATTTTTACTGACATGTGTGTCAACAGCAGACCTTTGAGATCTGGAGCAAAAAAGGCATTGAAATGTGTGTCCTCACTTTTGAACACTTTTCCTGTGGAATGCTGTGGTTTAATGTTTAGCGAAGAGTGCTAGGCGCCTTATAATTCCTCATTAAACTAAATTGAAGAACTCATTTGATATTTTCGCGAGAAAAATAATCAATTCTGCGCATTTTACTCAGATATTATGGCAGACACTGCTGGATTCATTTGGTGGTCAAACGGTCCATTGAATGGTTTGAAAAGGTCAGATTACAACACTGTACAACCACTGCTGCACAAAGATGTGCTTTTAATGTTTGGTGCAGGCCGACAGTCGCCTAATGATAACTCGGTTACACTTAATTTGACAGAACTGAATAATATACTTCAGTTAAGGTTTAGCGGTAGGTTCAGGACTAGAACTTAGTTATTAACCAGTTATTGTAATTACTGTAATAAGTATATGTACATGTGAAACAGGACTGTGTAATAAATTGCCATACCAATAACTCCTTCTGTGATCTTCTCAACATTATGAAAGATACCATTATATTTGATGGAAACATTTAAAAAAAAATTGTCAGACAATTGTATTTATACTGAAAAAAAAAAAAAAAAAAAAAAAAATATATATATATATATATATATATATATATATATATATATATAAAATATATAAAAATATATGGTATATGCATCCTAAAACATGTTTATCTTATAGGCAACAATTGCATAAATTTTATTTGTTTAAAACAATTAAAAATATTATTTGGTCAGTGGAGACGAATGAGAATAACCCTTCTCTGAAAAGTATTTTATACAATTTTGCTTTTACAGATAGCATATATTTATTCTAAAACAAGACAAGCATACTAAATGATTTTTAGCAATGTAAAGTTACTGAACAAATGGTGTTTACAGTCTGTATCTCTATGTATAAATATGCATATGGAAATTATATGAAGATGAGGATATGCACAGTAAAACTATACGTTGTAAGCTCAATATATATGGTTACTTCGAGGAGTTGGGGTGGAGATGCATGTATGCTGACTGGGTTTTGTGCAGGTTCTGGCATACACATGGTTTTATAAATCTGAGAACTATTTGTGGTTTCTCAAAATTTTGCTTTTGTGCTTATGCACTTTTAGGATGAAGTCTATGTAAGGATTTATCTCTCGTGTGAACTGGGCAATGCGACGATATATATTGTGGTGACAATATAAAGTGACTGTTGATAGAGATTTTGGTAAATAATACTGTATATCACAGCGCATGATCAATTAAAGTTATTAACATTTATGCATTTTGCATTTAGCATTTCATCATAGAGACAATATTATATATATATATATATATATATATATCGATCCAAATGCAGCTTTATTCAGAGACGTAGTCAGACAGGCAATGGTCAACTCAATAGGAAACAGAAGTAGCAGGGAAAAGGCAGACTCGTAGTAATAATCCAGGCTGAGGTCAAACATGTATATATATATATATATATATGTGTGTGTGTGTGTAAACAGTTCATTCTGGTTCTTGAATCTGATTGGCTGAGAAGTTTTTCCAGGTATGCGATATTCCACCAGTATCACCACGGGAACCATTTCACCATTTGAATCACTCTGATTGTGATTCAAATGGTGATTGTGATTTCGACTTCAGTGAACGTTTCATTAATACAGCATTAGATGCCGACAAAGACGGTCTTTATAAGTGAGTGAATCAGTTGCTTAGTCGATCTCGGTCTCATAATACTACATATTACAATCAGCTTGAAGCGACTCAACGTTCGTTACTAGATCTAAAGTGACGTTTTAGAATTCGTAACGGATGGGCTCAACTGTTAAACTGTCAACTTGAGATTTTAATCCGTTGCGGAAAGAATTATTTCCTCACAAAAGAGGATTTTTAAAGACAATCTGTTGTCGTTTATTATTTATTTACACACTCGACGCCGTCATATAAATCCAATATCACACTCGTAGCCAAACAATATGGCTCTATATCAGCACAGCTGTGATTACCTCTGGCCAAATGACAGCCGTGCTGATATAGAGCAATATCGCACGGCTACGAGTGTAATATTACTTATACACACACAAACACACACACACACTGATGAGCCAAAATATTATTACCAGTCACAGTGAATATCGTTGATCATCAACTAACAAGTTGGACACCTTTAGGGGTCTCGTAGAATCTCGTGGGTTGGGCAGCTGAAGATTTTTTCTTTTTGGATATATTTTGGGTTAGTATCAGACAGCTTCCTCTTGCATTGCCAGTTTCTCCTGTAGGATTTGTCCTTTGTGGTGAAATGCCGACATTACCCTGGATGCCATAGCTCTTGATTCACCACAAAGTCCTGGTCACAGATGCACCAGCAAGATGTACACCAACAATTTGAACTCTGGTATGTCTCCAATGAAATTGTGTGGATTGTGTACAGCTGTGCAATTGCTCTGCTAGTTCAACCTTCTCTCTCTGCTCTTACTGATGGAATGTGAAATCAGTGAAGATTGGTCACCAGGCCACACATATATATACATATATCCTCCAAAACTATATTAAAGAGTGTTTCATTTTCATTGTCCAAGCCCTGTATATCATAATCTTGAAATAAAATGAGTCATTGTGAAATATGATTTTGGTCATATCGCCCATCCCATGTATAAGTCAAACTTAAACTGAAAAACATTCTGTAATCTTAGTGATGTAGAAAGGTTTCTTGACAAAATGTGCCAATATAAACTATAAAATAGGTGAAATGGTGCTGTAATGGGTTATTCTAGCTATAGATTCGTTCTAGTCCGTGGGTAAAGGAGAATAATGTCACTTTTTTTTTTTGGACACTTCATGTTTTGATTGAGGTCAATCAATTGTGTGTTGAGAAATCTACTCTGGATCATTTCTTAATAATTACAGATGCTTACTTGGTTTGGATTTCAAAAAACAATTCGCTTGCTTCCAAATCTGCAGACATTTTGCATGCTTGTAGCATCTCTTGTGCAAAAGAGTCTAACAGTTAGTAGTACAGAATTCATTTGTATGGTAGAGCTCTTTCCCAATGCAGCGCAGTCTGTCTGATCCTGGCCATAGTTACTGTGCGTGACGCACAAAGCGATGAAATCCTGCCCCAGGCCCGAGTGATGCTTAAGTGGATGATGGTTGCACAATCTGGGGAAGTGCTGGCTTTTGTTAAGTTGCCTTTTCAAAAGCCTGCTGGCCCTTTCTCCATCAAATAGCTGTATCGGCGCATACATCAGATAGAGATTGGCATCTTAAGCTGGCATGTTTTAGCTGTGGATGTTAAAGCACATTTATCTCCGTCCTGTAGACATTCAGCACAATACTGTAAAATGCAGGGCCGGGTATTTTGTCCACATGACACGGGGTTGCAGCGCAGTGGCATGTTTTCTCATGATTGAAACTCGATAGCTTGAGCAGTACACGGCCATCCTGACATGCACTAAACAAAGAGAAAGAATTTTTGCCTATGGCTGTAAATAAAAATGATCCCATAATTTACCCTCAAGCCATTCTAGGTGTTTATAAAACGGTTAGTTCCTGTCCTTGATTCTGATTGGTTGTTGAGTTTTATTCACGATAAAACACGACTATGACCGCTTCACTCAATGGTTCTGTGTATCACTACACAACACCCTTAGCAACCACTCTTAGCAATGTAAACTGTTTGTTTTCAATTGATATTGCTCATTGAAGCTTGCTGTTTTAAGGCCAATTCACACCGCACCAACCAACGCCAACCAACGCCAATAAACACGTCTGTTGGAGTTTGTTGGATAGGTGTGATACCCCTGTTGGCGTCTGTCGGAGTCTGTTTTCACCCGACTGAACATGTTTAATCGGTGTTTGTTGGGTCGTGGAATGTCTGATCAGTGTGGGATGGTTTCCCAACAAACGCCAACAAGTCCCTTGCAAAGACTGCGGTTTCACGCACTTCACGGTCAATACATATAAAAGTTACAATACTCAATTTAAATAGTCTGTAGTGTAATCCGTGCCTTTCAGCAGCGCTGAGCACGTCCGTCTCTGATTTAGCACGAGCCAAAGCGCACAAGCACATTTGAATTGATCACGTGATGCACTGAACATTCTAATCACACCTGTGTGATCGTACGCGTCGAAGGGTTAATGACAGACATCAGCAGGAATATTATGCAGCTGTCATTTTAAGAGCTAATTCATGGATCCAGTATACATTTACACATGCGTTCTTTTTCTCAACTACATGTACATTCACTTAAGGCACTGTGTTTACGTAAATTTTCTCGAAAAAGCCATTTTGACATTTCTGTGTGTACGCTTTTAGGTCCATTTGCTTATTCACATTCGGCTCAATCTTGGAGCGCACACACGAAAAGCAGCCTGGGGAACAGTGTCTCTTTTGTGGCTTAATAACATACTGGGTATTATAAACGGACATTATATGCCTTGAGACCAAGGGGATTAGATATTGTAAAAGCTGCTTTGTGCTTCTACCTTGTCAGTGGAAGAACATTGCCAGTTTAAGACCTTCGCTGGGAGGTTTATAAGATTTTTGAAGGTTTGATGACTCATAACACATTAAATGCATGGCAAACACTTGGCAGAATACTGGATACACATTGTATTATGACTAACAGTATCTTAAGATTGACACAATGAACCAGTTTAGTAATTATTGTTTTCATCTCGTGAAACACAAATCCCAGAAATGGATGCTCAATCAACTTTCATTTTATTTTAAATATATTTTTCTACACATAGCCTGTATTTAGTAGTTATTTTAACTTTTAAGTGATGTTTATTCTTATATTGACTTTTGCAAATTGCTTTGCCTTTTTTTGCACAAAATAAACATTTAAACCTATAGTTATGTGGCTAAGAATTGTGAAAAACATCAAAGAACGGTGATCAGAATATACATCATACTTTACATTCATCTAAATTTCAACCTAAAATATTGATTTTGGAAAAAGAAAAGTTCATGTACATGTTATTTCTGAATTACACAGCTACAGTGTGCTTTTGCTTAAAAAGAAAGAAACATCTTGTCATGTTTGCAGTGGTTCTATAGATGTTTTTATGTGATGATACCAGTGGGGATCCATTTTCATGAATGCGCCCAGGGCCCTTCAAACCCACGGACTGGCCCTGAATATGGGAAAGTAAACAAAACAGAAGGGCTTGTATAAAGTACTTTCCCAGATAGCATAACAAATCAGACTGTCAAATCAATAAAAAGACATTTTGTTTAAATTAAGAAAAAATAAATTTGCATATTTGAATTGGTTTCTGAAGCATTGGCCAATATTTGGCCTGATATTGAAATTAAGTGTCTGACAAAATGTTTTTGGAGAGTATGTAAACAAGTAAGGTTGCTTTGATATGCCCAGATGTTTCAGAATGAAAGGTACAGATAAATCCTAGAACGCTACAGATTTCTGTAATATGTTTAGGCAACAGTTTGATTGTTATTCTTGAAGCAGATCTAATCATTCACAGTCATTGATCAACTTCGTTCAATTGCTGACTGATATTTGAAGCCGCTTGGAATCAGATGTGGTTTTGCGATTGACAGTGGAATATTGGAAACATTGCCAGTTGCTCAGGGGCTGATCCTTTCCTTGTCTGTGACCTTCTTGGGTATGTTTAGGAAAAACTTAGGACTGGATTCAGAAAACATTCTTAAGGGTGTAATATGTAAAAATTTTGCAGTAAAATATCCAAAAACCACTAGGCCAGTGTTATATATTTTGTTCAGTTTACAATAAATATATGTGTGGTGATATACTTTGACAAACAGTAAATATCACAGACAGAAACACAGAGCGCTTGCTGAAGGCAGAGAAGCTGCCATTCTTTGCTCGGGGGGGTTCCTTTATAGTTTGGTCCTATAGTTTAGTTTATAGTCTGGTCTGTGACATCACCGCCCTATGACGTTCCGTCACACCATTGGACAGATTTCACATGTGCTTCATACCACAATCAAGCAGAAGCGCAGCGCATCTCGACACAGCTCGAGTTCCCATGAAAGGGAACTTTCTCTCGTTCCTTTTTCATCTCTGATTCAAGTGAAAAAGCGATCTCATATATATATATATATATATATATATATATATATATATATATATATATATATATATTAAAGAGAAATAAGCGGGCAAAGGAAATGGTGTATGTCTCTGTGTCCGCGTTCTAGCTCCGAAACAGACACACATTAGTATTGTTTTGTTTGTTTGGGGGAAGCGTTGTGTTAGAACAAGGCGAGTGCGAGATCATTACGATTGTGCGACTTGCGTATGGATTTGGCTGACGAGTGGGAGACGGGTCCTGCCCTATCGCCCACTTCATCAACTGGTAGTCGTGGCCTAATGGTGAGGGAGTTGGGCTTGTAACCGAAAGGTTGCTGGTTCGATTCCCATGCTGGCAGGAATTGAAAGTGGGGATTGTGAATGAACAGCACTCTCACCTTCGATACCATAACTAACGTGCCCTTGAGCAAGGCACCTAACCCTTAATTGTCTCACTTGTAAGTTGCTTTGGATAAAAGTGTTTGCTAAATGATTAAATGTAAATGATCCAGGCTTCCACTCGTTTGATCTTGAAGCACACTCTGATGCTTCTTCAGCTCACACTGGAGATGACGATTCTCTTTTTGAGCTCGCTGCTTCTGAGCATTCCTTGCGTGATGATAAATCCGTTGAGAAATCATTCGAAGTATTGACTTGGGCTGTGGCCAGATTACAGCTAGACTGGCCACAGAAAAAAGAGCCCCCCAAACTCTCCAAGCTTGACGATAGGTTTTTGTCCGGTGGCCAGTGGGAGGGACCACAACATCAGTCTCTCCCCTTCTTTGAGGACCTCCATGATGAACTATCAATGTTCTCAGTCATGGAGAAAACCACATACTTCCCGTATCTTTGTACCCTCAACATCGATTTATTCAACTATCATGGATGCTGATGCCCCAGGTTGAAGAGATACTTACGAGCTATCTCTCGCCTGGATCAGCATTGTCGTTGAAAAAACCTCCCCTCCCCACAAAGCCCTGCAGAACCACCTCAGCGCTTGTGGGTAAAGCTTTCCAAGCTACAGGTCAGGGCTGACCTGCTGAAGGACCTGAGTGTGGGTGCCACCATCGACGAGGAAGCATTCACAGAGCTTTGTCGAGCCACAGAATTGTCTCCCTGTGCCACCAAGCAGACGGCCCACGCTTTCAGCCATTCTATGGCTGCTATGGTTAGCATGGAGAGGCACCTGTGGTTAAACCTCACTGGCATCAAGGACAAAGACAGGGTGTTCTTGCTTGATGCGTCAGTGTCACCTTCCGGCCTGTTTGGAGACTCGGTCAACACTGTCGTCAGCAGGTTTTTGGAGGTGAAAAAATCAGAGAAAGGATTTGTGCAATTTCTTCCTCGCCGTACTCAGAGGAAGGGGCTGTCAGCCACCCAGCCCCAACCTGGTCCTTCAAGAAGGGAGACACAAAAACAGAGTGTAGTGAGTCAAGCTCCCCCTCGTAGAGACTGGGGACCGTCTCGCCACCCTCAGCTGCCTCCCAGGAAAAGATGAAGTCTTGATGGTCTTGGGCCCAGCCCTGTGGGGATAGCCCCTTTCGGGGCGAGGCACGTATCACATCCAGATCCCACCCCTTCTTGTTATATCCACATAAACCCTCCTTCCCCGCCACCTCTGGTGCTTCGGGGGGCAGCAGTTTCCCGCAAAATGTTAGATGTTCCGTTGATTCCTGTCACACACCAGGACGCGGAACATCTAACATCCCCCTAGTGGAAGTAAAGACAGTAGAAATAGGATACAGAATCCAGTTTATTCGTCATCCCCTGCGTTTCAACGGCATGTTCTCCACTACTGTGAAGCCAGGACAAGCAACGTTACTGTCACAATAGCTGCAATCTCTCTTGAAGAAAGGGGCCATAGAACATTTTCCCCTCTGGAGAGAGAGTCAGATTATTACAGCAGATACTTCCTGGTTCCCAAAAAGGACGGGGAGCTGCGTCCAATCTTAGATCTTCGAGGCTTAAACTGTTCAGTCAAAGCTCTCAAGTTCAAGATGTTAACCGTGAAGATGATCGTGTCACAAATCCAACATCGCGATTGGTTCATCAAGATCGATCTCAAGGACGCATATTTTCACATAAAAATATTGCCACAACACAGGAAGTTCCTGAGGTTCGCTTTCGGGGGTGAAGCTTACCAATATCGGGTTCTTCCATTTGGCCTAGCCCTATCACCCTGCACATATACAAAATGCATGGATGCGGCACTGACTACGTTACGACTCCAGGGCATTCGCATTTTGAATTACGTAGACGACTGGCTAATACTAGCACAGTCACAAGAGATGGCGTTACAACACAGAGATGTCATACTGGCTCATCTAGTTTCTCTAGGGTTGAGACTAAATGAGAAGAAAAGCGTTATCTGTCCTACCAGGAGGACGACATATCTAGGGGTCGTATAGGATTCGACCACGATGTGGACACAATTGTCTCCCGCTCAAGTCAAGAACAAAGCACCCTGAAAAATGTCAGACTAGGCCAAAATTGTACTGTTCTTCAGTATCAAAAAATGTTAGGTCTCATGGCATCAGCGTCCTCGGTGACACCTCTGGGCCTGCTGCATATGAGACCGTTTCAGTTGTGGCTCAAAGCCAGGGGGTTTCATCCAAGGGCCAAACCCCTAAGGTGGCCACCCTCTATGTGGCTAAGACCCCGGTTCTTCGCCTTGGGTCCCACTCTAGATGCACCATGCCATCGCAGGTTGCTAACGAAAGACGCCTCCCTGACGGGCTAGGGAGCGGCTAGGGAGCGGTCTTAAGTGGTCGTCCAGCCCAAGGGGAATGGGAGGGTCATCAGCTCCTCTGCCACATCAATTGGCCCTGAAATACTTTCTCCAGCAGCTGAGAGGCTGTCATGTCCTAGTGCGGATGGACAACACAGCGGCAGTCTCTTATATAAATCACCAGGGAGGTCTTCGTTTGTGTCACCTGAACAAGATAGCGCGACAGATCTTCGTCTGGACCCAGGACAAGGTGGACCTTTTCGGCTCGCATCAGACAGCGCAATGTCCCCTTTACTTCTCTCTAGCCCCCCTAGGTCTGGATACGATGGCGCATACATGGCCCAGAATGCGCCTGTATGCCTTTCCTCCAGTTTCTCTGTTCCCAAGGGTTCTAGCCAGAGTTCGCCAACAAGGGACTTGCCTCTTACTGATAGCGCTGCATTGGCCGAACAGAATATGGTTCACTGAGATAATAGCTCTCCTCGACGGCTCGCCATGGGCGATACTGGAGAGGAGGGACCTTCTGTCTCAGGCGCAGGGGACAATATTTCATCCCCGGCCGGAGATGTGGAACTTTTATGATTGGCCCCTGAGGGGAACCAACTGAGGAACACAGGGCTTTCACCTGGTGTTATCAAGTCCATTCTAAGTGCTAGAGCTCCCTTCACCAGATCAAGTTTGCAAGTAAATAGGGTGTCTTTGAAAGATGGTGTACTGCACACAATGCAGATCCAGTCAACTGCCAGGTTGCTACAGTTCTGGACTTCCTGCAGGAGAAATTATCAACAGGTACATGCCCCGGCACTCTCAGGGTTTATGTGGCCGCTCTTTCGGCATGCATGTCCTGCTCTATCGCTTCATTCGAGGAGCGAGGTGGCTGAGGCCCCCTGCTTGAACCAGGTTCCCTTCATGGGACCTAGCTATAGTCCTAGAGGGCCTTGTTGAGACCCCCTTTGAGCCATTAGAGTCAATGTCAGATAAACTGTTAACTCTGAAAATGGTGTTTCTAATGGCTATAACTTCTCTGAAAAGAATTAGGGATTTGCAGGCTCTGTCCATTCTGCCATCCTGTTTAGACTTTGCCCCTGGAATGGTGAAAGCTATTTTGCATCCTCTGACTATCTGCCTAAGGTTCCTTTCTCGGCCTTGCATCCAGTCACTCTCGAAGCCTTCTGCAGATAAAATATCTGCGGATGCACCTGTGGTTCATCTAATTATAGCCTCGTACTGGCGCATTATCATGACGTCACGTAGGCTATAAATATAGGTGAATTTCACTGACGTTTTATACACATTCACAGCTGGTCACTAAAGACGTTCCCATAGCGGTGAACAAAACGCTGCTTCTCCTTCCCACTTTTTCAGGGAACAGGGTTACAGTGAAGAAACCGGGGCGTTAGGAACGTTCTTACGAACTATACGAATTTATCTTAAGAAATTTCTTCTTTCTTAAGAAGATTTTTGGGAATCTGACCCCTGATTTTTCTTTCTGTTATAGAGTTTATCATTTAACTTACTTGTCCTTGGTTGACCTATTTCTTTTGGGCATGTCAGGATGGGCTATAATTTAGCATAATCCATGTGTTACATCTGTTTGGAAAACATGGTGTTTTGTCTTCTCACGTTTCTTCCTTGTTTTGCTTTTTCATTGGTTTCTGGTTTGAGTTCTTTATTAGTTCATTGTCGTCAGCTGTTTATGATTAGTTAGTCTCATTATCCCCTTGTGTTCCTGTGTATATCTACCCTGTGTTCTCCCTCATTCCTTGTCGGTTCTCGTTTGTATTTGGATGTTGTGTCTATGCTTGTTTGATGTTTCCCTGGATCCCGTTATTTTGTTTCATTAAAAAGTCTGCATTCCTGTATGCTGCATCCCCGTGTGCTGCATCATCTGGAGTGTTAACCACACATACCATAACACCATGGAGTAAAAAGTTTTTTTAACAGCTATTAGAGGTTCATTGACACTGCTGAGAAACAAGGGATATTCAAAAGGGAAATTTGTGACATGTGTTCACTTTATAATAAAACATCTTTGGGTTTCATCTCTCAACACACTGTAGGACACAGCCAGCAAAGTCATTTATGTACATCAAATATAAGACCCTCAAACTTGATGCCCGATTGTTGGGTTTATTTTAAAACTTTTTTTTCTTTCTGAAATGCAGATAGCTTTGAGTTTCTTTTGCCATACCATATGTTCATACTAAACTTTTGCCCTCTTTATAGAAATTGTGTCTTATTCATTGATCCCAGAACAGACAGGGCCTCTTTTCACATGCTGTAGTAAGTAATGAGTTTTCTGTGTTAAGGAGATAAAATGTATCAACCTTGAGTGGGTAGTGAAAGCTGTGCCAAGTAGGCCATGCTGTTCAACCATAATTGGGGTGGCAAAGCCTTTTTTAATTAACCAACTCCAAGTTAAGAGCATAAACAATGAAATGCAAAAAATAACATTGCCCCAAAGACAAGGCAGCATTGTTCTTATGTTCCATTAGCAGTCACTATGCTTGACAGAAACCCCCAAAACAAGACTTCTAAAAGCTAGTGACCTACCACCATAGGTAGCATTTTAAATCATCAAAGGTATGCTCCTGATGTATTGGCTGTTTCAAAAGATAGGCAAATTAATAATGTTACCTACATAACCTATATTACATATTTAATTGAATGAATTATAATTTACGCTGATCAGGCATAACAGGTGAAGTGAATAACACTGATTATCTCTTCATCATGGCATCTGTTAGTGGGTGGGAGATACTAGACAGCAAGTGGACATTTTGTCTTCAATGTTGATGTGTTAGAAGCAGGAAAAATGGGCAACTGTAAGGATTTGCGAGTTTGACAAGGACCAAATTGTGATGGCTAGACGACTGGGTCAAACCTTCTCCAAAACTGCAGCTCGTGTGGGTTGTTCTGTGGAAATTAATTAATAGGTGTGGATCTGGGGCTCTGCCTTTTTCAATGTGGAATTCTTCTCTGGTTCATTTCTTCTGTTCAGTCCACCAAGGTCAGATGTCCTCAAGTAAATGCATTAACACACTGGAGAGCTGCTTTATTGTTGAAAGCTGTCACAGTCACCTGCTGGAGTGCCTTTGATTGCCACTGGAGGGCACTCCATCCTGGACTATTATCACTCTGTCAAAGACTCCATTTCTCATAGTTCATTGCCCCGGTTCAACAGCCTGTGTTTGACCTTGCCTGTACTTTGGATTACGAGTCTGGATTGTCCCTTTCATTAAAGTTGGGTTTGGATCTCCAACCTTTCAAGTCTCGGAGCAGTTCGTAACAAAAGCAAAGTTGTAATTGTAATTAAAAGCAGTACTGTCATTGTGTTTAATTGGTTTGGTTTTAATCAATCTATTGTATAAATGCTACATAAATACATGTGATGTGACTTGACTGGAGTGCCGAGTTGCAGAGCTGGTGTAAACACATCCACATCACTATGATCAGATGCTTTCTTAACTGCTGCTTTCTTACCATTGTCATTTTTGTTGTGTTTATTTTGTTATTGAGTGGAAAGCACGCAACGCATATTCACATATTCATCTAAACACTACTCTCAGCAGTACCACCAGAAAGATATTTCGAACTTCTATTTACCTCTAAGCAAAGAACAACAACAAAAAAGTATATCTGGGCCTTAAGTCAAGTATACTGTGTTTCACATGAGAAGTGCTGGAATTCCTGTCTGTGTTGAGTGTTTTAAATCAATCACTTAAGAGCAGTACTCAAAGTGTGCACTTATATATTTTAATCTGTAGCGTTTCCTCACTTTTTCTTGTGAATCGGCACTTCTCACATGTTGGCGGTACTCCGACCGCCCTGCCACCGAAATGCGATTTCAATAGAGGGGGGCCCTCCAAACACATCAACACCCCCCCACCACATGATTTCAAACCTTGGGAGTAGGCTACTTTCTCCCACTTCAATCTCTGCTTATGAGGTTCCTTTTCCTATTAAGATGCTGCCAAAGAAGGCAGCTGCCTATATTGTCAGAAGACGGTGAGGGAGCTCACTAGGTTTTGGAACAGAGCGATAGTGTCTGGTCGTCTTCTCATGGCCTTTGATATTTAAATGGTACTATGCTACCAAAAGTCCTATGTTATGGGCATTAGCAGAATTTAATGGAATTTGGGTTGGCTGAAAAGAGATTCCTTGGCATTTCACAGCAAGCCATGCAGAACAATGGGACAATGTTTTAATGTCATGGTAAGAAAGAAATGTGGGAGAACCTTGCACCCCAGTCTTTATAGCATCACACCATCAGGAAAAAAAACAAATAGTGAGTTAGATGATGTTAGATTAATGTGCTTAAACATAGGAAATACACATAGAAAGACCCCTTTTCCAGTAACTCCAGTAAGAGGTTTACACAACAAGAGGGCCAGCAGTTAAGAGACCTAATGAGTCCTCTGAGGCCCCTATTGCAGGAACCTAAAAAAGGATGCCAAAGCTTGTCCCACCAGGGCTGATTCAACATAACTGGCCACATGCAGATTAATCTTGAAACCAAAACTTACCGTAGATGACCATAAATGAGAGACCTTCAGCTTAGAGCAAAGACAACACAACTCAGAGGCAGTGAAACACCAACAATTTTGGTTACATTGGCAGAATTTTGATTAATAAAGAGTTCCCTGCACAATACTATGTTATTACCTCAAAACACTTACCATAGTGCATGATTTGTAAACTAAAACATTTTGACATTTGCATCACATAACCAGCTTCATATCTGTTTTTTCTGATGTAGTAAACTTGTTCAGTATCTTGCTCGGAGAACTCAGGTATGAGTTAACCGGGAGTCACAAAAGAGCTCAAAGAAGAAAAACTTGAACATACAATGTAGTAAATCACTGGACATTTAAATTTGAAACTTCTGTGAAACCTGCTCAAGCAAAGCAATATAATTTTGCAACCATTTTATAGCTACAAGCACATTTTTTTTTTATAACACCGGGCTGTTTAATAAACCTGCATCTACAGTGGAGAAAAAAATGATATCGCTTGTAGCCCTGCTTGTGAATGTAGAAACATGTTTCATAATCAATTCTTAGAATATTGTAGGTACAAAATGAATAATGCCCTAAAGTTGTCATCTTTTGGTAAGGCTAAAATATTTTTTGAAGTTAAAATTCATGCATGACAATCAAGTTTTCGCCCGTGGGTGGGTGGAGGAATCCGTCCAATTTTTTCCAAAATATAAATTTTTAGCCTTCTGTTAAAATGTCTTTTACTGATCGACCAAACTCAGCGTAAGCTAGGTGTAAAGGAGGCCAGCTAGTAGTTGCTGTGCGAGTAGTTGCTGTGCGACAGACGCTAGAGGTTGCAGCCTTTAGCCTCCTTATTAGAGCATCCGACTCCGATGCCAGAAGGAGTGGGTCGAGTAGGACCCAGGTGGACGGGTTACATTGGTGCCGTGACCCGGATGGGAGTGAGGTTTATGGGGGTGAGTGTAACGGAGGCCAGCTAGTAGTTGCTGTGCGAGTAAAACCTCACTCCTCAGACCTCGAGAGATGGAGGGGTTACATAGTAATGAAGAAAGTTTGGTTTTCACGTCTCACTGCCTATTAAGATTCATCTCTGGTGATCTGCATGACGCATCTCAAATGTGTCTTCCTGTGAAATCTTGTGAATGGATTTCTAGGGAAGAGTTATTGTTGTTAGTTCCAGGCAGTGACATCACTTGCGACACTCTTTTCCCGGACTGTTTAGTTTCCTTCTGATGCTGACTTTGTTAAGGTATAGGTGTCATGCTGGCAACGTCCATTTTTATTCCCATTAATGACACAGTGGGTCCATTCTCTTTCTCAACTAGAGATGCATTAAAAGGCACTGTCACCATTGAGGAGACAAAATAGCTGTGCTGAAGGACACTCCACTCATGTGAAATGAAGTGGGGAATACATTAAAGCCAAGTACAAGAATTCATAAACCAGAAAAGCCCATTGAAATGGACTTTCTTAATCAACTTGAAGTTCCCAACCGGGGTAAGACTGAATGATTACATTCATATTGGGCACAATGAACATTCTTGCCCTTCTATGACACGGTGTGGGGTGGCCGCTGTAAGCGAGTGCCGTGAGACTTTGCCAGGACCACTCACTCCCATCCGAGACTGGGGTGTACGTGCTGACTGGCAGCATCTCCTCTGGAGCCCCCCTCCTCTTTCCTCCGTCTCTCATTCTTCCCTCTCTAACTCTCTCTCTCTATCCTTTCTGAACAAGTGTTTGTATCCCACACTATGCCTCTCCCTGTCACCCTGTGTGCCAGCATCACCCCATAGTAACTGCCTGATGCCTTTGTTTGTTGCCTCTTGTTCACAAACACAAATGTACAACCGCGCAGATGCACACATAGCTCTCTTTATCTTTGCCCAGGAAGGGGACAGAAAACCAATGAGGGGGAGAGAGAGGTTTGTGTTAATTACATGCATTGTGCATCACTAGTCGCATAATGAAGCTGCGGCCACCCATTCGGCAGTGTTTGACAACATTCCCGCTTTATTGGTCACATGATGTTACGGCATACCTGAGTTCCATGCGAACGCTGCATATTTGCAGCCGGTTAGATTCCTGCCGAACACTGTCAGCCTTTTAAAGGGCAAATTATCACACAAGCTTAGGTGTTCACCATCCCCGACTCTGGCAGCAGCTTGTGTTCCTCTTTTCAGGCCAGCAGCTCTGCTGAAATGAATAATTACCAGCAGAATGAATGTAATGGGAACATTCTGGAAACCACGTCAGAATTATCATGCTGAGTAGCTTTAGAGGTTAGGCTGACTCTCTTCTGCATGGCCAATACTTTCTGCTACAGTACAGGGACACTGTCACGCAATATAGCCATCAATGATCGTGGCAGGCATTTGTGTGGGATATGTGCGTCACAACTTAGTCAATTTACATGTGATTTCATAACAGTTTATGAGTTTAATTGCTCAGAGATTGCTCTTTCATATCTCAGGAGATCTGTTATGCTTCCACTAAAGAATATAAAATATAGAAACAAATTAGACAATTGTTGACACAGAGAACTGCAAATGAACATGAATGACAACTCAGATCACTTAGTCTGGGGAAATTTGATGATGCCGAGTTCATATTAAAATACATTTTTGTTCATAGACTTTCCAAAGCTAGGAGAAAAATCCAAAGATTTTTTGAACATTTAAAGCTGCAGATGACGATTCAATGCGCACTTGTAATAAACAGAACGTTATCATGCATTGACATGGACGCTAGTATGGCTGTTATAATTAGGATTATAGTTATCTTTCTTGGTGTGAGTGGGCCTTAAGAGTCAGCGTGCTGTTTGTTGCACATTCATGTTTACCATCAGCAATACGGTGGATCAAAGAATCATTGCAAAAAGTGTGCAAAAAGACATGACAAAGTGTGAGGATTGACCTTGCAGTGCTGCTTTCACTCAGCAGTTCACATATAACAAGGCTATTAGGCTAATATTACAGGCCTTAAATGAGGCGTGTAGAACCCTTTGAAATTGTATCTGTTTTTATATGCTCTGCTAATAAATACTCTGTGTTCTGTCAATGTAAAATGTTGGTTTTGGTCCCCAGGCTTCCTTTCCCTACTCTGGAGGAAGGAGGAGATATATTATGCAACTTAAGTATTACATGATGGATGGAATAATTGAAACAAATGAGGAAGCTTTCATCACTGAAGAGACATCATCTCACTAATCCCCATCACACCATGTGGATTTATTGAAGACCAAGCGCTAAGTGGAAATGTGACTGTGTTTGCCAGAAAAAGTAGACTGTCGACTTCAAATCCATCTTAATGATAAACCATATCGTTTTTCTACACGGATAAGGCCTCGAATGGACACCAGATGTGTGACTTGCACGTGCACACACAGAGGAAGTGGAGCATCCTTGCATGCTGTGGCTAAGGGAGTAAGTGTGCAGGAATAGGCAGGGTGGAGCTGATAGACATTCTTCAGTGCTTTTATGGCTGCTGCGTTCCTCCTATGAGGAAATGAACATGAATGCAAACAGCTGCTTCATGTCCATTGTATTTCAATTGACTCTAATCATCTAGAGCAAATCCCAGAGTGGCAGTCTGTCCTCTTCAATGCCTTCGTTTGAGAAGAGGTGTCAAAAGACCGACTAAATTCTGACCCTCTCCATCAGAAACTAACCCTAGCAAAAAATGTAAATATAGCCATAAGCAATAATCGCACGAGTTTAAGCATATTGGAAAAGTAGACACAAAACGGAAAGAAAGACTCGATCCAGTTAATGCTGTGTCCTTAGATTGTCCCAGTCTCCGTGTCATGAATGCAAAGTTTGGACATCATGCTAACAATATTCAAGTCATTTAGAGATGATGGGTCATGACTCATATCTGCCAAAGGATTTTGCAAATCCAAATTCTTTTGCATAACTCATAACACACATTTTATAGGAATTGAATCTATTGAGTCCTTGGATGAATTGCCTGATTTCTAGAACATTTAGGTAGACTCAAGGATTTAGAGAAAAGAAGTTTCTCAGTTATAGAAGAAATTGTAATACTAATAATAAAAAATACTATAATTACTATTCCATACCAGTGATGCCTGAAAGTTTCCCGATTCCTATTGCAAATATCCTAATCACCATCCATGCTTCCAACCTTTAACTTAAGTCTCTAACCTTCAACCAAATTCCAAACCTTTACTCATGAAGTTGGCATGAAATGGAAATTTCTTTCTTACAATCAACATCAAAGCTTGCATTTAGACATTTAGATAGAATTAAGCCCCTGTCCTACATTTCTCTCTTTTTCGGTAAATCATTTCACATGGATGTGTCACAATGGGGAAGAAAATCTTTGTTGCTACTTCCATACATTGTGTTTTTAACCCCAACCCCTAATCTCAGCCTTTAAGCCCTAATCCTTGTCTCTATGCCTAATTTCAAGCCCTAATATCCAAACCTAAATCCTAACCCCTCTCCCTTTGTAGCCCTAAATCCCGAACCCATAGCTGATCCTATAGAGTAAAACCACACATGATGCTAGTACTGGTCCAGATCAGTTGATAATGGTTTTTATGGCAGGATTGTGACTAGATATGAATATTTTTCCCTCTTTCTGACCTAGATGCTGTGAATGGAATAGTGGGTCTCTGTTTTTGCAGACAGGACCACAACAAACCACTTGTATCCTCAAGAGGAGAGCTATAGAAACATTATGAGTGCATTAAGAGACCAGTGGAAAGGAAACCACGGCTATGAGTTAGAGGGTGATTGAGAGACAATTCAGAGACTGAGCAATGGCTATATAATTACGAGACCCTTAGGTGTAGTTGAACAGTGAAGCAGTAGGGGGCAGTGTCATCTCAGACACAATGACTCTGCAGAAGACAGTGCAATGAGGTCATTGGCAACTATAATTTTTTCATTAAGAACCTCGTCAAGGAACTTATGATCTCTGTCTGGCGAACATGCCATGACCCTCAATTGTATTCAGAGGGTTGTGCCCGATGCTTCCTCCAAAACCTGACTCAACACTGTAATGTTTACAATGGTTGACACAATTATTGGCATCATAATAGAAAACACATTAGACACATGATAGTAGTTTTGTAGGGCAGTGATTTTACGAGTTGTGAGAGGAGAATGAGTGTATAGGAGAAGCTTTGCAGCTTTGCTGAAAGGATGGTGATTTACTGTGAGATTGCTAACTCAGCATGGCTGGATGCCTTTCTCTCAGACAGGAAGCAGCTGCTCTTCTGGAGAACCCTGGGGAGGTTTGAGGAGGGATGGAAGGTGATTGCTCTCTCCACTGGGTGAATCTCTCCTGATATTAGAATACAAATCCAAGAAGATCGTTTTTTTTGTGATTCTACCCCCTTCCTCAAACTGAGATACAATAAATTTTCTTTTTTTCCCACATTCCTTTTTCCAGTTTTTAATATTCTATATTCTATTTTATTGCGTAAATCTTTAATAATCATTAAGTATGTCTTTTAAATTGAAATCATGAATCATCAAGCTATTTATCAGAATTTAATAACAATGTCATTAATTGATGCCGGGATGGGAAGCGCTTTCGGTTTCAGAACCGCTGAACTACGAATAAAAAAAGCCATGATCTTTGGAGCTCCATTATTACGATTCACCATGGCAAGAGCAGAAAAGATGTATGCATACTTCCGAATCAATGGTAAATTATTGAACTAATATTCAATTTCATGGCATCCCATGGTCAAAAATAATAAATAAATAATTTATGCATTTTTCTTATTTTGCAAATTATCTGCTAATGGGTTAAGACAAATAAGGCAGCGGCTATTTACACCGTGGAAATAGCATATAGCCATAGATAGTATTTACACTAAGTGCAAATTGCAATATATTCTATTTACCATGTAAAAGTATCAGTTCTTTGCAATATGTGTCGATAGTAATTAGATGCTATTTATACTTTGTATTGGCAGATATATACTATTTGAACCTCAGTATTGTATTACATTGAAAGGACGCAATAATAAAAGTGTAAATGATTTTATTTATTAATATTATAAATTCTTTTATTATCATTAAACACTTGTTAGGCACTTTACTTCCACTTTTAGAACTTTTTTATTTTTATTGAAAATAAATGCCTTTCTGATGTGATGGGAAAAGGGAGAAGAGTGGGCTCAGCAAATCACTTCATAAGCTAGTCCTCCGTACACGCTACTGCCGACACCACTGAAGCCGGTGAATTATTTTTATTACCACACTAGCAGATAATTTTACTTGAGTAAAATACACTTAAACTTAGATTCCCCCTAAAGGAACAGGACTGGACATTAAAAATGGGGAGGAGACCTAAAGAAACTCTGGGTTTGCCGAAGAGAACCTGCTCCCGACCAGGTTAGGTTCACAGAGTAAGTTGCCTCTCTTTCAGAAACGGGCTTGACTTAACCTACTTGCTCGGGTTTGATATACCTCCCATTCTGAAACAGAAAACCCAGAGTTTCCTTCATTTCATGGTTAACATACTCAGAGTCTTCACTTAACCTCCTTTCTGAAATGAGCCCCAGTTCATTGTCGGGTATCGTTCATGTGTAACACTCTGTTTTCTTTGCTTTAGGTTAGTAGAGAGTATGCATATTTGGCGTGCTGTCGAAGGGGAGGATTCCGCTCTCGAAATTTGGCCCAAACCCAGGGTACTCCCCCATATCCCTGAATGGGAAAGGAACAATCAAGAGTGAGCAGTTGGGGTGTTGGAGGGATGCTGTAAAACTGACAGAGGAAAGTCAGCTATATATAGGCCTCCTTGCTCTGATTTGGTAGATTATCTGATCGTGCTCCTCCCGAACTTTGTTAATAAAACATCATTAAAATTATTACATGGAAGAAAAATTGTGTGGCGTTTCATAATTAGTTTTAAAAATTTTACTATGGTTGTTACTTTTAGAAGTTCATTCAATTGAACAATAGAAATATATTTCTGTCACAATTTCTTCTAGAAGCAGACTTGTTTTTTTATTTTGTAGCTCTCTGGCAGTCATTTTCATACAGATGCAAACTTGCACACTAAAAGAACCAATGTTATATGCTCCAGATTTTGCCTGGAAGCTCTAACCCTTTCCTGCTTTTTCCTAGTTCCTGCATGTGTTATTAGTGTGACATCCTGTGACTTTATTTGATAGTTAGTGAATGCCCAACATATTTCGCCCTTAGTTATTCAGATATCACTTGCTGTAGCATTTGATGCTTTACAAGCATCAGACGCACAGCTGTTGTCTGGTGTAATGTGATACATGATAAGATCCCTGTAAAATGAAATCAGAAACATTCCTTGGATGTGGCTTGCAAAAATAGGCATCTCCTCCTAAAACATGGCCAGAAGTACTTTGGCTTTTAATAGGTAAAGTTGGCTCTGTTGGTTAAAAACATGTTTGGCAGGGAAATTCTAGATGGTCAGAATTTTTAATGCCGAATTCAAATGTCCACAGCATTCCACACCATCCAAAGAAGAACTTCATTGACTGTAAATCACAGTGGCATGTCTGCATGGGCTCAGATCACACTTCAAAGACCCGGAGCCCCTCACTATCCTCACCCAGAAGCAAGGTATCCCCCACCTTTGTCAGAGAAGATACTAGAGAGAGAGAGAGAGAGAGAGGATATGTCCTGCTGGTTGGGGTTTGATGTGGAATGAGGCATTGTGGAAAGTGCAGTGACCCCAGACGTAGGCTGACGGGATGGGGAAACCCGCATGAAAAGTGCTTGAGTGATAGACATAACAGCAAAGAGGCCTGAGCCGACAGGGCCTCTCAGCTCTCACAGAACTTTAATAGTCATGCTCTTGAGCTGGCCATGTGCGCCCCATGCAGCACAACAAGAACAACATCAAAGGACTCGGCTTGCTCCACTTCTATATGAGATCATGCAAGCATTTTTCTTTATTGTGTGCAGCTTCACAGCTTTAGTAGATGTGGTGGAGACTCATTTCGCAGGATATCCCTGATGTGCACGTTTCCCCCAGTCAGCTGGTAAATCTGACATCTTTGTTGAAGCATCATTGCCACAACATAAATCAGATAAATGCTTAAGTCAGTGGTCAGTACCGATCCATGCCATGGTTTTGCTACATAATCTCAAAGGAAGTTCCTGATAAGTTCCTGTTTTATGTTTTTCTAAATGTTTCTGCGTGTTGGTCGCACCACCTTAATTATGTTGGTCACCACTTTGATTTTGCTGACAAATGTTTTTTTCAGCATGAAATGAAAGCTCATGCTGGCATAGATCTTATTTTAAATGATTAATCTACAAATAGGTTTCTTTTTTTCCACAATCTTGTACTGTTTTTTATCAAAATGTCATTACTGAATTTTCTGGCGAAAACTACAGACTTCTCTCTGGTGACGTAGGCAAGACTCATTTAGTCTTAAAGGGATAGCTCACCTGAAGATGAAAATGATCCCATAATTTACTCACCCTCAAGCCATTCTAAGTATATTCACAAAATATCCTGGCTCTTCCAAGCTTTATAATGGGAGTCAATGGCACCATTTATTTAAGCCCCAAAAAGCACATATTTCTGTCATAAAAGTAATCCATACGCCTCCAGTGGGTTAATAAAGGCGAAGCAATGTGTTTTTCTAAAAAAAAATATCCATATTTATAACTTTATAAACTATGATAACTGGCTTCCGGTAACAACTGTACGCAAGTCTTGTTCTGGTTGAAGAGTGACCTCTACCCCGACACAAGATGTATTGATGAACTTGGAACCACAGAAGATAGAGTAAAACAAAACACCGGTCACGAATTAGAGGTCTAAAATGAGAATTTTTAAATAGAAATGTCAAAGAAGCTTAAGATGGTTGCCCATCCCTATTTGTTTGAACCGCAAGAGGCATCTACTCTCACCAAACCTTACGTTTCCTCTATGTCCTACGTCATACATTGAAACTCGACTCTCTCGTGAGCACACAGACAGCCTTTAAAGGAAATGACCGGGTTACTTCACTGTAACCCTGTTCCCTGAAAAAGCGGGAACGTCTTTAGTCATGACCAGCTGTGAATATGTGTATAAAACGTCAATGAAATGGAACTATATTTTTAGCCTACATGACGTCATGAGAATGCGCCGGTACAAGGCTATAATTATATGAACCACAGGTGCATCTGCAGATATTTTGTCTGAAGAGCAGTCCTGGGACATCCCAGTGTGGCAATGAAGCGCAGCTCCTCGTTCCCACTTTTTCAAGGAACAGGGTTACAGTGAAGTAACCCAGGCGTTTCCAATCAAAAGCTTCACTCGAGCTGCGCTTTGTTCAGCACTATGGGAATGAGAATACCCACGCCGCTGCACTGTGTGTCCGGACCCCCAGGCTGTGAAGTTTGTCACAAAGTATTGAGAGTCTTAGACACTAGCTTGTGATGTTGACTCAAGGACGCAAGAGCCCGGAGTAACATGAACATCCAAACTATGAAACCTGCCGCATTAAACATTTTGCAAGGGGGCACCCCCCGCCAAAGCACTTGAAGAGGCAACCCCCCTGGTGGAATGAGCCCTGATGCCTGTTGGCGAAGAGTGACCACGCGCCTCATAGGCAAGGGCAATAGCATCTCTCACCCAATATGACAGTCTGTTTCGTTGTGGCAGAACCCCTGTTACTGCCTCCATAACAAACAAACAGTTGCTCTGATTTACGCCACTGGCTAGTGCGGTGGTCGTAGGCCTGAACAGCACTGACTGGACACAGTCTGTGAAGTCTCTCCTGATCTGGCATCTGGCAACGGCGAAGGGCAGAAGGCTTCGAGGATGCAAGGTCGAGAAAGGAACCTTTGGCAGATAGTCAGGATGAGGATGCAAAATAGCTTTCACCATTCCTGGGGCAAAATCTTACAGATCTGACAGAGCATGCAAGTGCCCAATTCTTTTCAGAGAAGTTATAGCCATAAGAAAAACCATTTTCAGAGCTAACAGTTTATCTGAAACCAACTCTAACAGTTCAAAGGGGGTCTCAACCAGGCCCACTAGGACTATATCTAGGTCTCCTGAAGGGATCCTGGTTCTGGCAGGGGGCCTCAGCCTCCTAGCTCCTCGAATGAAAGGAGAGAGAGCAAGACATGCTTGCCCAAAGGCACCCCGTCAATCAGAGCGTGGCAAGCTGAAAGAGCGGTACCCTCCGGTATCACCCATGGCAAGCCGGCGAGGAGAGTTATCTCCGAGAACCATATTCTGTTCGGCCAATGCGGTGCCATCAGTAAGAGGCAAGACCCTTGTTGACGAACTCTGGCTAGAACTGCCGGGAGCAGAGAAACCGGAGGGAACTGCATACAAGCGCATTCTGGGCCATGTATGCGCCATCACATCCAGACCCGGTGGGTGACTCAGAGAGAAGTAGAGGGGACATTGCGCTGTCTGTTGGGGCGGCGAAGAGGTCCATCTCTATTTCGTAAAATGTTTACCAGATTTGTTTCACTACCCTGGGTAGAGTTGCTACTCCCCCGTCGGTATGCTATGCCTGGACAGTAGATCTGGTCCCATATTGGATACAAGGATATAAAATCTTATATCCGAGGACATAAAATCGCCCTGAGGGACAGCAGCTTGTCCTTAGCCCAAAGCAGACTATGCTGCACTAGCCTATTCAGACTGTGCCAACGCAGTCCACCCCGGCTATTTGTAATAGAGGCTACTATAGTGATGTCCACCTGCATTAGGACATGGTAACCCCTTACTGGTGGTGGTAGTACATCAGGGCCATGAATACAGCCATCAATTCGAGGCAATTGATGTGCCAATCGAGATGATGACCTCACCATATCCCTTTGGACTGGACGGCGACCTAATACCACTCCACAGCCCATCCGGGAAGCGTTTGTTGTTAGCATCTTGCAACATCAACGCACCTAGAGTGGGACCCAAGGTGAAGAACCGGGGTCTGAGCCACATAGAAAGGGAACGAAGCCACAGCGCGTAACCCTTACCATAAACATGGATTTTAGAAAGTGTACAAAGCGTTCAGTGCGTGACTTACCATAAACATGGATTTTAGAAAGGGCACAAAGCACTCATCGCGTGCCCTTGCCCTTATTCGCTGTGGGCATTTGCTAATGAAATCTCCTGGCTTTGAGTCACAACTGATGCGGTCTCATGTGCAAAAGGTCCATAGGGATCACCGTGGACACAGCTGCCATGACACCTAGGATTTTACGAACAGTAATGTCCTGACCTAGCCTGATGTTACTTAGGGTGTTTAAAAATGGTCTTGACATGAGCGGGAGACAGTTGTGCCCCGATGGTGACTGAGTCCCATTTAACCCCCAAGCACGTTGCCCTCTAGCTGCCCTCTAGCCCCCTCTTAGCATTGCTTCTGAGCCCTAGAGAGGCAAGATGAGCAAAAATCGATCTTGATGTCGAAGCAATAGCTCTTGAGACTGAGTCAGTGCAGGGTGACAACGCTAGGTTGAAGGAAGAGCCCGATATTGGTAAGCTTCGCCCCCGAAAGCAAACCTCAGGAGTTGTGGCAATATTTATTTGTGAAAATATGCGTCCTTGAGATAGATCGTGACGAACCAATCGTGATGTTGAATTTTCGACACATCTTCACAGTTAACATATTGAACGTCAGAGCTTTGACTGAACGGTTTAAGCCTCGAAGATCGAAGATTAGACGCAGCCCCCGTCCTTCTAGGGAACTAGGAAGTATCTGCTGTTGTAACCTGACTCTCTCTGTAGAGGGGAAACATCTCTATGGCCTTCAAGAGAGATTGCAGCTCGTGACAGTAAAGTCAATTGCCCCAGCTTCACGGTAGTGGAGACCATGCCGTTGAAATGCGGGGGACAACAAAATAAATTGGATTCTGTATCCTATTTCTACTGTCTTTAGAACCCACGCAGAAATCCCTGGCAGTAGTTCTCACGTTGCCTAGTTCTCTGAAATGTGCACTAATTTTGATACTTCCCCTTGAGGGGATGTTATATGTTCCGCGTCCTGGTTTGTGACAGGAATCAACGGAACATCTAACATTTCGCTGGAAACCGCTGCCCCCCAAATTTCCCGGTCGTCGTGAGCGCTGCTATTGAGGATTTTAAGGCTTTCACTAACCCCTGGAGACTGGTCGCAAGTGTGAGGTGTACACCACTGATGTCGGTGCGAGCAGCTGCCATCTCAGTAGCCCCTAGAGGTGATCCTGCGTCAATCCCTGAATCTCCGGTATGTTCTGAAATGGTCACGACGACCTTCCCAGAGTTTCCTGTCTGCCGTGCAACGACCACAGAGGTCGTACCAGAGTTCCCTGTTTGTTCTGACACGACCACGGAGGTTGTCTCTGATAGTTCTGTCCGCTCTGATATAACCACGGGGGTTATTTCCGAGTTTCCTGTCTACCCTGATCCAGCCACAGTTGTTACCCATGAACTTCCTGTCTGTTCTGATACAACCACGGTTGTCGCCTATGAACTACCTGTCTGTCCAGATACAACCATGGAAGTCACCTCTGAGCTTAATGTCTACCTAGATATGATCACGAAGATCATTCTTGAAGTTCCTGACTGACCTGATATGACCACAAAGGTCATTCCTGAGTTGCCTGTCTGCCCGGATACGACCATTGAGGTGGTTCTTGGGGTTCCTGTCTGCCTTGACACAACCGCAGAGGTCATTCATGAACTGTCTGCCTGCTTCCACACGACCAGAGAGGAGGTTCTAACCAGTGCTTTGGAGGGCATTCCTGATTTCCTGGCCAGTCATGTTATGGCCCTAGTGTCCAACAATAACCTCTCTGTGCTTTATGTTCCCCTTTCACTTTATCATCACAGGAGGAATGCTCGGAGGTGGACAAACTCATTCCATTCTCAACAGGAAACATTTCAGTGTCCTCCGCCCGAGTCGAAGAAGCGAGGCACGGTTTGGTCCAGTCAAAAGGCCATCACAATCTGGAGAAAGAGCAAGCGATAGGGACACACCGTCCCTTGCTCCTCAGCCAGATCGCCACATGAGCCCCACGATCACATTGTGGGTGCTACCCCTTTGAAATAAGCAAAGCGAACGCGAAGCACCTTAACTGTGAACATTCACAATGCTCGCATTCACTATGCTCAAACGCAAGGGCAGCATGCTCGTCCCCCAAACACACAAAGCAAACGGGTATGTGTGGCATACAGGCACGAGCCATGAACACGGGGACACACACCGTTGTTTTGATCACTCATACTTTCTCTTTTTTGCGTATATATACACATTATATATGTGATCACTTTTCACTTGTGTGACAGAGATGAAAAGGATTGAGAGAAAAAGTTTCTGTACACTGCCTGCAAATCTAACTCCTAACAAAGAGAGAAAGAGAGCTTGTCACACACACTTCACAGAATGGCCTCTGAAGATAAAAGACCTGCAGATGCACCTGTGGTTCAACTAATTATAGCCTTGTACCGGCACATCCTCATGACGTCACATAGGCTATAAATATAGGTCAATTTCATTGACGTTTTATACATATATTCACAGCTGGTCACGACTAAAGACATTCCCATAGTGCTGAACGAAACGCAGCTCGAGTGAAGCTTCTGACGTTGAAGAGAGAATTACATAGAATAATATTTGTTTCCCACTTCTTCTATTTATACTACAAAAAAAGCAGAATAGTGCATAAATATGCTGATTGGGGCACACCTTGAGATATTTTGGTTTGTGGTGAAACAAGAATCAAGATTTGTTTCAGTGGACTCGTTGCATGTTCATGAAACCAGCCTGAGAGGATGTATGCTGTAGTGTGTTATCTTGCTAGAAGTAGCTGTTGCAAGATGCCTTATGTGACCATAAAAAGATGCACATGATGCTCATTTGGTTTCAGGGGCATTATGTGCATCAAGAAAATATTCCAAATACCATTACACTTTTACCACCAGCCTGGGCCATTGACACAAGGCAGGATGGTTCCATAGATTCATGTTGTTTACACCAAGCTGTGATCCTGCTTAACATTTTTCTCCAAACTTCTACTCTCTGGTTTTAGCGAGTTTGTGCTCAGTTTTGTTTCCTCTTCTGAGTTGAGGGGAAACCGATATGTTGTAACTCATAGTTATTTCAGTTACTTTCACCTTCCTGTCAGTTTGAACCAGTCTGGCCATCCTCCTCTGGTGTTTCTCACCAACAAGGTGTTTTTACCCACATAACTGCCACTCCATGAATGTCTGTTGTCTTTCACGCCATTTTCTGTAAACTGTTAAGACTGTTGAAACTGAAAATCCCAGGAGACCAGCAATTTCTTTCACACTCTCAAGTTTTGCCAAGAACAAAACACATATAAATTTTATAACCGTTTCTCTATTTAGGGCCATTCAAAGAATTATTTGTGGGTCGTATAATTCAGAACATTAGTAAACCCTATAACTTAGATCTAATGCGTTTGCCGAAACAGCTTGTCTTGTACCTAAAAAAAACTATTTGTGCTTGTTCTCTTTAAAAACTCTACATTCCGCATCCACCTTTTTTCTTGGTAGTAGCCATTAATAACTGTAAACAGATTTAACTCTGTTTTTTGTACTCAAAATTGGCCTCATGGCCAGTTTAAATAGTCTCAGAAAACAAAAAAACAAAAAATGGGCAATATCACTTGAAAAGACTTTCTGTAAATTTTTACAAGTATGCACAGTAATTGGCCAAAGACAGTGGATAAGTAAGCATACCTTTCGACCCTGTTTACACCTTTTATTAAGATGCGTTTTGATTGATCGGATCACAAATAGACGAGGGAGGCACATACCCATTTACACCTGTTTTAATCTCTTTTGTCTGTGCTGATTTCTTGGAGGGGAAGGTCTATGGGCGGGTAAATGTATGTTTTTTTCAGATCTTGCGATGTATTGGACAAAATAAGCAAATTTACACATGAATGCACGCAGAAACGATGGAATAGCGCAGAAAGCATCAGCTTTCATTCTGATTTGACAGACGCAAGACCACGCTGAATGCAGTGAGTGCGTGTTAGTAATTAGGAATGGTGAGAGAACATATGTTTTTCGTTTTCAAAATAAAAGCTTGGGTATTCAGCTGACAAAGTTTAAATCTCGTCTGGCTAGTGCACTTCTCATAATGTTTGTGCGTTAGGTCAGTAGGCGGAGAGAATGTGGTCTTTTGCGTTTGTTCGAACGCAATCAACCATATGAGTGTTTATACAATGAAAGCAATCCAGTTGAATACAGATTTGACAATCTCTGGAAGTGGTTGAAAGTAGACAAGCTCAAAACGTTTTACACCTACATTTAGCATTGTCCACTTGTGATAAAATTGACCAAAACGCATCTTAATACCAGGTATAAACTGGGCCTATGAGTCAATATCTTTATGAACTTTTTGATGCATCAGAGTGGGACAGAAATCTCTCAGATTTCATTAAAAATATCTTCATTTTTGTTCTGAAGTCTTACTGGTTTGGAACAACATGAGGGTGAGTAAATGATGACGGCATTTTCATGAACTATCGGTGAACTATCCCTTACAAACTTTGTCACAAAATTCTAAGGCCCTGTCCCAAATGGCACACTTCATGTGCATGTTAGTCTTGTGGACTAACAATGGCAGTCCACAAGACCATAGGGTGTCCCATTTGTCATTATAGGTTTCAGAAGAGTCCTTGTGAGCGTCACCTTCGCTGCTATATATTAATATTTACATCAAATTCTTTTGGCTCAAAAGTTGTCAAAACTCTGCAGCTCATGCTACAGTGTCTCTGTAGCCGTTTAGACATCAGGGATTTTGTTGACTCGATCATCTCTGGAACATGAAGGTTCCCTGCAGCTGTGTCTACGTCCACATAAGCGTAAGGGGAGCTTTGCTGTTGTGCGTCAAATGCAATGTGTGTGAATCGGGGAGAGATCTCTGGAGACCTTCAGGTCATGTGATTCTTCCTGTGTTGGTCTGGTGCTGATCTGCCTCTCCCTCTGTCTCTATCTCATCTAAGGTCTTGTTCCCACAGTACACTCCTTTCTTGCTTCAGGACATACAGCAATGTAAACAGCTGCTGTGGATCCATCTGATTTTAGAAGACATCAGATTATTTTCTCTTTTCTGTCTCCAAACTTCCATGTTTTTCCTTTTTATTTGGAGAAAGCTTCCTTCATTAGGTTACTGGGGTCTTCTAGTTTGGACAGTCCACTGTGTCATACTAAGGGAACCACTCACTTTCTTACACACCTGGTTCTTGTCCCCCTGTGAACCACACAGAGAGGAAAGCCCACCTACCTTGAACTCAGCTCTACTCGTGGCCGATGTATTCACTCGCTTTCTTCCCACATCTCTTCAGACCTACATCTGGCAGAGTTTAGGTGTAACAAGGTCCATTGAGCTTTGCTTATCGAATTCTATGGCTTCCTTCTGCACTTAAGATCTCTATTTCGTGAGTGTGTGAGTAATTGAGAAAAAGTGAAGGTAAAAAAGGAAATGTGTAGTCTATAAAAATAATTACCAAACCAAACACATTTCAGATGTGTTGGTCATGGATCACTGATTAACTGTTTTTTTCCAGTTCACAATCTGATGTCTTGGACCGCCTCATATGTTTTTGATATGGAAAGCTGAGCGTGTTCACAGTGCATCTTGTACCATGAGACATGCAGACAATAAACAAACATAAAGGCAGTGTTGAACAGTGCACACAGCTCATCTACTCAATCAGGAAAGCAGGCCATACTTCGCAGGAGCCACAGGGAAAGAGACACGGAAAAGCTACACCGCTGCAGCAGTACTTTTCGCAACAAACCCACCTGCTCATTTCACTTTCAGTACACGCTCCGCTACTGTCTGTGATCTGAGAGTACATTGACCCTTTACTAAGACTGTATATTATAATACAAGCTTTTGATCTTGGTTAATGGAATGGAAAAATGGAATTGATCTAAATTAAATGGTCAAAAATACCAAAATACTCACTGGAAAAATGTACCTGTACAATACAATTCAATGCAGTTTCCAGCTGAAATAAACACTAGTGACATTATGACTGTTATTCCTTTTCACACATATGATAACAGGACCAGATTAGCAATTTACAGGTGCATCTCAAAAAAATTAGAATGTTGGGGAAAAGTTCATTTATTTCAGTAATTCAAGTCAAATTGTGAAACGTGTTTATTAAATGAATTCAGTGCACACAGACCGAAGTACTTTACGTCTTTGGTTCTTTTAATTGTGATGATTTTGGCTCACATTAAACAAAAACCCAACAATTCACAATCTCAACAAATTAGAATATGGTGACATGCCAATCAGCTAATCAACTCAAAACACCTGCAAAGGTTTCCTGAGCCTTCAAAATGGTCTCTCAGTTTGGTTCACTAAGCTACACAATCATGGAGAAGACTGCTGATCTGACAGTTGTCCAGAAGACAATCATTGACACCCTTCACAAGGAGGGAAAGCTACAAACATTCATTGCCAAAGAAGCTGGCTGTTTACAGAGTGCTGTATCCAAACATATTAACAGAAAGTAAGGGAAGGAAAAAGTGTGGAAGATAAAGATGCACAACCAACCGAGAGAACCACAGCCTTATGAGGATTGTCAAGCAAAATCGATTTAAGAATTTGGGTGAACTTCACAAGGAATGGACTGAGGCTGGGGTCAAGACATCAAGAGCCACCACACACCGATGTGTCAAGGAATTTGGCTACAGTTGTTATATTCCTCTTGTTAAGCCACTCCTGAACCACAGACGATGTCAGAGGCGTCTTATCTGGGCTAAGGAGAAGAAGAACTGGACTGTTGCCCAGTGGTACAAAGTCCTCTTTTCAGATGAGAGCAAGTTTTGTATTTCATTTGGAAACCAAGGTCCTAGTGTCCATTGTGTTTTTTGAAAACCAAAGTCAGTGCACCCGTTTACCAAGAAACTTCCTTCTGCTGACCAGCTTTTTGAAGATGCTGATTTAATTTCCCAGCAGGATTTTGGACCTACCCACACTGCTAAAAGCACCAAAAGTTGATTAAATGACCATGGTATTAGTGTGCTTGATTGGCCAGCAAACTCACCAGACCTGAACCCCAAAGAGAATCTATGGGGTATTGTCAAGAGGACAATGAGTAACAAGAGACCAAAAAATGCAGATGAGCTGAAGGCCACTGTCAAAGAAACCCGGGCTTCCATACCACCTCATTGCCACAAACTGATCATCTCCATGCCACGCCGAATTGAGGCAGTAATTAAAGCAAACGGAGCCCCTACCAAGTATTGAGTACATATGCAGTAAATGAACACTTTACACAAGGCCAGAAATTCACTAAATATATTTTTTTTATTGGTCTTATGAAGTATTCTAATTTGTTGAGATAGTGAATTAGTGGGTTTTTGTTAAATGTGTGCCAAAATCATCACAATTAAAAGAACCAAAGACTTAAACTACTTCAGACTGTGTGCGTTGAATTTATTTAAAACACAAGTATCACAATTTACACACAGATATAAAATATTAAGCTTAAAATGCTTTTACCATAGTCCATTATTTGTAAACCAATACATTTGGACGTTTAAATCACATAACCAGATCCACACTGATGTAGTAAACTTGCTTGGTATCATAATAAAATCAACATAATAAAAAATAGCCAGATTCATGTTCATCTGTTTTGGATAAAACTGGTGCTTTAGCCTCACTTACTGAACATTTCGCTTTGAAACGTGTAATACCATGTGTATGTATGTGTAATGTAATCAGGTTTTTCCAGTGAACATGGGTCAAAAAATTCATAAGTGAAAAGCGTTATATAAAAGCGAAATTAAAATTTAATTGTCACAATGCATTGTAGTTCATGTAAGAATAATGTCAATCAATTTTTATCACTTCATGATGAGCATGTTTTACTGACAATCTTGCTGTTCATAGAAATCGTTCCTAGAGGTTTGGGAAAATGGAATTGATCCAAATTAAAAAACACAAAAAGAGAGGACCTTTGTCTCTTTGTTTTCTTTTTCTTGTGTCTCTTCCCCTTCTCTCTTGCCTTTTGAAGATGGACCGTCTGACAAGCCATTTCACTGAAATCAGAGATACCTCTGTCAGTGCTTGATTTGGCCTCAGAACATCTCCAGAAAGCACACACAAGGGGGATTTACAAAGCAGGAACTCTCACTTAGGAGGTATTAAGCTGTCTCACATAAAGAAGTTAATGGTGGGGCAGCTGGTGCCATAACGTTAGCCTCCATTGAGCTCAAAAGACAACAGAAGATAAGCGGTAGATTAGCTCTCACCCACACACAGGCAGTCCGTACCAGTTACCATACATGCCCTCTGCGCTTAACTAAACACTTAGAGCCCAAGATAAATAGAGAGCATGGGAAAAGTGGTCAGCTTTTATGGACATACCGAGTTGAGATGTTGTAATGGCCAGCCTTTTTGGGTTTTAAGGTCATTTTTAAGAGGTTAAATCTCATTCTGTCCTTTTTTAAAGTCACTTCTAACACACACACCTGTTTGTAAGCAACCCATATATAGTTACATATCACTGCCTTAATCACACTACTAGTGGATCTGAAAATTGATCATATATGCACTTTTCCACGCTTTAAAATTTTTTTAATAAAGAAATGAACTACATATTAAACGTTAAAAATGAGACATGAGAAAACACATGAAGCATTCATATCATTAGCCTAATAAAACTTGCTCACCTCATACGGCCTGATATTAAGATCACACGACCAGCGCAATGCTACTGTTTTTAACTGAGTAACTGACACTGGAAGTGTTGCACATTCAAGTTAAAAATTGCTGCATTTGCTCTTACGTTAAATATAAGGTGTATTGGTCAGTGCAATATGATAAACATCTGAGTGCATCTTAAAAATGATACTAGACAATTTGAAATTGATTTCAGTGTGCATGATTATTTAGGCATGTTATCTGATGGTAATTTTTTTTCCCCCTGTTGATACTCTTTTAAATAGGGCACCTTGCACTGTAGAGCACATGAATATTGAATGGCATGCCTTTGGCAGACAGGGGGCACTACTGCTCTCCTCAAGACCTGCCATTGGTGCCGAGGAAGATGGCAGAGTGAAGATGTGCTGAGTGGAAAATCGTTGTCTACAAGTAACAAGCCATGAAATTGATCATCTTTCTGAATCCAATAAAGTCTTCGACCAAAATGTGATTCTCTGTCTTTTGTTGAAAATGTTGCTATTTTATTTATTAAACTTACCCACAATTAATTGTTGATAAAAAAAAGAATGTCTGTTCTTTCACATTCTTTCATCTTGCATGTTCAGATATTCACAATATATTCTGGGGCCTTGAAAGTTTTGTGAAAATGATCAAAAATGCTGGTGCTGGATGGCAACTTTAAAAAAAAAAAACAATGCTGGTTAATAGTTAATTGACCCTTCGCAAACAGTTTGATTGACTGGCGATCTGACCAATCATAACCCCGAATCCACCATTTTGTCTGACAAAGCAGTCAGGAGAGTTAGTAGATTAACGTTGGTGAACTTGAACTTGAAATATTGTGCGTACTCACATCTTGAAACAACGCGCTTGAAACAACATTCCTTCTGATGTTCATTCATGTTTATTTGATGCTATAAATGAACTAGTATGAAGAGATGATCGGTTCACGAGGAGCTACAGCGATCTGTCACCACACATTAAAGACACACTAGACGCTATTTATTGATTAAACTTCTTGTTTAAAAATTACGATATATTAAATATGATAATGTTTCACATGTCTGTCGACGGTTGTCAGTGTTCTCTTTGCTCCACGGTGTATTTTTCACTGCGTGAGAACATGATGTGTGGCGTGAGAGCGCATGACTTGTCCTTTGCGAAGGGTCAATTTGTCAATAACAAATTTGAAACTGATATAATGGGACATTTTAAGTAATTTTAATCCTATTAATATTAAATTATCTTATAAATTACATTATAAATTGATATTCTAACCAGTCCTTACATTAGACTTTACATTTGATGCTATTCTGTTAAACAATGATGTTCCATCTTATGTTGTTAAATAAATGTCTATAGCATTATATTAGTCATATGTGTTACCATTATTTTTTTAACCATACCTTTCACAAATTAAATTTTTTTACAGTGGAGAAATAAAGACTAAGAACAGAACAGCAGGAAAGAGAAGAAATTTGGAAAAAAAACTTTCTCTGTACGCCACTAAAGCAGCTAAGCCTCTGCTAATCTTTAGCCCACCCCCACCTCCACCCGCCCCCTTTTCCCAGATCAAAGTCACCTTCTACCTTCGGATTTGGCTCCTCAATTAGACGGATTAGTATCAAATCGAGTTTTGATTTGCTTCCCATTGTTACATTCTCAGTGGGGTAACGGGGCAGAGAAAAGGAGCACGTGAGTGACCCAGAAATGCTGGATGCAGTCCTGCAGAAAGAGGGGCTCCCATAGAAAGGGGCCCCCTGTTTTTGGAGGCCCCGGAAACATGCGTTAATGGCCAGTCAGAGACGTTTGTGTGGAACAAAAGACAGCAGCTCAGCTTTTTTCCTGCTTCCCTTTGCTTCAGAGCCACTAGATGTGGGTAAGAGTGCTTGCCAAGTGACTTTACATGAGAAAATTTCATTGGTAATTAAGGCAAAGCTTGAACGAAGAGGGTTTCTCTAATGCTAACGCGTCCGGGCACATGTATGTGTATGTGCTTGGAAGAGTAGTTTTTAAAGAGCATGCAGTTGTGAATCTACAGAAAGGATGGGGAGGTTATGTGATGAGGTAAATATAATATTTTATTTGAGAAGGCATGAATTGCTGGAAATATGCTGACAGCACACATTGTTTCTGTTTCATTTCAAGCATGAGTGTTGAGGACCAAAATAAATCACCCTCAGAAAAGAACACATTAAACTCAATGTGTCTTTTAATTTAGTTCTTTGGTAGAATACACATTATGTAATGTACAAGTAAAGGAGTGACAGTGTTCGAAAGATGAACAAATATTTACTGCATTAGGGTCAGTGAAAGGAGGGCTGTTACCTTCAGAAGGTCCTGATTGTCAGCCTCGGGACGTTATGTTGTATTTATTTCAAGTTTGCAAAGCAAATCTTGCTGGACTGCTCTGCTTTAAATGCAAGTAGATGATATTTTATTTAGTGTTAGCTCTTTAAGTACTGGTTTTATTAAGATCTTGATAGAAAAATAACTCTTTGTCACATAATTAAATTAGTTTAAATTACTGTAATTGAAAAAAAAAAAAGCTGGAGATGCCTGATATGGATGAGATTTATATTTTTGAGACACAAAGGGCACATGAGGTGAAAACAGCCAAACAAGAAAGTATGCTGTGTCACCGTCTCAATTTACTCAACCCGACACACCCTTCTCTTTTCTCCATTTACGGTCTGTAATCTACCTTTCTGGCTCATTTCTATGCCAGAAACTAAACTATAACCCAGGAATTGAATTCAAGTAATACGATTTTTCCTTATATGGCAGCATTCTGGCCATGAGAGATCTGTATTTTCCATATTTTTTTGTCTTCATACAAAAATTGTCACTGCAATACAGTGGGGTCCATTTTTAAAACCCCACTGATTTAGAAAATAATGCAAAAATGCCATAAATGTATCATTTAGTCCAGATGGCTTTTGATGGTATAGTCCAAGTCTGAAGTCACGCCATAAAACCTGGGAATAGTGTTCTCCAGAATTATCTTCAGTGCAAGAAGAAAATCTGTTAAAAGAGTCACATCATCCTAGGCTACTTGCATTTGATTATTGACCTAAATTTCTTTATTTTACATCATGTTTTAAAGTCATCATGAAATGGTGTGAGCATTTAGCCAAACATTCACTAAACCCAAAGGAGGAAATGACAGTGGTCTGAATCTGCCTCTGCCTCCTATCCTTGTCATATTGCAGAAGTCACGGGTGACTTTTCTGAGACATCTCATAATCAGAGGAGCAGTGATGTAACGTCCTGCTCCGAGTGAAAGTGAATCTGGAAAAAGAGACTAGGGTGAGTGTTTGGAAGCACGCGTGCATGTGGCAGACGAGACTGAAAGCACATAACTGTATAAACAGAGGAGGATTCATCCAGTGTGTGCGTGTGACAATGCATTACTGCAGTGAGTCATCTTCTACATCTGGTGCAACAGTGCAACTGCTCACTCATGGTGTTCGTAAGAGAGGAAGAGCACAAAGCTCCTCTCCCCGGCCCCAACCCAGTGGACTACTTGCACTCAACTTTATGACGTACTTGAGATTTGAAATAACGTGGCTAGCCAGCTACGTGTGCTTACTATGTCATAGTAACTTAATTCCCAAAATGCCATTTAAAATGAATTTTTGCAAGAACTTTTTATCCGGAACTTGTGCAGAGGCAGAAGAAATAATCTGTGAACAGCATCCATTGAGTACATTACCGTGTTCAGTATCTTCTGGAGATTTCAAAGGCTTTAATCCAGGTTGACCTGAGAAAGTAGTGGTGGCTGGAAAACATACATCACTATTTCATCACAGATCAGCTTGAATCACAGAGGGTTAGTAACTAGTGACGGGTTTCAGCGTCAGTGCTCTACAACCTATGAACACAGTTCCAGTGTGTGGGAGAGATGAGAGAAACCTGGTGAACCCATGGGGCTTCTAATAGATCTAATAATAAAATGTGAAAAACTCACATTTTTTTAATACCGTATATTTAGGAAAGCCTCATATGATTAATATGTTGTGTCATTGTTTCTTTAATAATAATTTCAGGTAACATTTTATTTTGAAGGTCCACTTTAGACATTCTACTAGCTATAAGTAACTTTGCAACTAAAAATCAACTAACTATAAGTAACTTTGCATGTACATCAATTTATTCACCTGAACAGTCTACAAGTGCTCAAATGTATGGAAGCCCGTTCCCGCCACTGTTGAGAAAAAAAAAAATTCCGTAAGTCATAATAATGAGAAACTTTCTCATAATAATGACTTAGTATCTCATAATAATGACTTAACATCTCATAATAATGACTTAGCATCTTTAACTTAATCAAACAAATTTTTTTTATTTTTTTTTAGAAACTTTTCTCATAATAATGACTTAGTATCTCATAATAATGACTTAACATCTCATAATAATGACTTAGCATCTTTAACTTAATCAAACAAATTTTTTTTGATTTTGTTTAGAAACTTTCTCATAATAATGACTTAACATCTCATAATAATGACTTAACATCTCATAATAATGACTTAGTATCTCATAATAATGACTTAACATCTCATAATAATGACTTAGTATCTCATAATAATGACTTAACATCTCATAATAATGACTTAACATCTCATAATAATGACTTAGCATCTTTAACTTAATTAAAACATTTTTTTAGAAGCTTTCTCATAATAATGACTTAACATCTCATAACAATGAGTTAGTATCTCATAATAATGACTTAGCATCTTTAACTTAATTAACTTTTTTTTAGAAACTTTCTCATAATAATGACTTAACATCTCATAACAATGACTTAACATCTCATAATAATGACTTAGTATCTCATAATAATGACTTAACATCTCATAATAATGACTTAGTATCTCATAATAATGACTTAACATCTCATAATAATGACTTAACATCTCATAATAATGACTTAGCATCTTTAACTTAATTAAAACATTTTTTTTAGAAGCTTTCTCATAATAATGACTTAACATCTCATAATAATGACTTAACATCTCATAATAATGACTTAGTATCTCATAATAATGACTTAACATCTCATAATAATGACTTAGTATCTCATAATAATGACTTAACATCTCATAATAATGACTTAACATCTCATAATAATGACTTAGCATCTTTAACTTAATTAAAACATTTTTTTTAGAAGCTTTCTCATAATAATGACTTAACATCTCATAACAATGAGTTAGTATCTCATAATAATGACTTAGCATCTTTAACTTAATTAAAACTTTTTTTTAGAAACTTTCTCATAATAATGACTTAACATCTCATAACAATGACTTAGTATCTCATAATAATGACTTAACATCTCATAATAATGACTTAGCATCTTTAACTTAATTAAAACATTTTTTTTAGAAACTTTCTCATAATAATGACTTAACATCTCATAACAATGACTTAGTATCTCATAATAATGACTTAGCATCTTTAATGACTAAGTCATTATTATGAGATACTAAGTCATTGTTATGAGATGTTAAGTCATTATTATGAGAAAGTTTCTAAAAAAAATGTTTTAATTAAGTTAAAGATGCTAAGTATCTCATAATAATGAGAAAGTTTCTCATTATTATGACTTACGGAATTTTTTTTTCTCAACAGTGGCGGGAACGGGCTTCCATACAAATCAGAGTTTGTTGAGATGTAGTTACAAAGAAAGTGTAATTTCTTAAGGGATGCAACAAGGGCAGCCATTGTGTGTTTGATTAAAGCAATGACAATCATATGATGTTCAGAGTTTGGGCCAGTAATTGTTTTAAAAGAAGTCTCTTGAACATAAATGTCGAAATAACAGCTTTTATTTGACATAGAAATATTTTGTAAGGTTATAAATATACCTATTTTTATGCAATGGATGGAAACAGAAAGATTTGCATAGATTCTAAAAATGTTCATAAAAACGTTGTGCTCAATTAAGGTGGAAACATTTTTATCTGATAAGAAAACGTGCATAAACTATGATGGAAACACGATTACCGAATAAATTATTCGATGTGCATCAAAAAAGTCATGTTTCAAGATGAGACAGCATAACTCGACCAACCAGCATTGTCATTTTGGTCATTCTGAAATGCTTTAGCCAAAGTCTGTCGTCAAAGTGGTTCTGTATAATAACCTCTCAGAAAGTCTTACATGACTGCATTCCCAAACAGGCATCTGCCTCTGAAAGCGAGATAACATGACCATGAGACGCGAGTAATTATATATATTATATACGAAAAATGACTCCAGTGGCTTTTCCAACTGCAGCAGCTTAGAGTTTTCTTAGTGATATTTGGCACCACTTTATTAGGAAGTAACGATTTTGTTCTCTTCGATTTCCCGGATGGAAACGATGATATATTTGCAAATGCAATATCCCAATGTTGCGCTCAAGTTAAAATCACACCTTTGGATGATAAGATAGTATTTATTGAAGCCTTGCTGAATAAGAATAAAAAAATCCTTTCTATACGAAACAAAATAGAATAACTGATAGTGTGTATAGATGCTTTCCGCAACTTAATTTTTTATTGGAAGAAAATATCTGATTTCTTGTAGCAATATGATTTTTGGAATTATATGATCATTCTCCTCTGTTACTTTCATCAGGAAAACTATGACTGATGAAATGAGGTTTGTGGGAGTTGTGATGTGGTCATGCTGAGGTCAGGACTGTGGCGAGACACATGCTTATAGTCATATATCCATACGGAAAGAGCAAATGGAAAACTATGACTGTTTAAGATAAAATCTTAGTAATGTTTATGAAGTGACTGACTCATCTGTTAGCTTCAGCAGCATCAGTATCCTGTTTGGTGTCCATCCTGTTGAGAAGTGGGAGAGGAGCCATGTTCCCCTGCATGGGCGACAGGTGTGTGGCCCAGTTGATGTTTCTCAGCTATCAACTGCATAAAGGAAGACAAAGAGTCATCTACCCTTACCACATCCTGCTTGTGTTTGCCTAAAGATTTTCATTCTGAGAGAAACATTCAATGTTTATTGCTTAGAAATGTCTTTGTGCAGGACAACTATGAGTCAAGCGAGAGACAACTGGTCTTTTTTGGTAGTGCCCTTTTTCCTATTTATGTCTATCATGTTGCCATCATATCCTGTTAAACGTTTGCTCCCAATCATCATCTTTGCCATTATCTGATAACCAGAGAGCAAATGGGATTTATCTGTGTATGTTTGAAGGAAGTCTCTTTTGCTCACCAAGACAAGATTTATTTGGGTTGCTTGAAAGGCTGCGTTAGATTACAGTAAAACAGTAATATTGTAAAATAGTATTACAATTTAAAGCTGCTTTCTAGCTGAATAGATTTTAAGATGTAATTTTTTCCTCGGATCAAAGCTGAATTTGAGATGGTTCTCAATGCAGAACATGAGATCCAGGGGGCGAATTTTCAGCATTATTACTCCAGTCTTCAGTGTCATATGATCCTTCAGAAATCATTCTAACATGCTGTTCCCTTTCTGTCGGTCACTTTCGACTTTGTTGAAATACTGACAACAAGGGGTCACCCTTGAGAGCTCAAACACCTCTAAAGCATTACAAAAAAGCCAATGGAATTGGCATGTGGAATTAGTGTGCACTGCGAGAGCATGCCCGTTGGGACATTGCGGTCATGAATCTCGTACTCCCATCCACAATGGGAGAGATGCAGCCGGGTCACTCCCCTCAAGCCTCTCATTCCTCCCACTCAGTCCCCCTGGGCAAGTTTAATGGCTTTCTCTGCCAGAACATGCTTTTGGTGGGGTAGTACATGGTGGGATAGTACTCTGGGGTAGGTTGCATTTTCGGCTACACTGTTGAGGACTTCTCGCAGCAGTTCTCAACAGTGAAACAGCAGACAGAGGCGATAAAACTGCCTCTGCGCAGTTCTTCCCCTAGACCCCCGAGGGACCAAGTTCCACTTGCTCATCACCGAGGGTGACTTACGAAGGCTGCACTGGCCCCGCAACAGCCTGGACAGGACACTAAGAACCCCTGCAAGGTGTTGAAACATTCCTGAGACGGGCGACCCAGGGAAGGAGAGGCTGTGGACATGTTCACCCTGGCGTGGGTAAGAGTGGATTTTACACGGTCATTAAAAAAGCAATTTCCTCTTTCCCTGGATCACACACAATGTTCCTGGCCCTCGTCTTCCTGACTGTCAGATCTCGAACACTCGCACCAGAAACTTGGTGTATAAGAGAATGCCACATGCCCAGCTTCCTCGACCATCACCAACTGTCTCCACAGCTGCCCCGGGTCAGGCCATAGCACTTAAAGATCTGCACAAAGGTAATCCTCATCTGGCGGTAATGTAGGAACTGGCTACTGACTATGCCCTCCAGGCTACAAAGGTGATGGTGCAGGCCCTGGGTTGGGCAATGTCCACATTAGTGGTCCAGGAGCTCCAGCTATGGCTCAAATTTGCAGAGATGTGGGATGCGAAGAAATTGCACTTTCTTGATGCTCCCATCTGCCAAGATGGCCTTTTCGGCAACACTGTTGAGGACTTCTTGTAGCAGTTCTTGGCAGTGAAAAAGCAGACAGAGGTGGTGAATCACTTTTTGCCTTTGCACCGTTCTTCCCCTAGACCCCCGAGAGCCCAAGCTCCACCTGGTCGTCAGCCTGCGAAGGCTGCACCTGCCCCACAACAGCCTGGACAGGACACTATGAACCCCTGCAAGGCTTTGAAGCATTACTGAGATGGGCGACCCAGGGAAGGAAAGGCTACGGCCATATTCACCCCCGCTTGGGAAAACCTCACTCAATTCCTCTTTCTCTGGATCACAATTCAATTCAATTCAAATTTATTTGTATAGCGCTTTTCACGAAACATATCGTTTCAAAGCAGCTTTACAGAGAATGGATGTCAACATTACAATTTAAAGGATGCAGTTAGCAAATATTATTTAGGTAATTAATTTACAATCAGAGTTAGCAGTTTAACTGAAGGTAGAAGCAAAGAGCTCCTGGAAAATGAATTACATTAACAATAATTAGGATATAGAATTGGGCAATGTGCATGTTGATCCAGATGGTTGCGTCTTCTGAAGTCCTCGCAGGAATTGGCGCCGTCTCTTCACAGGTGATGGTCATCTGAGGTCTTCTTAAGAGGCTGGATCTGGACTGAAGCTGATGTGCTCTCTAGTCACCTCGGGGCGGGTGTCCCGAGGTAAAACAGAAAAGAAAAAGGAGAATAATTAGCGTAGCTGCTGTTCATAACTTTAAGCAAAGATAGTCATAATGAGCAATTGATCTGATATGAGATGCATTATGTGAATGCTTGGATAAAGAGATGTGTCTTTAATCTTAAACTGGGTGAGTGAGTTTGAGCCCCTAACATTATCAGGAAGGCTATTCCAGAGTTTCGGAGCCAAATGTGAAAACGGTCTCCCTCCTTTAGTGGACTTAGCTATCCTAGGTTCAACCAGAAGTCCATAGTTTTGTGATCTTAAAGAATGTGGCGGATTGTAGGGCAATAGAAGATCAGTTAAGTACACAGGAGCTAAAGCATTTAGAGTCTTATAGGTCATTAGCAATACTTTATAAACGATATGGAACTTAATGGGTAACCAGTGTAGAGATGATAAAATTGATGTTACATGATCATATTTTCTTGACCTGGTAAGAACTCTAGCAGCTGCATTTTGTACTAATTGTAGCTTGTTTATTGAGGAAGCAGGATGACCAGATAATAATGCATTACAGTAATCTAGTCGAGACGTCATGAAAGCATGAATTAACTTTTCTGCATCAGAAATAGATAACATATTCCGTATCTTAGCAATGTTTCTGAGGTGGAAAAAGGCTGTTTTTGTAACATGAAATATGATTTTCAAAGAACAAGTTGCTGTCTAATATAACACCCAGGCCTTTAACTGTCGAGGATGGAATAACAGTACATCCTTCTAAATGCAGACTGTAGTCTGAGAGATTCTGTGTACTGGTCTTTGGTCCAATAAGTAATACTTCAGTTTTATCTGAATTTAATAGAAGAAAATTACTAGTCATCCAATGTTTTACTTCTTTAACACATTCTGTCAGTTTGGATATTTAGAGATTTCATCTGGTCATGATGAAATATATAACTGAGTATCATCGGCATAGCAGTGGAAACTAATTCCATGTTTTCTTATAATATTGCCGAGTGGCAGCATGTATATTGAAAATAGCAGAGGGCCTAACACAGATCCTTGCGGCACTCCATAGTTTACTATTGTTATCTTAGATTTTTCCCAGTTTAAATAGACAAAATTGTGTCGGTCTGATAGGTATGATCTAAACCACCGTAATGCCTGTCCCTGAATGCCAGTGTAATTTTGTAGTCGGTCTAGGAGGATTTTATGATCTATAGTGTCGAACGCAGCACTGAGATCAAGTAACACTAGTAATGAGACACAGTTTGTAATTTTAACGAGCGCAGTTTCTGTGCTATGATGAGACCTGAATCCTGACTGAAATTTCTCATAGATAGCGTTTTTTTTGCAAGAAGGTGCACAATTGGGCCGACACCACTTTTTCTAGTATTTTTGACATAAATGGAAGATTTCAAATGGGCCTGTAATTTGCCATTACATTTGGATCTAATTGTGGTTTCTTAATGAGGCTTAATAACTGCTTGCTTGAACGGTCGTGGGACGTGTCCTAGAGATAAAGACGAGTTGATAATATTGAGAAGAGGTTCTTCTGTTACAGGTAACAGTTCTTTCAGTAGTTTAGTGGGTATTGGATCTAATAAACATGTTGTTGGATTAGACGCAGTAATACGTTTATTTAGCTCTTCCTGCCCTATAGTTGTAAAGCACTGCAACTGTTCTTGAGGGGTGATAATTTAGGCTGAATCGTAAAACTGTTCAAGGTTGTATATTTACAATTGTATTTCTGATACTTTCAATTTTCTCAGTAAAGAAATTCATAAAGTCATCACTGCTAAACTGTAATGAAATGTTTTGAGAGAGAGAGAGAGAGAGAGAGAGAGAGAGAGAAAGAGAAAGAGAAAGAGAGATGTTAGCTATAACAGATAAACTTTAAAAATCTAGAGAGGCACAATCCAACAGAGACAAAGCAACATAACCAAAATAGATATGAGACCAGACAACGACACACCAACTGAACTGAACTTATACACACTGAACACAGGGGGATAACGAGACTAATGATGACATACAGCTGAGGTGATTAGTGGGGTGTCCATGATGACAGATTGTGGTGGGAAATACAAACAAAGGAAACATGTGACTGATGAAAACAAACAGACTGAAAGTCCATGTGTTGATCATGTGACATAATTCCCTCTCCCAGAAGGTGCATCCTCGCGCCGTGGAGAGGAGGACAAAGAGATGGTAAAATGGGTAGAAGATGTAGGAGGCGGTTCTGGAGGTGGACGGACAACCAGGAGGAAGCAAAACACAGGAGTACAGGGTGGTGCAGATGGTGGTGAGAGCCATGGTGGGGCCTTGAGGAGAGGCAGATGGTGACTCATCCAGGCCACATCCAAGACTGCGCCCTATGGCGGCATCACAGGAGGGAGATTCCATGGTGATGTCATCTGTGACGACACCATGGGGACGACCGGAGGCGATGATGATGTGGAGGAAGAAGCCCACCGCGCAGCCGGAGAGCCGATGTATCGAAGGGACCCCGATGACCTGGGCGAACTTGATGGAGCCGTAGCGACGACGCCCCCCCCAGCAGAGGATGGCCCGCAAGTCCGCAGCGGTGGCATGGTGATGTCCGACCCAGGCAGAGCCGACATGCCAAGGGAGACCAGTGAGGCCGAATTCCCGAAGGTTCTTGCTGACGACGAGGGTGGAAGGAGCATAGGTGAGGGAGCCAGGTTTACAGGTCGAGGGGGAGTGGATTGCTCAGAGTCTGGAGGCAGAGCCACGACCTCCTCACACACAGGAGGAGGTGGCTCCTAGCAGTCCTGAGATGAATTCACGCCACTGAGAGTGGGTGACAGGCGTGGCTGGGGACTGGAGAGGGGCTTGGAGAGCCCTGCAAAACTATTTGGGAGAGGTGGTGGGAGAGGGAGGTTACGCAGGGTCAGAGAATTAGATATGTAACAGACAAATTCAGATTGTGACATAACACGCAGAAGATGTACCTCTCCAAAATCAAAATAGGTTTTAGAACAGGGATACCATGGTCCTTAAACCAGGTACTGGTTGCTTTGGCACTGTGTGCAGGTGCCAAGTCCTGTTGGAAAATTAAATCTGCATCTCCATAAAGTTGGTCAGCAGTAGGAAGCATGAAGTGCTCTAAAACTTCCTGGTATACGGCTGCGTTGACCTTGGACCTCAGAAAACACAGTGGACCAACACCACCAGATGACATGGCACCCCAAATCATCACTGACTGTGGAAACTTTACACTGCACCTCAAGCAATGGTGTGGATTGTGTGCCCCTCTTCTTTTCTCCTCCAGACTCTGCGACCCTGATTTCCAATGCAAAATTTACTTTCATCAGAGAACATAACTTTGGAGCACTCAGCAGCAGTCCAGTCCTTTTTGTCTTTAGCCCAGGCGAAACACTTCTGACGCTGTCTGTTGTTCAAGAGTGGCTTGACACAAGGAATGCAACAGCTGAAACCCATGTCTTGCATTCATCTGTGCGTAGTGGTTCTTGAAGCATTGACTCCAGCTGCAGTCCACTCTTTGTGAATCTCCCCCACATTTTTTATGGGTTTTGTTTCACAATCCTTTCCAGGGTGCAGTTATCCCTGCTTGTACACTTTTTTTTTCTACCACATCTTTTCCTTCCCTTCGCCTCTCTTTTAATGTGCTTGGACACAGAGCTCTGTGAACAGCCAGCCTCTTTTGCAATGACCTTTTGTGTCTTGCCCTCCTTGTGCAAGGTGTCAATGGTCGTCTTTTGGACAACTGTCAAGTCAGCAGTCTTCTCCATGACTGTGTAGCCTACAGAACTAGACTGAGAGACCATTTAAAGGCCTTTGCAGGTGTTTTGAGTTCATTAGCTGATTAGAGTGTGGCACCAGGTGTCTTCAATATTGAACCTTTTCACAATATTCAAATTTTCTGAGATACTGAATTTGGGATTTTCCTTAGTTGTCAGTTATAATCATCAAAATGAAAAGAAATAAACATTTGAAATATATCAGTCTGTGTGTAATGAATGAATACAATATACAAGTTTCACTTTTTGAATGGAATTAGTGAAATAAATTAATTTTTATACATATATTCTGTTTTAGCTTTTAGTTAACTATAATGATCCTGTCTCAAACCATCCAAAATATTGGTCAATACTGTATTGGACCTTTTGTCATTTTTCATGAAAGTCCTCCCTAAAATTCTTTTGTGGTCAGTTAAAGACAGCAAGTCATACGGGTTTGAATTTTTTTAAATTTGGGGTGAATTATCCTTTGGAACTTGTTGGTAATGTTGAATCCATTGTAATTTAACCATTTATTTTGCATTATATCTCTTTTCCTCCTGTTTTAGCTGAACACTTCCACTGGATTCTGGCACAGAGGACAACGCTTTGAAGGCCTCCCTTCAAGACATGAGCTCATTGACTTCCTCTCCCACCCATTTCCAGATACAGTGCCAGTAAAATAATGTCATGATTGTGTTTCTCAGCCCAACAGCATCAAAGGCTCATTAAATAATGCGATTATTACTTCATTGGCAAGTGAGAAAAGGTGAGGTATAAAGCAGTCTTTAATGGCTGAAGGAAGCATTAATGAACACAAAATGATTTGTTGGCGCTTCCAGGCCTTCTGGTGCATAAATGTTTATAGAGCTGAGAATGGGCCTCAGAGAGAGAATAAAAACAGCTTGTAAACAACAGAGACTGGGAAGAGTCTGACACACCTCTTAGCCCTTCACCTTTACAAGAGAATGTGACCGTGGCTTTATACTCCGCAACTCATCCAAGCTTAGTAGGTCGATGTGAAGGGAGATCAGAGGGAAATGTTAACAATGTGAGGTTTATAGCAGTGCTTCTCAACTGGAGGGTCAAAAACTGAAAATGCTTCACAGTCTGTTCAAAGAGAAACAACAAGATGTAATGCAATAAATAAATAATTCTATTAATAATTCTGAATAGATTGGACAGCAAAAATAAACAGGCTCGTGGACTTTTAAAAGAGAGAACATGCTTCCTTTGTCTTTTGTTGTTAAAGTCAAAGGCCGTGAAGCCAATAAAACTCTATAGCATTTGGCCACAAAATCATCTGTCACTTGGTAGAAGCCAAATTAGACAGATGCCAACACTGACTTTGTGTCCAAGCCCTCATCCTCCAAAACCATGAACAAATCTCCAGAAGGTAAAAGAAATACAACCCAGACAACTTTAAATACAGGTTTGCATTCAGGATAAACACAGTTTGTGCTGACAATGTGCTTTGTGCAGTGAATTATTGGTTGCTGAGAGCAAGAAACCTTCGAATTTCAAGTGATGTTTAGAAACCAACTGTGCAGTTCATGGTAATATTGAAGTGCCCTATTATGCTATTTTAAAGGTTCCTAATTTTGTTTTGGAGGTCACCTTCAATAGATTTACATGCATCCAAGGTCAAAAAACACTTTAATTTTCTCATAATATTCATTGCAGCATCATCTCTTTTCTCATGGCGTCTGAAACAAGAATTTTGTCTCTCTAAACTCCTTTCCGAGTCCTTCCTCTGTTCTGATTGGTCTAGGCTAACAGCTCGTCAGAATCCAAACACCAACTATTATATATGAATTTCAGCTAAGGCTTCCTTAGCCCTTGATACACAAAGTGATATGAACAATAACTATGGTGTCAGTTTTATCATATCAATTTGTGCCCAAGTTCTTATCCTTCAGCAGTGCATCAAAGTGGATTTGCCTTTGCAGTGCAGAAGAGCATCTTCTTGACATGTCAACAACACCAACCAAACTCTTCCAGGCCTCATCTACAACTACAGTGTTTGAGGGTGGGGCAAAGTAGACATTGTTTGTGAGCAGCCAATGAAGACCGCTGGCATTATGCAAATTTTAGGTTTGAGCAGGAAGAAAGACTGGAATTACTGGCAACTTGTTAACTTCATTTATCAAGCACTTTGATTATTGAAACTTTTCAGACTTTTTACATTCACAAACAGCTGTATTACACACTCCATGAAAGGTAATATCTGAGAAAGCATAATAGGTGCACTTTAATACATTTCATTGTTTGATATTAAGGTCACTTTTGGTACAACTGTTGGGACAACACATGATTTCCTGCTAAACCAGTCGACAACTACTGTTTTATAGCACATCCAGAGGTCAGTAAGCTGTCATCAGTGTCTTAATACACATATGGACACTTTTAAAATGTGTGACCTGATTTGAGGTCTACAGAGGCTCATGGCCATTTGTCACTCAGCAGCCCACATCTTATGATGTTTGGCCAATGACCTATAATTTCTGCTGCTACCTCTTTCACATGAAAAAATTTCATTCAGCTGCCAATACTTTTAATTCATATTTTGTGCTTTACTATTTCTTTTGTGGGTTGTCAAACTTCAGCAAGTAAGGGAACTTTAAGTTAACCAATTAAGTTTTTTACCAATTGCAATCGTTTTTTTGCAATGTTGTTTGTTGTACTTCCATATCATTGAACATCTGCCTTAGATTCACAGCAAACTATTCAATCTGTCAGACTATCTAAACAATATTGGATTATTTGTCTTCAAGATAAGAAAAAAAAACTTTTCAAATGCTGGACTTTTCCCAATTTTTGTATTTTGAGTGTGATAAACTGATTTCTGCAGTCTTGCAAAAATCTACATGCATCAACAATTATATTAACAGTGGCTTGTCAGAATATTTGACCTGCAGATTCTAGGATAGATTCCAGCCGGTTTAGATTTTGGCTTTTTTTTTTGTATGTGTGTATATTTATTCTCCTGCAGCTGTAATGAACACTACATTTTCTCCACAGAATTACTGGTAATGATCAGGAGCTCCATTGAGAGAGGGTGGGACCAAATCACATTGTCGTATGGCTGACAGTAGAGAATCAGCACCTCATTTGGATGTTTTCTATGTTGTTAGGGAACAGGGACAGAATGTCTCTAAAAAAAACTTTACTCTACAATTCAGTGTGGTTTATTCAATTGATGCCAAATTAAATAAACATCGAGTGCATGCTTAGACCACAATATTATGTTAATGTTATTCATAGTGCTACCATGGAAACATAATGTATTGTGTGATGTGTCAATATTAATAAATGTCGATCGACATGAAAGCTAAGTGTGTTTTACAATTTTAATATAAAGCTCACGAGATATCAGAAGAGTATCAAAGAAGTCATGTGATGCTTTTTAACGTTTTCCTTTTCCTTTAGTGTATAATATATCTGTCTGTGCATGTATCAAATCTGTAAAGCTCATAGTCTAGCAGAGAACACTGCTGCAGACCTGCGTAAAATGCCTCGATTAAAGTCCAGAAATTACGAACGTCTATGTTGCAATGTGACATATTATCAAAACGCCCGCCCAAGGGCATAAGCAAAGAAAGAAGATGAGGCTTCAGTGAATTGTAGTGTAAATTAGTAGGTAAAATTTATTTATAACACTGTTCTTGAGAAGTACAACCCAAAATTTAGCTTGTGCACAGTGCATTTTTACAGAGGATAGCTTCCTGAACCTGGGATAGCACAATACAGGCTGTTTACAAAGATTACTTACCACTGTGAAAAGTTCTGCTCAAGTTGTGCTTGCAAAGATGCCTCTGATCAATCGGCTTGATCATCCACATTTTCAGAATCTTACTCGGACTTGAACTTTGTAGTTTGTAGTTGCTTAAAGTCTGAAGCTGACATTATGGGGTTTGCTTGTTGTGAAGATTGACTTTTACAATTGTGTGTTTGACTCTACAGGCGAAAAGGATGTGATGCCCCTGCTCGAGTGCTCCCTCACTCCCAAGGAGCATAGTAAACCTTGTGATTGATACACCAGGAGAACTGTATCCACAATCCAGTGAGACATTCTTGGTTTGGAGACAGCCTTCCCTGTCTGCTCTCCTCTAAAGCAGAAAAAGAGATGTTTAGATAACCCGAAACTCTGTCTGCAATTCAGATATATGCACAACACATGATCTGGGCACAAGACAAGGCTGGGCCTCCCTCGTCCAGAGAGATTGCTTGCAAGGTCACTACATGATCCCTGAAAGGATGTAAGACCACTGAACGATCCCACGAAAGATGAGGAGCAGTCTTAGAGGATTTAATCTCCATCCACCTCTCAGGTATCTAATAATGAGATTGTGCTTTCCCACTGATCTACTATCCGCAGTGTTGTGATTTGCTGTTATCGCAGCCACAAATACTTTCATAGTGAATGCAGTGGATGCTTTTCCAGGCCCTCCTGGAGGAAAGAAAGCACCGATCCAACACTACATCTCTGTGGCTTTCCTCTGCCAAGGAGCCTCTGAAAGTATTTGAGAGGGACTAGTGTCTTGTACTCGAACATATTCAAGCAGTTCACCACTGAACGAGCAAGGAAAGAGATGCTCTGCATGGGGAAGAGCTTGCTCTTCTCCCAGTTGACCTGAAGTCAAAGACTGGGCTAGGTCAGGGGTAGGCAAGTTTGGTCCTAGAGACCCACTGTCCTGCAGAGTTTAGCTCCAACCCTGAAAAAAACCCTCATCTGTCTATAACCTTGGTAATCCTGAAGAGCTTGATTAGCTTGTTCAGGTGAGTTTGATTAAGATTGGAGCTAAACTCTGCAGGACAGCGGCTCTCTAGGACCGAACTTGCTTACCCCTGGTCTAGGTGTTCAAGGACCATGTCCCTCTGTGCACAAGAGTAGTAATATTAGCCAGTAGTTGAGGATGCGAATAACCACTTCCCTCAAGGAGGCAAGGGCAGTTTCTGTGACTTTGGTAAAGATGCAAAGAGATAGTGTTCCACAGTGTTGTGATTTGCTGTTATCGCAGCCACAAATACTTTCAAAGTGAATGCAGTGGATGCTCTTCCAGGCCCTCCTGGAGGAAAGAAAGCACACGATCCAATACTACATCTCTGTGGCTTTGCTCTGGCCAGGAGCCTCTGAAAGTATTTGAGAGGGACTGGTGTCTTGTACTCGAACATATTCAAGCAGTTTACCACTGAAGGAGCAAGGAAAGAGATGCTCTGCATGGGGAAGAGCTTGCTCTTCTCCCAGTTGACCTGAAGTTAAAGACTGGGCTAGGTCAGGGGTAGGCAAGTTTGGTCCTAGAGACCCACTGTCCTGCAGAGTTTAGCTCCAACCCTGAAAAAACCCCTCATCTGTCTACAGCCTTAGTAATCCTGAAGAGCTTGATTAGCTTGTTCAGGTGAGTTTGATTAAGATTGGAGCTAAACTCTGCAGGACATCGGCTCTCTAGGACCGAACTTACTTACCCCTGGGCTAGGTGCTCAAGGTAGTTGAGGTAGTTGAGGATGCAAATACCCACTTCCCTGAAGGGGGCAAGGGCAGTTTCTGTGACTTTGGTAAAGATGCAAAGAGATGGGGACAACCCGAAAGGGAGAACCTTGCACTGATATGCCTGCCCTTCAAAGGCAAACCATATAAACAGTCTGTGCCATGGAAGGATTGAAACATGAACGTACTTGTCCTTCGGGTCTATCACCACAAACCAATCCTGACACATGATTTTCTGTGTGCGCATCCTAAACGGGAGCCTTTGAAGGGCCTGATTCAGTATTTGTAAGCCCAGGACTGGCCACAGCCCCCCACAATTCTTGGGTATGATGAAGTAAAACCTTCTCGATTGGTGTTACAGGTTCTATCACATCCTTCCCTAGGGATGTGCAATTTCTGCCAGAAAGATAGCAGTATTCGCTCCTCGTACTGAGGTAAATAGAACGCCACTGCTTACATATTTCATGAACATATATACGCAGGAACATATTTTACGAGGGAGGTGCTGGGGGGGTAGTGCGGTTAGGAATTTTAAACAAAATCCTAATATTAAACAGCCCAAACAACACTAACAGATGAACAGGGAGCCCCTGTAGTAGACTGAATAGGTCCCATAGAGTAAATTACATCATATCACTCAAACCTGGGCAGTGATAGTCACAGAGCAGGTCACAATTAACAAAGCATATTTGGCAATTTAAATGTTTTTATCCAATGTGAGGGAAAATAGGCTTTCCAACTAATGTGAAAAAAATCAATATTTACATAGTGTGATAGCAGTAAATTTATCTCTCACACGTGTCTCGCATTGTCCGGCAAAATCACATCTAACATCCAGCAATAGACCAACCAGGTGGTCACCCTAGTCAGATTCTGGGACATGCTGCTCAACCAGCTTAGGCATGTCAATCACACCACGTGAGATCTGCTTTGAAATATTTCTTTATTTTTTTTATAGTAATTTTATGAATAAAAGACGTCAAATTAAAATCAAGTTGAAAAACAAAACTTTATTTCAAGTCATGTTGTCTTAAATTCCAATGCAGTGAAATGTCAAGCACCCTCAGCACCCCTATTTCCCATGGCCATGCTTATGTGGGTTCTTTGTAGCCTGTGGATGAGTTGGTGGTGCCACTTTCCTGCAAGAGGTCTGTTGTCCAGGCCTGGCTGCCAGCCCAGGCTATTGCAGTACTGGAGCAGCTTTTTAAATTGCTGCGCAAAATCCTCGACAGTGTTGCCTATTAGGCCAGCCTGGGAGATAGGGACATTAGGAAAGTGCATCAGCATCCTGCATACCCGCCAGGTTGAGCCGTAGGTGGCTCTCCTGGACCAATAGTGTGGACATCACCGGACCCAGAGCCTGGGCCATGTCCTTTGTTGCAGTTCCTGCAATTTCTCCGGGTCACGACCACCCTGATGCAGATCTTTCCTGTAGGGCAGGCGTTTTCAAACTTTTTTGTCAGCCGAACCCCCTGAGATTTGAAGTATATATTTCAATACTTATGCATGTTTACTTAAAAAAACATTGATTATTTATTCTTTTTTATCTGTAGTAATTTCTCTCTGATTTTAGGAATAAGTCATGGGTTAGGTTTAGGGATAGGGATAGGTTTAGGACTAAATATTCAGACAGGAAAGTTGTTAAATATGTTGATCTGTGACAGTCGAAGAACCCAGGGGAACTTTGTGCACATATCTGTGCATAGGTGAGAAGAGACCGCTGCCTGAGCTCTACATCCAACGGCAGGGAGGTGAATGGATGAAGATCGCTTCTCACAATGAGACGCTGCATCTGGCTCCGAAGAACACAGCTGAGTGAATCAGGCAGGCCCTTATATATACCTGGATGTCCAGGGAGTGGCCACGCATAGAAAGACACAACGTCAAAAGTGACTGACAGAAAGGGAACAGAGCATTTCAGACATGATGAGAGGTACTCCATTACTGCACAGTATATGAAAAATAAATGTTTTTTGAGCATTAAAGCATGTTAACCTATTCTACTACTCCCAATAAACAAAACAATGAACTTTTAAAATAGCATCAAATGACCCGTTTAATTCAATTGCTGGCATTGTAAAGCAATATTTTTGGAATATTTAGAACAATTTACATTTCACTTACCATAAGTGTCACTTGGTTTATTTATAAATAATGAAATGACGTTCAGAAATGAGGGCCACTTCATAACATAAAAGGAAGTAACATTCAGAAGGACGACACTAAATGTGCTTCAATATTCACAATGGGTCATATGTTGTTAACAATCATCAGTGTTTTTGTTAAGTTTTCATTCCCCTCCACCTTGAAACTATCACATGTGCGTTTAGCATATGCCAGATATCTCTGTCATAATGAAGTAATTATGTAGGTGTTGATATTGTGTGTTTTCATTGCAGCTCACTTGGCCTCCTTGTAAAACAGATCAAGTTGAGTGTTATGTTCTTAAAATTTTCCGGCCTCTCCCTAAATGACAGTCTAACAAGTCTTTGGTGTAAACGAGACCCCTAATTACTAGCCAACCAGCCATTAGTTGCTATCAAGGCAAACGGCAACCCTTGTGAACCGTCACAGTGGTGTTCGACACAGATGCATTGGTCCATGAGCTAGTCTTCAAAAATGTTCCTTAAGATGAGACAAAATAATTCTGACTTTATAACTCGCAATTGCACTATTTGATGCAATTCTGAGAAAAAAGTCAGAATTGTGAGATAAAAAGTTGCGAATACCTTTTTTATTTTTTATTCTGTGGAGGAAACAAACTTAGATACTATTACCTTTGATTACCTCTATAAATGTTTACATGATTCTGAAGGGAAATGCATCATTCTTTGATCATGCTGGGTCATCCTATGATATTAGAATATGGAGAAAAATGCTAAGCATAGGAGATTGTACACTAACGATCTAAAGTTAATTAGGTTTTTTAAAGCTTATGAAAGAAGTCTCTCATGCTCACCAAGGCTTGCATTTATTTGAGAACAATTCAGAAAAAAACAGTAATATTGTGTAATATTATTCCTTTAATGGGTGTTACATTTTTAAAAAATGTTTTAGCTTAATATTTTTGTGGAAATCGTGATGGTGCTTGATCTTAATAAGTTGTAATTGTAACTCTTGACAATAAAAGTAATTTTTGTTAGGGTTTATTATGTTTTGCTGATGAAGAACAGCAGTTAATGCTTTTACAAAAAACAAAAATAATGTTCATTAAGTGTTTGCTTGGAAGAGGAAAAGAGTGAAAGAAATCCAGCCAATTTAATTCTGACCAAAATCATGCACATCACGCCGTAATTACAACTTCTGAACCAGCAACTGGAACTTCCCAGGAGGACAGAATTTGAGGCAGAATTCTCATGCTCTTGTGTTACATCATTTGAGCCTCGCTGCCAGTGAGTAAAAACTCTTGGCAATTCTATAAGACTTTGGCTGCCAACTCTTGTCAGTCTTTATGTTTCGGTCAACTCTTCAATTTATGGTGCTTCTTACATGTAGAAAGATATCTCTTAATTCATGTTCAACCTGACATTTCCCATATGCAGTCTTCTTTCCTCATGTCCCCAGGCCAACAGCAAGAGGGTTGAAAGGGGTCTAAATCTGTTGGCCAGCTGTGGTCAGGCTAAGGCTGTAAGGCTAAACTCAATTCAGAGATCAGGAAGCAGGGTGCACCCATCTGTACTGGCAGTGAGTTTGCTCACTGCAGGGACAGCAGCACCTCAGGAAGCCAAGCCTGGCCTCAGCACTCCAGGGGCAGGGATGTGACATGTTTATACACCTGGTATATTTATGGACCCTGCCATGGGGAGATACCGAGCAAGAAGGATCCAAGTCTTTACAATGGCCCACTCTCATTCCCTCGAGACTCCGTTTACATTATGCTGCGTTCAGAGCAAGCATTTACAAGAGGCCTCTTCAGTGAAGAAAGACAGAATGAGAATCATTACTATGATACCTATAAATTTCCCAGCAATTGTATGTATGCGTTATATGCCAAACTGCTCCTGTATGAATCAATGTTATTTTAGTATCATGTTATTTTCATTTTAATTTTAGTTTTAGTAATATTGTTGTGTTTTTTTCTAATTTAAAAAAAAAAAAAAAAATTTATAAGTTTTTTTATATTCATTTTATTTTTAGCAGGTTTGCTTTATTTCAAGTAATGAATTTTTATGGTTTTAGTAATTTTCTAAACAAGGAGGTCACATGTCAGTATGTGGGTGGTCTATCAATTAAATGAAGAATGGGCCCATGACAGAGACTTGCTGAACACCTAGAAACAATGTGTCTAAGAGATTGTCTATCTTTGCTCTCAAAATTGAGAAGGCATATCTAGGACAGTGTGCCTGGAAGTAACGAATTCACCAATATGTTTTGAGCTTCTATAAATAAAATATAATCCTCTGGAGGAGGAGGAGGCAAAAAACAAGTAATATAGACCTTATATTAGGGGACACGCAAACATGTGCTGGATGGAAGTACAGTCCATTTGATTGTCCAGAGGACAAAACATTGCTGTGAAATGTCATCTGAGACCTTAACTGTATATCAATACCCTCACAGCTTCGTTTTTATTTGGATCAAATTAATTATGACATCTACCCTGACTAAGGTCCATACAGATGACTTGTAAAAAGTAGAGCAACACAATGATTTAAAGGCTTAAAGGCGTACTGGTACACACTGTGCTGGTTTTGCAGAGTTGTATAAACTGGACATCATCTCGCAAGCATCTCCACCCATTTCCATGTATCGAAGCATTACACCGGGTCAGGACAACTTACATCTGGAGGTTTATGACCTCACACGGGTTTGGTTTAATTTAAACGAAATTACAAGAAATTAATAAGAAAGGCTGATTTTGTTTTAGGCTCATTACTATAAAATGATGTTCAATGTGTCCTAAATTATTAAAACTGATTGTGAAAACCTATAAATTATGACTATGATGAGGGAAATGATGATGCTAATGAGGCCACTGACCATGCTGAAAAAAAACAGATGTGGTTGAGGATGAATATGAGGATATTGCACAAGAAGTTTGAAAAACCCAAACGTTTTTCCATACAATTCACTGAACCTACAGACAATTCCATGATCTCACACTTGATGTCATTGGAATTTCCACAAATCCTTGTGCTCATAGCTCGTATGCTCCAGACATACAAGTTATCCTCAAGTGATAGAGACGGGAGCCTTTATGGACATACATTGCATTACATTCCTCTGAGGACATCCATTTGACTTTTGGCTACAGGGCCCAAGCTGTTCTCCCAGCCTAAACACCAAGGAAGTGCCTCAAACCCCTCTAAAACCATCAAAACATACCAGCCTATCCAGCAGGAAGAGCTGCAAACCACCTCGGGCTGGTTTTAGCAACAGGGAGCATCCGTTATAGCGTTACATACATGCGTTCTAAAGCATGTTTTTCACCTCAGTTTTCACTGTGATGTTGCTGTTCAGAAGATATTAGTGTCGGTTTATTTATTAAATCAATGAAAATACTTGAAATACAAATACTGGGGAAAATGATGAAATTCTGGATCAATCAACAGTTTTTTGAAGCTTCAGCCACCATTTTCATTGCGTGGAAAAAGCAGACATTCTTTAAAATTTCACCTTTATATGAAATAACACTATGGATGTGGAATTCACAAGAGTGAGTAAATGATGACAGCATGATCATTTTTGAGTGATCTACTGAATTCCTTTAAGACACAGAACCTCAGCCCTTATGTCACTTGAACCAGAATCAATGTTGCTGCTCAAATGAGTTTAACAGGCTTGTTTTTGTTGGTGTCCACAACACAGGAGACTGATGAAGTCTGTTCTCCTTTGAGAGGTGTATGTAGACACTCAGCAGGGAGCCAGGCCACACTGACTCACGCAACCTGGAAACATGGGCATTTCCTCTTCAAACCTCATTATTTTTAAATGGGTATTTTATACTAAGCTGCTTGTACTTACCAAACACTTGTTTTCTGTTTTCATTTCAATTTAAATAAGTGTAATTCACTTTGTGCTATGTACACTCGGTATTTAGTTTCCTACACATTTATTTTGTGGTATTTATATTAGCAATTAAGTAATTGTTAAGTTTTATGACAATAAAATGTATGAAATCTTATATCCCTGTTTGAGGCCATCCTAGACTGTCCTCTTAACCTTTTTCTATGGAAATGTGAGCCATTTCAACTCGTGTCCTTAGAAAGAAAATTATTCAGATTACATTTATTCATTTGGCAGACGCTTTTATCCAAAGCAACTTACAAAACTTTTATGTTTTGCTCAAGTCGTGGTATCAAAGATGGAAAGAGTGCTGTTCATTCACAATCCCCACCAGCATGGGAATCGAACCAGCAACCTTCAAACCCAACTCCCTCACCATTAGGCCACGACCACCCCCAATTTTAAGATTACACTTAAAATGCCTCAACGTACCCTTGCTTTTATTGCAGTTCGTCTGTCTGTCTCTTGACTGTCTATCTGTTTTTATTGAGTTAGCAACCAGGAACACAAATAAAAAATTCTTATTTGAAGAAGTAAAATGAATTGAAATTCGAAGAAACGTACATAACCATGTCATGACGACAAGAAAATGGGAAGTTTGAAATAGATATTTCCCCAAATTGCGTCATCACTTCTTGACTATTGAACATTAAAATCCACAGACTTTAATTTAAATTCAGCTGAAGAAAACAAAAAAGTTCAATTCTTAAACGTTCTGTTTGTCTATCCTATCTAGAGTTGCCTTCGTTTCTGTGTTGAGTGAGTACGTGACCAGGTCAGAATCTGTCCAAGTTAGATGAATAATGAATGTAAGAACAGCACGGGAATATGAATCATACATCATACCCCCCACTATCTTGATGCTTTGTTGATAAATCTGGTTTGGTGAACCCTGATCTTGTAGCCTTGAATTCACCCCAGAGATGTTTACAATGATATCTGCTGAAAACACAACTCTATAACAACCAAAAGCACTAGGCCAGAGGCAACTAGAAGAAAGGTGCATGTTTTCCCCTCAGATTTGCAGAACTCCAGATTTTCATAATCAAATATTGTGTGGATTGTTTGAATGATTAGCTGATCACTGGCCTGTATTGATTGAAACCTGATGTTCACTTGACACTGATCAAACATGTTTTTAGAGAGTGTTCACTTAGGACATGTTCTTGAGTTCAAAATGGAGTGCTGTTTTGAACTGGAGACCCAAAATGCAATGTTAATGGGAAAAGACATGAGAAAACAGCATAAGACCATCACACAACGGACAAACACATCCATCTGCATGTGTACAAGAATCAACTTTTAAAAGCACAGATAGATTCCAAGAAAACACAGCCAGGGTAACTGACAACTTAGACCAAATATTTATAACCTTTTATTGCATAATATAATCTCAGTCCACAACAAAAATGAAAATCTGCAGATTATGGATAAAAACAGAAAAGGCTGACTGTGGTTTTGGCACACTAAATCACACATTGTTAAAATCCTCATGAATAAATTAGAAAAGATTGAAGCACTGCTACTAAAAATATTTCAATATTTAACAAAAAATTGGGGGTTGACTAAATATAGTCAACATCGCAACATCACTAATCAGCTATATAGGGGAGGGGAAAAAAATCATGCCATAAAACTGATATAATAATGTAATTTTTTAAGCTTAAATTAATATGTGACATGTCAAAACTAAATGGTTCCTTTAGTTACAAAATGGCAGTTTGCAGAGTAGAATCTCGTTTTCTGCTGGATGTTACATTTTTCAGTGTGGACACACCAAGATATAGAAGAATCTTTACATTCTAGCACATTACTACCTTTGAAAAGCATACAGTCTTGCCTACTAATCCAGACCCATCATAGGGTGTGTTCAGACTCATGTTTGGTTCGATTAAAACGAACCCTTGTGCGATTGTTCTGTTAAGCCGGGAACACACCAAGCCGTTGCTGACGAACTAGTGGCGACGAAAGCAGACTGCGGGGTTCGCTCACGTCGACAGCTTCTGGGTCCAAAGTTGCCCTGACACACCAAACCGACGTTCGACACTCACGTACTCACCTACTCTGGGTTCGGGCTAAAATTCAGAGCTCGGAGCCCTCCCCCAGGACAGCACACCAAATATGCTTAACCTTTACTCTACTTAATTATATGTAAGTGCAAACTCATGAAATTGTTTTTTCTCGTCATAGTCACGAGTTTGCCCATCACAGGCATCAGTCGTGCGTCTCCACACAGAAGATCGTTTGTGTGTTTGACGGAGGGGGTTTTGGTTCGGTGATAAAATTGCCAATCTGAACGCTAATTGGACCAGGACTAAATCTGTAATGAAGAAGTGCGTGACAACGCGGGTGCAGATCCAAATACAGGCTTTATTGTAACAGAATGTCATAACAGGCACGGTAAAACACAAACAGGTATGGAGGAGGATTGGCAGAATCGTAGTCGGTATACAGGCAAATGATGTAGAGGTAGGCAGCAAGTATCACAGTCCAGTAAAACATAAATAGTCAAAAGGCAGGCAGAGAAGCAATCACAAGGGGCAAAAACAGACAGGATCAAGACCAGAAGAAAGATGGGTATAAACGTTCAGAAATGTAAGACACAGGGAAATAACAAGACCTTGCATGGATGCGTTAGTGTAGTGTGCTTATATAGTGCATATAATGAGCTGCAGCCGGTGAGGTGATCAATGATTAGGTACGGTGCTTCTGGGAAATGTAGTCTGCCTGAAATGAGTGAGTGAGTGTGTATTGCATTGGTAGTCCGGGAGTGAATGTGCATGTGTGTGTGTGTGTGTGTGTGTGTGAAATGTGGAGTGCCCTCTAGAGACTGTCATGGGCACTCCAGCTGATAATCCTGACAAAATGGACCAAACGAACCGAACTACAAGTGTAAACACACCCATAGTCTTCAGCAAGATCTCTCTTCAAAACATGTGAAAGGATTCCCTTGTGAAAAGAAATGTGCTCAATTGTAATCTCCAACACGCGTCCACGCAACAACGTCTGCTCTCGCGTCAACACACGCATGTGTCGTGGTGCTCTCATGAACATGCGTTGAAGATTATTTTTTTGCAAATAAAGTGAAAAATTCATTTTTTATGTTGTTGTTGCAACAATAAAGCATGTCAATTCATAAAATCAAGGTTAAACCACTTAGGTCACATGGATTACTTTTATGATGTCTTTACCTTTCTGGGGTTTAAAAGTGCTAGTTGCGAAGTCTGTCAATGGAGGGACAGACGGCTCTCAGATTTAAAAAACTTTTGTCATGCTATAAAGAAGTATGCTTATTTTGTTTATTTGTTATTATATTTTATATTGTAAAAACACAGTACTAATGGAACTTCATTACAAATGTGTAATTAAACATATTTAAGCACATACAAGTATCAATAGAAATGGCATTAAAGGATATTTTAGTTTACCATAAATGATTGTCAGTTCTTTCAGCAGTACATGTTAATCTCATTTCATAGACAATAGTCATAAGAATTAGTAGACAGAAGTACTTATGAAATTGCATATAAAAAGTCCTACTTAAGTTGGTCGAAAAAGAAATTTAAAGTGCAGTTAATTGCATTGAATATAAATTAAACTATTCAAATAACATGAAATTAAGTGTCCATTACATTCAGTTTGCACTTGAGAGTGTTATTTCTGTAATAAGCATTCTTTTTTTTAAAGTAGCGTAGATGCTTGTTGTAGTGTTTCCATTACTGGCTGAAGGCCCATTTAAGGGGGCACCCAGCTTGGCAGACTGACAGCAAGGAAAGTGTGTATCCCTTAGCTGTGACTCACCATTATGTCAGACGCAGCTCATACGTCACACATATAATCAGGAACTGCTGTGCAATTATGCAATATGTAACGCATATGTGTGTGTGTGTGCGTGTAAGGCAGTGCGTATGAGGAGGGGTGTGTTTAGGTACCATTATCGCTTAGGGTGGATGCAGTGTGTTTTATATCAGATCCTGACAACCTAATAAGTGTGAAGTAAGTTATTCATTATACAACAAGAGCACAAATCTCTTTATTAACAATGCTATTTACTCAGTTTGAAAATGGAAAGGGAAGATACTGTATTCAGTGGCTTTATAGTGCAGGTCTGACTCTCATTTAAGGCTGTACAAAACAATCATAAAAGCCTAAATCAAGACTGCGATGTAATGAAATAAATATATTGTATTCAAGCATTGCAAACTTCAAACCCAGTGCTTGTCTTACTTACAGTCCCCCTGTAGTCCCTTAAAACTCATCTTTGATCACCAAAATTATATATTTAAACGTTTTTTTTTTCTGTGAAAAAATTTGCCCCTTGCCTCATTTATTATTCGTGGATCTATTAATATGCTAATTAGTCCCGTCTCCAATCCCTAGCATGAGCTCAGAGATCCACTCAGTCAACTTGCTGAGATAAACGCTGCACAATGGTATTGCTTTTTACAACGTCGGACGTTAAGTAGCCTTGATTCTGAAAGTAGTTTTCCCATTTAGATCATAGAGATATTAATAAAGATTTATGAATCAGCTACGATATGAATCACAACATTACAAACTTTGTTGTGAAGCAAAAAAGTATTTTAAAATCAGATAAAAAAAACTGTACAAATCTGTACTTAATGGCGTAAATCAGGGAAAGAACTACAATCCCATAAAGCATTGCAAATTATATCGTGCCAAATCAAGCAGCCCCACTCGGGATATTGTGGTGCAGCAATATGCTTGATGACATTGATTTGACTGATCTATCCAATAATCTAATAAAACATGACCTCAGCGATAATCCCAGAGGAGCTGTGTGTAAAGACTAACCACAACATCCAGACCCACCCAGCTCCTTATGGGCCTAGAAAACTACAGCTATTTCGCCTACACCTCACACGCCTGCTGGCATCGCTGTATCTAATTTATTGTACTTCTAATAGCTGCCAGGGAATAAATTCAGTGCTAAAAGCTTTGTACATAGTGTGATTGTTAGTACATCCTGTCACTGGACATCAATGAATCACATAGTCACTTGAATGAGGTAAGTTTGTTCTAGTAATCTGAAGTTGTGTTTAAAGTAGTTGCACTCACTTAACCAAAATTTATGGTTTGGACAAAAGTATAAATATAGTGAAAATCAATGCTTAATTGTAATGTAATGAAAGAAATCTTACAGCCTTTAAAACAACTGACCAAGGCTGCATTTAATAGATGAAAATACAGTAAAAACAGTAATGGTGAAATATGATTGATTTAAAATAACTGTCTTCTATTTGAATATATTTTAATCTATTGCAATCATCAAATCTGAATTTTCAGCATAGTCATCGGTGTCACATGATCCTTCAGAAATCATTTGAATATCCTATATAATAAAAAAAAATTGGTATATAATGACTGTGACTGTGTTAATTCCCACTGACATCAGGTGGATGGTCACTCATTGGGCCTGGGACAAATTGGAACGGGAAGAAGGAGGCGGGAACCGGCGAACGTCAAACATAACTTTTAATCAAATAAATAAACAAACAACAAAACAAAAGTATGCTATGCTGGCTATGTTAGTTCCTCACGGCGACTGCCACCCACACAAACAAAATAAAACACAACATAAAGTCCAGGCCTGGTCCTCTCTCGTCCTTCACTATCGTCGCTCCTCTTTTATGCTTCCAGAGCTCCTCTGTGAGAGATACAAGACCGGTGCAGTGCACAGCTGACGCTCATTATCACTTGCGTCACCGGCCTCGCGCCGTTCCCTCACGGCTCTCGCCCGCCCTGCTCGTCACAGATGGTTATAGTACAGAAACTATAAACTATAAACTATAAACTCAAGTGACCAATATTTTACATATTTTGTATAAAGGAAATGAAGAACGAAGCCCTAAAATGGCACAGTTGCACAGATCAGCATGTGCAGGAGCACACAACACGTGTCCTAATAGCCAACACTCAACTAGGGCTGATTTAATTTTAACACGGAACATGACCAATACTCTGAGAGACCAATGCTCACCGCATCAGACGGGTAAAGCCCAACCGGCCGCTAGATAATGAGAAGCTTGAGTTAAACCATTGAATGGGGGGGGGATCCATGCTGCCTCTTACGGGATCATACATCGCCTAGCAGAGCAATTGGGAGGGCTCTAGCAACATCCAACAGGAGACCAAGGCAGTGTCGAAAGGTTGAGCCCTACCGACCGAAGGACCAAGGCTGGCGTGGTTCAGGAATGACTGAACGAAGGGGCTCACTCAGCTTCCGACGGGAGTGACTCCCGGCGACAGACACTGGTCCGAAGGAATTAGAAAGCCTGCCAGGAGAGCACTTGCGGTGACCGATGGGAGACCAATGCTCTGGGAGACCAATGCTCCGGGAGACCAATGCTCACCACATCTGACGGGTAAAGCTTCTCGAACAAAAGAGGAAAAGACATAGATGCCCGATTAGGAAGGCCGACACTGCATCCTCTGAGAGATCAATACTCGCTGGATGGAGAAGGAGAAAACATAGATGCTCAACTGGGAGGGCTCTTTCTGCGTCCGACTGGAGACCAAGGCTCACGACATCAGACGGGTGAGGCTGTCGCTGTGTTCGCTGGTGTAACACTGAGGGAAGACAGGAGACGAGGGTAGACAAAAAAAGGCCTGGAGGCCTGAAGTGGAGGCGGGGACTCCGCCTCAAGCTGGGCTGGTGGAAGGGAAGCCCGAGGTGCTGGTGAGGAGCCGCATGGAGCGTGCGAAGGGGGCAGAGTCAAGGAGCTGGACGTCAGCAGTGGTGAACACGGATCCAGGGGGCTGACTGGGATCAGCGGAGGAGACGGGAGGAGATCTCCGGACGGGACCGGGAATGAAGACTCAAGGGCGGGGATTTGGGTGGGGAAAGGATCCGCAGCCCACTGGTTGATGAAATTGCGGACCGCTCCTGGCTCTGTGATGGACTGTTCCGCTCGCTTCGCCAACGGGGCCCCGAAGTCATCAACGTCCGCTACGACCTCGGAGTGCACCCCGGGCTGCCAAGCTGAGGTGGAGCGTTCGTCCTTCTTCCACCTCCAGACCCAGTAGTCCAGGTATCTTCGAGCCTCCGGGCGAAGCAGGAACTGCAGCGAGGGTGAGTCCGTCATATAAATTCTTTTCTCGCGTTGAGAGGTCTGTTATTCTGTAACACCGAGGGAAGACAGGAGACGAGGGTAGACAAAAAACAAACAGGTTTAATCCAAGTGGTAACGAAGAACATGCGTACAGCGTGCTAAAAGCACGAACAATAACAGACAATGAAGAGCGGACAGGCAGGAACTTAAATACACACTGATGACGAAGACTAAACGAGGACAGCTGACAAGACTTAACTAATTAGACATGATGATTGACTAGAACTACATGTGCAGCATGCTGTTGGGCTGCTGAGGTCGCTGCCGCAATGCAAAAAGAGTGACTGGGATAATTTTTTGCTGGGATGCCTGACTGTTGTAGGATGTATTTGAGGTACTTTTGGAACCAAAAGCGTGTGACGGGTTTGTAGGAGTCGTCAATAAAAAGAGGTTCATGAGGGGAACTGGCCTGGGAGCCTCTTAATTGGAGGTACGAAAAAATGTACTGGTATGGTAGGATCGGTGACGAAAGGTTGAAAATAAATATGAGGTGTCCTTTTTTAGCTTGGTCTGTCTTGCTTTGTTTAATCCTGTATGAGATTGTTTCACTATCCAATATTGATAAATCTGCGATGGTAGGGTGGATGTTTGGATTGAATTTGGAAGTGATGGCGATTTCGGAGCATCTACGAAAACCAAAAAAGGCTAGAATAAACATGGCGTTGAGTGTGCGAGCGGTGTTAAGGGGCTGATAGCCTGTGCGGAGAGTATGAATGCATTTTGTGAGAATATCTAGCGTTATGGGTTGGCTGGGGTCGGAACGAGAAGGCTGGGCTCTTTGGATCCCTTTGATCAGGAGGGAGGTTTGAGAATCATTTATCTCAGGGGAGGGAGCTCTGAGCGTATGTTGGGCGAGGAGAATTTGTGGCCCCGTGGAATTTGGTCTGCCTATTGACCCCCTTGGAGGCTGGGGTGGACTTAGGAGTGAGGTTTGCGATTACAAGGTAACGTAAAGCTTGTATAACTCCATTTTATTCATCCTGCGCGAAGGCTGAACGTCGGAGCTTGCCTCAAACTTAAAATGGTCCACTTCCTAATAGACGGAATCGTTGGCACTGCCTAACGATAGGAGGACGCCGGAGAGGGAACTGGAATCCTCGCTGGTGGTGGCGAGGGTAGACCTCGCCGCCTTGGCGAGCGAGTGGCTGCACGGGCAGGCTGGCGCCCGCATGTTGAAGCCTGGGGCTCTGTAGCGGTATCAGGCAGAGAAGGAGTAGTCCTGAGACCGGCAGATTACGGCGGAGGATCCAGAGAGGAGTTGGATTCGTCATCAGACGGGAATAGGATTTGAGACATCGTTGTAAAGGTCAAAACCAAACGCTGTATTTATACCTCTTGTCTTTGATTGAGTTGATTACTTGAATACTCTCCACTTGTGCTAATATGGTTAATTATCTGCACATGATTCTCCCAAACTTTGTTAATTAAACATGATTTTTAAGAAGGAGCAAACAATGATGCGACTTACCATAAGGGAGAAATACAAGACTTTGCTGCTAATGACATAGCTCCACACCACGATATCATGTGCGCAAATGCAAGTGACACAACAGCCAATGGAGAGTTTTCCCAACTGACCCTTCAGTTTCTGTTGCTTTGTCCAACAAGCCATGCGCTCTCACGCCAAACATCTTGTTCTCACTCAGTGAAAAATAATCCTGGAGCAAAGAGGACACTGACAACGTGCCGACAGACATACGAATCAGTTTCACATTTAATATATCGTAATTTTTTAAAGAAGTTTAAACAATAATTAAACAATTATAGAGTGCCATATTGCATTGGTATCGATAGTGATCCGAACAATAATTTAAAACCAGACTGTTTAGACCTTACAAACTATTTCAACATGGTGGTCAGCTTTATGTGTCAGGATGCCAGAACAGGTGGGGTAAAGCAAAGGGGAAATCATTTTATCGTATTCCTAAGGATCCCGATAGACGACTGAAATGGTTCACTGCAATAAAACGTGCTAACAAACACAACAAAACAACAGATGGTTGTTATTAATTTTGTCTTTTATCTGTTACATAGCCTATATCTGCCCAGTTATTTAAGAATTTTAGTATACACTATATACAACTGTGACCAAACATAAAACACATTTTTTTCCACACACTTTTCCATAAAAATGTAAAAAAAAAAAAGATTATTTCAAGGGGCAACTAATGACACCTCATTCTGAAAAATTAGGAATTTAAACGGGTTAAGATTTCATTACATTTATTATATCTGCTGCACTCACAGTGATAAACGCTATGCTGGCTATGTTAGCGACAAACAAGGACAGCTAGGGTCGATTACGTTACCTAACAACACAGCTGACTTACCCTTCCAATAACGACGAAGCAGGTTTTAGCCGGAAGACTACAAAGTTTAATATTCATCACAAAATTAGATTGCGTCCATTTGTACTTAAAGATTGACGAGGGAAAGTTGATGAGGTAGTTGTAGATAGGATACCGCAGGTCAGAAAGCTATTCGTTCCTTTTATTGATACACATTAAAAGCACCCCAGGGGCATTATTGGGATCTGTTTAATCTATTAAGTTTACAGATCTAAGTTTTTTAATTAAAGTACACAGTGAACTCTGTTGTCTTGAAACTATTGCTGGTGCCATTCATTTCATATTTGCTCCCAGCTGTTTCTGCCTGCCAGCATGGAGGTGTTAATAGAATGGGTCATGTGACCTCCAGAACTCTATACTCCCCTGACTGCTTTGTCGGACAAAATGGCGGATTCGGGGTCATGATTGTTCAGATCGCCTGTCAATCAAACTATTTGCTATATATACATATATATATATATATATATATATATATATATATGTATGTATGTCATGTGTATGTTCAGTTTAGTTCACCTTCTGTCTTGTCTGTATTAGTTCCTCATTAATAACCATGGTTTCAAATTAGTTAAATCTTGTCAGCTGTTCCCGTTTAGTCATCATCATCTGTGTATTTCAGTTCCTGTCTTGTTCATTGTAAGTCATTGTTGATGTGATCTGTTTCTATGTGTATCACCAGTAAACGCTATTTTTATTGAAACCTGTGTTCATCATCTTTTACAGATCTATTCTGATTCATCTTCCTTCATTGATGAAGCGTTACTATATATATAATATATATATAAAGTATATAAAGTTTAAACAACAGCATTTGTTTGAAATAGAGTTTTTTTGTAACAATTTTTTGTCATTTTTGGTCAGTTTAATGAGTTATTGCAGTTATTTCTGTCTGTCTGTCTGTCTGTCTGTCTGTCTGTCTGTCTGTCTGTCATCACGCCGATGGCGTGTATGAATGATACAAGAACCGTGTTGGTACCACTGAACCTTTCGATGAAAAGTTCTTAAAATAACCATTTTTTTCCTTTGTGTGAAGAGTATGTTAATAATCTAGAGAACTTTCCTCCAGTATAAAGAACCTTTTGTGCATTTGAAAGGTTCTTCACTGATGTTAAAGGTTCTTTATAGAACAATGGACGCCAATAGAATGTGTATGCTGTAATTAAAGTGACACAAAATATATTCCCAAGCCAGAGCTCTCTGCATCTGTTTAACTCAAACTATCTAAATCCTGACTTCATTATTTGTTAAGCGCTCATTCTTTAGCACGACTTTTCTTCTTTGCACGGAAATGCCAGTGCGACTGCAGTCATTGTTCATGAATGGACAGTTATGCTAGTTTTGAGTTAGACCAGGTCTTTGTCTACACACAGCATGTTCTGGTCATGTTAGCTCAGCTGAGCTGAAACACTGAACACATGTTACGATTCGGACTGTTAGTTTGTCTGAGAGTGATTGATACTGCTGGGATGGCCCACTCCAAACATCAGCCTCTGAAACAAGCCAAGACACACAGAACCATAATACTGGCGCACACACACACACACACTATACAGATATGGCAGAGGGCACCAGGCCGTTTCTCTGACATTAACCAAATCCCCCTTACACCAAATACACAGCGCTTACATGCAGCAGAAGCACGTCCTGATAAAGAGCTGGGCAGTAAGACGGTTGAAATGTGTGCTTGGTTAAGATTTACTATATCATTACATGTCAGAGTGACAAAGAAAAATGCAATACTGTGAAAATAGTGAGCGGGACGTGTCCCAAATTTTAGTGATGTAAAGAGAAGTTTAGGCGTTTATGGTAGTCGAGAAGAGCAACAACATGGTGCATTAGTACAGAATTCATCTGGGGTGCGGGTACAGGTGTGAGTATATTAAGTGGCTCATCCAATCAGAATTCAGAATATAAACTATCTTTTTAATTATATTTGCTTTGACTATTTTGCTTTTAAATGTTTCATAATGTGCACTCACGCCAAAATCATTCATTTGATGTGAATAATAATGCAGGACCACATTATTTCATTAAAAAGAGAAAACACTGGGGATATAAAGAAATGAGGACATTTGATTCTACCGAACTACTCACAAGTGTTGAAATACTAATTTAATGAATTAAAACTGTGAGGTAACGCAGCGCTGTTTCACTTGCTCTAACGTTTCACAATCACACTAAACTGAAAGTTGTAATGTTTAGTATTAGTTTGTTGTCTGTATGAGACTTAACAGTAATCTAGATCAACATTACAGTATTCTAACACTTCGTCGTGTTGAGCTTTATAACATTGATTAGTCTTATAGCCTACATTTGATTACCTCATCTAATAACGTGCAAGAGCGCGTCTCTGTCAAGTCAAAGTTTGTCACAAAGCTTGAAAACGCCACACTATATTGATATTGATCCTCGTTTTATTTCTGCTTTTGTCCCAACGTTTGCTTGCCGTGGTCCATAATGTTTGAACGAAACAACAGCACGCCGCTAGACGTTACGCAGCGGTCCGTGTCTGTTGCCATGGTTACTGTGCAGTACAAGCGGAAACCAGGGATAAGCAGATATTACATTATTGACAGGCGACAAGTGGCAATTGACAGGTGCAAGTGGTTTTTGGATATTTTAATATAAAAATTAACATCAACAAACAATGAAGAGCTGTATTTTCATTAAAGGCATAATATGTACAGTTGTTCATTTTAATATCTTGTCAATAACTAATGTTAACTACTAAACCTTATTGTAAAGCAAACTTCTGTGGGAAACGAAAGATAATGATTTAACCCCCAGACTTTTGATCAGTGTTGTATAGAAGCCAATTATTGCTGAATGTGTAGCAAACAAAACGATATTGTGATATACACAATTACATTGACTTGCATAAGATAACAAAAAATAAATAATAATTGCATAAGATAATTTTGTCTCTACAATAAAGGAACAAAGTTGGCCAGGGGGTTAAGAAAAATAAACAATTCAAGAGACCTTATCACGTAGTTTAATTTTGTGTGTTTTGTTATTTTTACTTTACTATTTTGCAGCGAAAAACCCTTCTATTGTGAAATAAGACTTTGGCCTAACCAGTTCTCAACATTTACTGCTGATCTGCTGAATTCTGACAGTATTTAGTATGTTTTGCTCAGCATGGACTCCAATAACAACGTAGCTCTTCTTTCCTTCTTCATTTCCGACATGGTGTATATCTCTATAGGGCGTTCTCATAACTTCCCCGACATATTTTCCATAATCCCCTTTCCCCTGTCTGTGGTCAGAGGGGAGGATATAGGCTGTCATATAATTAGCTGTAGCAGGCATGCCCTCCCCTGACCCCTGCCCTTTTGACCCTGTCGATGACGGGTGGCCCAGTGTGGTCTGCTGAAAACACACATATAGGCACACACACATAGAGGTCTGGTTCTATGACTGCCCCAAAAACCCTCTGAGCTGCTAATCACAACCTCAAGAGCACCCCCTCATCTTTACAAAGCCCTCACATTCTCTATTTACTTTCTTTCACACCTCATAGACGTCTTAAGGCTTCATGTGCCCGCCTCTTTGTCTTCATGCATTCTCAAAAGCACAAAGGCTCACATTAAATTGATTTACCTCATTAGTCAGCACACATTCAGCCTCACGGCCCAGGTCTCACAATCAAGCAAAACACCACAAATATGACATCGTAAACTGTCTGTTGACATCAAGTTAAACTGCGGAAACGGCACAAATTCTGCAATCCTTGTCAGTTGAACACTTTTTCAAGTGGTCTTCATGCCTGGCATTAGTTCCAAAATCTTTTTATTTTGAGTAAAATTTAATGCATCTTATTTTGTCATCTTTAAGTTATTATATCAGCCACCTTTCGTAAAAAAAAAAAATAAATAACAAAAAATACTTCTTTGCTGTTATTTTGGGGATGTTTTAATATAGAAATGCAACTAAACTCTTGAGAAAAACTCGTCTACGGCACTTCAAAACTAGAATACCGCCATGTGGGTTCGGTTCTTGTATATCCACTTAAGATTGCTCATTGTTAGTTAATGACTTTCCAGAGGCTTCAGGGTGAACTTCGCTGACATCACTGCAAACACAGACTCCCACTTCCACTTATAAGCCCTGAGATGAGCTCTGACATTTTCTCAAAACTCAATTTGGCAAGATCAGCATGTCTAAACAACATTTAATCAAAATGGAATAGAGTGCCACTGTTCCTGTCCACTTTTTCAACGGCGCCAATTCCGGAAGTATTTTCTCTATTCATTTTTTCCATAGGGATATAAAAAAAGTCTTTGTTAAAGCATTACCAGCCGTGATTGACAGATTAATCCATTAAAAACTACTGATCTAAACAAGGTGATTATAACAGGACACAGGTGAAGGCAATGACTAATTAGATAACACAGGAAAACGATAGGGAAAACTAATCACAGAAAACATACATGTTACAAAAATATGCTTATAGATTGAAATATTTATGTATTTTGGGAGACTAAAAAAAAATGTAGTTTTTTGTCATGATTTGAGCATTTAGAAACAAATGTATGAGACAGCTTTTATCAGATTTCATTGGTGATTTCAAATATGAAATTTAATCTTAAGATTTGGAGAAATTGATGTTTCCACATTCAGAGAGATAGGAGCTGTACTTTAAAGACTAAAATAGCTGCCCAAGAGTCGTTTCAAAGATGGCCACTGAGTGAAATTACTTAAAGGATACTATTGATGAACAACTTCCAAAGGCTCTCTTTAAAGGTTTATAAGATATTGTTAAAAAATCTATTTTATGGAGAATATTTATGGAGTTTTTACTTCCATTTCAACACAAATGCATAAAGCTTTATTAATGCTAAACATAAAGGCCTGATCTTTTCATCATATAGGGGCATCATTTCTGATATCTCAAGTAGATACACATAAACATCATGTTTAAAAATCTTTTAAATTTACAAGCTGTTTTATGTCTTTTGCTGTTAAGGTCATGATGAGAACATTTTGCAAGGATGCACTTGAATTTAGCTTCACATTTGACAAGAATGTCTCTGCAAGTAACAAAGCACAGACTTTACTCATGAATTGAAAACTGCCAATTTAAAATCCCATATTATATTTCTTGGAACTCATTGAAAATACTGATTCTCTTCTGGGTTTTAGTTCTACAAACTGAACAGCTTTTTAATGAGGCATGTTGTCACTTTATGAGGAACCTTCCATGACAAAAAAAGCTTTTCCTGGTAAAATGTAAACAAAACTATTATGGCACAAAACTATTAAAAAAAAGTTACGGTAACACTTTATTGTCATTGTTACATATGTTACATGTTGTTACTATTGTAATAACTCTAAATTATGCGTAATTGCATGCAACTAACCCTAAACCAAACCAAACCCTAAACCTAAACCTATAGTACTTAAATTTATAATTACAGTGTAACAAAGACACCTTCAAATAAGTGTAACCAAAGTTACATATTGTATAAAATGACCACATATCAGAATTTTAGTAAAATTCACAAAGTTTGTTATAATTTAAGCCAGTTGAAGCTAGATGTTTGAAACCAACTTGTAGAGAAAACAAGCATTTGTGCAATTGGACATTGACTTAAAACATAACTACTGAGTCACACTCTGCAGCACATGCTTCCCGGACGGCAGAAGACAAAGTGTGCAGGACAGGGAACAACTTAAATAGTTACAAAGAAGATTAACTCAAATGACGAACAGCTGATGATGATGATTAGTATCCATGGCGACAGATTACGGCGGGAACATGGAACAAAGGAAACCATTTGATCAAAGACAATGAACCAAAAGTCCATACAAACTGAAACTAAACGGGACACACTCATCTCACACTTCCCCATGTGCCTACTTGTGCCTCTATGTTTTGACGGACAAGTTGATGTAAGATAATAAGGTTTGGCCTCCAGTAAAACATTAGGTGACCTTAAGTTCTATGTACTTACATAAAAAAAAAATATGTAAGTTCATATTGGATTACAAAACACGGTTACACTGTATTTGGTAACACTTTATTTTACAGAGTCATTGTCACATATGTTGCATGTATTTACTATAGTAATGACTTATGCAAACCCTAAATCATTCTAACCCTAATCTTATAGTACATGTAGTTAATTGTCATTACTCTATTTTAAGGTGTCTTTGTTACACTGTAATTAGAAATTTAAGTACTATTAAGTAACTACATGTACGGATTAGGGTTTGGTTTGGTTTAGGGTTATTTGCATGTAATTATGCATAATTTATAGTTATTACAATAGTAACTACATGTAACATATGTAACAATGACACTATACAATAAAGTGTTACCCAAAATGTCAGTAAAGATATCGGTGACGTTTACCTTCTGTAAAAAGGTCCGGAAAAATTACATCAGGTAATACTAATCCCATCTGAATGTGACTGACTGTGATGATTTATTATCCTAACTGTGAAGACTGTCCATTTTAACATCAGTGTCAGGTAAAACTAAGATCACTGCTCACTTATGCAAGTTTATTATAAACACCCACTTCTATAAACTCATGAGGTTTACTGAAATAAGGCTTAAATAGGGTTTTTATAATAAATCAAGATTATATTAACAAATAATACAATTAAAGATGCAAGCATCACACCCATGTCTAGAAATCACAGACTCACAGCTCTGTAATAATCCCAGAGATGTTAGTCCCATCCAAATCAGTACATGTAATCACAGACGTCGAGTGATAATAAAAATGTAACTCAAATCAGTCGTTGAATAGGGCTTAAGACAGCAGCATCAGTCCCTCTGTGTCTATCTTCACAGGGCTGGAGACATTAAGACAGACCAGCTCAAACCACATCACGTGTTTGTGAGTCGGAGGTTGGGTAAGATGTGCCCCTTTTTCCTTAAGTTTTTCACAAAGTAGAAGGGAAATAAAAAGTCATACTGGTTTGGAAAGGCATGAGCTGAGTAAATCATGACAGATTTCTTCTTTAACTGTGACACATCTTACCCCACTCTACACTATATAACATAATCTGACAGATTAATCACTTTAGGTCATATTTAGCAGGCCGACTGACCAGTTGCAAAATACCCAGACTAATGCTGACAAATACAGAGTCATACTTTCCCCTGTGAAACAGAAGTACTTCTTCATTTTGAATGCGGATGATTACTTCATACCTGTTTAGTAAGATTTGTGCTCACACAGGAACTGAGACATGTCTGTGCTTATTTATGTCCCGAGCGGAGGCCACCAACAAAGCTGTGACATGCTATAAAACTTGAGTGTTTTCAGGTTCAAGACAAATGAGTGCAATTCACACATTGTCTCTTGGCATACACAGCTTCCCTATGTCAGATCAAATGAGCACATGCTCATGGAAAACCGATGCCCATTACGCATCACCGAACATCCATCCCATTAATCATCTGTAAGATGTGTCTCAAGTGTCTCTCTCTTAATAAAAAATCGATTAAAATGTCTTACAATAATAAGTAACGCCTATTCTCGGCAGATTTCGGTGTTTTGAAATAGTAGAGAGTGTGCGGTCCATGGACCATGACACATGTACTGTGTGATACTCTTGATTCGATTTTCACCTCTGACGTGGAATGGGCCAGTCCTTAGGTGAACGGTTAGGAGTCTGTCTTACGGTAAAACAGCAGGATGACTGATTGACTCAAATGAGCTTTAAACTGTTGGACATTACCGCATTTCTTTTGGAGGGCAATGAAAATCTTTTGGATTTGTTGTAGTTGGCCTCTTTTTCTCAGAGTATTACTGTATAGAGTGCAGAGGAAGAAAGTAAAGCCCAAACTACACCATATATATTATCTTACAATGTGAGAAAACATGGTTTGCGTCAACCACAGTTTGTCTTATGCAGTGAATATATTGGCTGCTGAGAGCAATAAACTATCGAAATCTAGATATTTAGACAGTTTTCGTATGACATATTAATAATTACTGATTATGTGGTAATAGAAATACATTTTTGACATTTTGATTACTTTGTTCTATACATAGTCCACCGGCTGGAGTGCCCTTAATCGCCACAAAATGACATTCCTCCCATCTCCCTTGCTTCTGTAACTGAGGCCAGCTAGCGTCTGACTCTCATGCCGGAAGACCGGGGTTCGAGGCCCGCTCGGAGCGGGTCGAGTAGGATCCGGGTGGAGGGGTTGCATTGGTGCCGTGACCCGGATGGGAGTGAGGTTTAGGGGGGTGAGTGTAACGGAGGCCAGGAGGCCAGCTAGCGTCCGACTCTTATGCCGGGGTTCGAGGTTCGAGGGGTTGCATTGGTGGCATGACTCGGATGGGAGTGAGGTTTAGGGGGGTGAGTGTAACGGAGGCCAGCTAGCGTCCGACTCTCATGCCGGAAGACCCGGGTGGAGGGGTTGCATTGGTGCCGTGACTCGGATGGGAGTGAGGTTTAGGGGGGTGAGTGTAACGGAGGCCAGGAGGCCAGCTAGCGTCCGACCTAAACCTCACTCCCATCCGAGTCACGCCACCAATGCAACCCCTCCACCCGGGTCTTACTCGACCTGCTCCGAGCGGGCCTCGAACCCCGGTCTTCCGGCATAAGAGTCGGACACTAGCTGGCCTCCTGGCCTCCGTTACACTCACCCCCCTAAACCTCACTCCCATCCGGGTCACGGCACCAATGCAACCCCTCCACCTTCTGTAACTGAGGCCAGCTAGCGTCTGACTCTCATGCCGGAAGACCGGGGTCCAAGGCCCGCTCGGAGCAGGTCGAGTAGGACCCGGGTGGAGGGGTTGCATTGGTGCCGTGACCCGGATGGGAGTGAGGTTTAGGGGGGTGAGTGTAACGGAGGCCAGCTAGTAGTTGCTGTGTGAGTAAATCTCACTCTTCTGACCTCAAGAGATAGACAGACGTTAGGGGTCGTTAGGCGTCCAACTCCCATGCTGGAAGACGCAGGTTTGAGGCCTGGAGGGGTTGCACTTACCCATCATGAACTTCAATTTCCATAACCCATTGCCTGGACTCATTATGATGACTTCCACTTGTGTGTCTTTACCTTGGTAACTCTGCCTTTATAAGCCTTATGTTTTCAGTCTTGTTGGTGTCACTCTGGAATTCTGAGCGCTATTTTGGTTTCCTGTGGTTTTGACTCTTTTGCCTGGTTATTTTGGTTACCCTGTCTGCCTGTGTTTCCAGCCTGTTGTCCATTTTAGTGATGGGAAGTCTGGCTCTTTTCAAAGATTTGGCTCCCAAATGGCTCTTCACTTAGTATGACACCATTTTGCATTTTTTTTACTCAGTGTTTTCTTTTTAATGTATTTTTTCAATACAAAAAATACACAGTTACTATAATATAACACTATAATAAAACTTTAATTGAACACAGAACCACAGCTGTCAGCGTTGCAGTCTCCAATATCATTGAAATGCAGCCAGATTCTGCTTCTTTTTTTTCGTTTTTTTTGCTCATTTCTTCACTTTCTCCCAACGCGCTTGCATTTAAAACTACACTCGATATCTTCGGCGGGTGTGTGTGTCCCTTCCTTCTTTCACATAATTGTATGATCCTAGTCTGTCCTTCCATGTGATTGGCTGCATGGTGTGCCCATCCAAATAAAGTCCCGCCCTTGCTGAAGATTTGGCTCTCTCCAACGGGAGTCGGCTCTTCTCGTTCGCTACAAAGAATTGGCACTTAGAGCCGGCTCATACACGAATTTATGTCTCGGAGCAGTACATGACACTTGTCTAATGTAAAATCTTGAAGCAACACCAACAGGGAACATATTAAATTGTATTTGTTTAGTTTTATTATTTATTTATTTAAATTTATTTGTTGGCATGTTCCCATTAGAGGTACTATATGTACTGTAAGAAGTAAAATCCATAGAAAACGGGAAAAGGTAGTGGTAATTTTATGCAAGGTCATTATGTTTACAGACATTTCATTCAACCCTAAAACAAAACACAATGCAATGTGTAATTCGATATATGGGTAAAACACCTGTGCAAAACTGACATTAACACAGTACATTGGGCACTGTATTTATGGACTGTTCTTAGCGTATGTGCTTACATGTAGAGGTCTAAAAATAAGTCTGGCTGAAGTGAGTGAACGTGTGCAGGAGTGTTGAAATGAACTGGAACATTTGCACGGTCATGCTGCATGACAGGAATATGCACATTCTGACAAACACACATCTCTCCGTCACAACTCTTCAGCAAGATCCTACAGTTTGAGCAACGTCAAGGAACAACGTCAGGGAAGAAGAAGTTGGGATGTTCTTGAAAGCTGTGGTTTAACCCTTGCAAAAAAAGGACACTTTAGCATACTTTTAAAAAGAGTACTTTTTATGGAAATAATATATTCTAAAAAAATAAATGAAGAAAAGTCTGAACTCAATATGTTGAACACTTGTTATTTGTTATTAAATGAGAATGTATTATGACTTTATATTAAATGTAATTAGTTGAACTTTAGAGTGCTTTTTGATGCACTGAAGTCATCAGTGACTCAAGAGACTAAAGCACATCTTTATATGTAATTTCATAATTAATCTATTGTCTTTGAAATATGGTTAAATTGTATTGTTGAATGTACTGACAAACATTTATGGTAAACTAAAATATACTTTAATGTCATTTCTGCATTTTAATATATTTGTAATTACACATTTGTAATGATAGGCAGGGTTGGTAATTTAGTTACGCATTTAAAAGACAAAATTTGAGTAACTGTATTTCATTACAGTTACATTTTAAATGGGTGGTAATCAGATTACAGTTACATCTGAAAAGTGTTTTAGATTATCAAAGTAATTACTTTGAATTTTAATGTCATTTAAACAGCAATTTGTGATTCTCTGACTGTGACCGTCTGAAAAAGCGGAGTTAAGTTTCATCAACATTTTAATACTTTTAAGAGGATCATAAAAATGTTGTTATTTTTATTTAGTTCTGTCCTGAACAAGACAAAATGACTGAATCTATAAAAAATTGCCCAACAGTCAACTGAACTGTCCTGTCATGACCTGATGATCCACGACTGTTTTCATGTTTTGTGAGTCATTTTATAATTCACTCGTCACTGCAACTTTTTCTCACAATTTGTTTTTTTCCCCTCACAATTCTGAGTTTGCATTTCACAATTCTGCCCAATTTTCTCAGAATTGCAAGATTTAAACTCACAATTGCAAGTTATAAAGTCAGAATTGGGAGATATAAACTTGCAGTAATTTTTTTCTTGCAATTGTGAATTTAGTATGTGAGTTTATATCTCATAATTCTGACTTTTCTCAATATTGTGAGTTTATATCTCATAATTCTGACTTTTCTCAATATTTAAAAAAAAATGGAAATAACATGTTAAGTTGCAAAATATTATGCAATCATTTAAGATATTTCTCCTTTTATAAAACCTTTTTGGCATAAAGTGTTCTTTAAAATTGAGTCAAGAACCCTACGGTTCTCCCACTGAACCTCTCTTTTTTCTACATGTATGTAGGCAAACCTTGGCATGAACTACAAAGAAATGTCTCTGCATAGAAGCAATAGATACTTTCGTGTATATAATACACCTGTTTAGTTTGTGAGTTTGTCTGTGTGTATCACAGAACGGGTGTTGTTGAAGCGGATGCCGATTGTGATGGATGGTGTTTACACGTTGGAAACATCTTCATCCACAGATAAATTCACAATCAATCGTGCCGCTGAGTTACTCTGCCAGACCTTTAAACATCACTTCAGGACGGCTATAATGCTTAGAGGCCCCCGCGGTGGTCTGGGAAGGAAACAGACCCAGCGGAGGTCAGCCGGTTGGGGGAGGGGAGCCGCTGGTCATCCAGTTGGTCTCAGGGTGGGCCCAGATATTGTGAACTTCCTAATTACTTCAAGAGAAGCACTATTCTGCAGGGACTGCTTACACAACAGAAGAGAGACTACGACACGGAGCAGCTCTTATGTAAGAGACATCCTTCCAGAGTAAACATGTTTTTGTGCGCTGAATATTTTTGACACCCGTGACTTTTATCTGACTTTTATCAGCAGATTTACTTTTTCGCACCATAAACAGCTGAGCTGCTCTGACGTGCTGGGAGTAACTATGGTGAAGAGTTTTATTAGCACCAAGTAATATGACGGTACATAAATAGGGCTGAACCCTGAGGCCTTTTTCACCCCCATCCTGTTAGAACTGCCACCCAACAACAGGCTGCAAATTTATATGAAACACTCAGTGCTCTGTTGGATCAGTTTAGTGATTTTTTTTTTTTTTTTTTGTCAAAACTCCAAAAAGATACCTATGCAATCAACAGAGCTGGGTAGGTTACTTTTAAAATGTATTTCACTACAGATTACAAAATACATGCTTTAAAAAGTAATTTGTAACGTATTTCGTTACATTACTCAAGTTTAGTAACTTAATCTAAATACTTTAGAATACTTTGTTCCACACTTATTAGTATTCCAAACACAAAAAAGGTAATTGCAAGTTTTTATCTCACAATTCTGACTTTTTCCCTCAGAATTGCGTGATATAAAGCTGCAATTGTGAGTTATAAAGTCAGAATTATGAGATATAAACTCACAATATTGAGAACAGTCAAAATTATGATAAAATCATAATATTGAGAAAAGTCAAAATTATGAGATATAAACTCACATACTAAATTATATATAGGGAGAGATGTTTGCTTGCACAGCTCTTACATGCTGTAACACAAGAATATCTCGCAATTCTGACTCAATAACTTGCAATTGTGAGTTTAATCTCGCAATTCTAAGAAAAAGAAGTCAGAATTGTGAAATGCAAACTTACAGTTGTGAGGGAAAAAACAAATTGTGAGAAAAAGTTGCAGTGACGAGTGAATTATAAAATGACTCACAAAACATGAAAACAGTCGTGGATCATCAGGTCATGACAGGACAGTTCAGTTGACAGTTCGGCAATTTTTTTTTAAAATTCAGTCATTTTGTCTTCTTCAGGACAGAACTAAATAAAAATAGCAACATTTTTATGATCCTCTTAAAAGTATTAAAATGTTGGTGAAACTTAACTCCGCTTTTTCAGACGGTCAGAGTCAGAGAATCACCAATTGCTGTTTAAATGACATTAAAACTCAAAGTAATCACTTTGGTAATCTAAAACACTTTTCAGATGTAACTGTAATCTGATTACCACCCATTTAAAATGTAACTGTTATGAAACACAGTTACTCAAATTTTGTATTTTAAATATGTAACTAACTTACTTGTATTTCGTTACTCCCCAACCCTGGCAGTCAATTTGCTGCAGTTTACAGCTGAAATGAATACCAAACACAAATAATGATAACAGGGGAATTTTATTGATTAAGACTTATTTTTACGTTGTTCCTTGAACAATACTATGTTACGACCTCAATGTACATTTACCATTCTGCATTTACCAGCCCTACACAGTCCATGTGTATGGCTTTTCTAATGTAGTAAACTTGCTCAGTTGCTAACCTGGTACAGCGTTAAACTGCTCACACCGCCAGTGACTTTGTCGCTGCATATCTCCAGTGGCTGGTGGTTGGGTCACTGATGAGCGTTCCTACTACTGGTTGCCAAGTAACGTTTGTGAATGACATTGTTGTATGACCAGTGGTTCTCAAGTTGCGTAGCTGTCAATGAAAGCACATAAATTGCTCAGATTTTATTAATTTGTGTTCTGAAGATGAACAAAAGTCTTACAGGTTTGGAACGACATGAGGGTGAGAAATTAATGACAGTGACTAATTACTGCCACTTACTAGACATTCCACTTTGAAAGTGCCGCGAAACATGCAAGTGTAACCCCGCTGGTTCTACTCGCACCACTCAGAGCGGGATTCAAACTGGCATTTGTGGCATGGGAGGCAAGCGCGTTAACAAGGATCCTTAATAGCGTCAGTCACTAGTGCGCCTCTTGTGGCCAAGGGAGAGATGTTTGCTTGCACAGCTCTTACGTGCTGTAACACAAGAAGCAAGATCATTTTATAAAAATGTTGCTAGAGGCACTTTTTTTCCCAATGAGGCTGGGCTGATATTTTCATGTTTTTGGAAAAGTGAAAAGGTTCAAGCTGTGCTAAACTTGATACCACAATGCTAGGAGTTGCCAGTACATGCTATGCAGTTGCTAGGTGGTTACTTTGTTGTTCTGGGTAAATACCAGGACATTGTTACTGTAGTTCCAGGTTGCTTTTTTATCACTTTACTATGCAGTCTAGGGTGTTCTCAGTGCTATTTTGCAAATTGTTACGGTTGTTACTGTACCAGGTTTTGGGTACTGTAATCGCAAAGTGGCACCAGGGAAAAAAACTCAAATCTGTTCCCTTAGGAAAGTAAAATGCTTTCCTCAACACATGTCTGTAGCACAAACAAAGTAGGATTAGTTAGTATCTAAGTTTAACACTTAAGAGTAATGATGATGTTTCCCTTAGTTAACACCGTTAATGACCTTTGTTATCTTGACCACACACAAGCATGTTGTGTGTTTGCCAACTAAGATTATTTGAAATGCAATTACTGAAGAAAAAACCAGTCAATAACAAAGAGTCCTGCGAAAAGAAAACAAACACACTGAGAACTGCACTGCGACACTCTCCGCTTGTATTTGCATGCTATCAGTAGGGGGCATTTGATGGTGTTCAATTCTAGCAAATTCCGTTTAAATCAGTTAAAATTTTTGCAGATGGCCTGAAACACAGCCTGAAAAGTTTTCTTTGAAGTTTAAAATTGTTATATGAAATAGTTTAATTCTGAGCATCATTTTCTACCACATTAACATGATTGATGGAGGTCCCATATCGTTGAGGATATACTTGCATGAGCTCGAATCGGGCTGTGTCAGCAGCATTGTTTACCAAACCACCATTTACAGACAATTCCTCACTTCAGAGGCATGTTATTTTTCTTCCCAGAGCACAAACTCTATTGAACTGAATTTAAAAGAGAGAAGCAGCTGTAAGCTGCAGTTTTGGAGCTGTAATTGTGGTTCTTTAAAACCCACATTGAGTGAATTAGAATCAAATCCTACACTGAATCCCGACAGGGTTTGTGAAGGACTTCTAATGTGTCTTCAGCACCTCTCAGTGTTTAAAGCTCAGACTAGAAGAGAGATAAAAATAAATCTCCTTTTGAGTTCCACAGAAGAAAATAACAGCATATGGGTTTGGACATAAATTATTCAGTTTTCACATTTATTTTTGGGAGACACATTCCGTTAAGATAAAAGATGATGAACGGTTACATAATAACATAAAAAACACAGTATTTCATGCATAAGACTATCTGTGTGTGGACAGGATGGAATGGAGAGAAAAATATCTTCCATTATTGTTATTTTTATTTACATATAATCTAATTTCACAAGGCTGCTTATTAGATGTTGTGACAAACATTCCTGGGAAAGTAAGTAAAAAACAAACAAGAGGCAGTCATGTCTGGGAAGTATAGTTAACATTTGTATTATTCTTGTAAAGAGATACAAAGAGTATGCTGGGTATGTTTCAGTGTCTTATGACCCATTTATTTGTCTTCTGTTGACTGTTGTGTGAAAACTGCAAAGAATGATCTCAGTCCCAAAGCCATGTTTTTATGAATATATGCTTCCTGCACACACAGAGAAAAGTTTTAAGGCATCATCGACTGTTCCAAAACATAGACGGCTATACCGGTTCTGTTTAGTTCAGTTCTGTTTTCATGAACTTTGTAGTTTGCACTCCTTTGTTCCTATTTCTAGTTTGTTTCTATGGTTACTCATTAGTAGATGTATTAGTCCCCACCTGTGCCTTGTTTTACCCCTCTTTATATGTGTAACCCTCCTCAGTTTGCAGTTCAGTGTTGTGTTTAGTCATCATGCTACTGAGCAAATAAGCTGTTATGTGTTTTCTCCTACTCCTGAGTAGAGCTTATATTTGTATTACCTTTGTTTTGTTTTTTGTTAATTAAACAGGTGGAATTAATCCATCTCCTTCCTTCATCATCACCATCCAGACCCAGAATCTGAGCCAAAGTCTGTCATGAACACAAAGTCAAAGACCATGCACATTAAGGAGATCCATGCGGTGGTAGGTCCCATCCCGGCGCCCGGCCTGGCTCTAGTGCGACCTAGAGATGGAGCCTACCACCAAGTCTAGTTTCGCCCAGCCCCAAGTCTCCTTTGGCACCGCCGGTTCCACCTAAGTCTCCTATGATGATCACCTCCAAGTCCCCTTTCGGCCAACTCCAAGTCTTCTTTGTTGCCGTTGGTCCCTTCCAATCCCTCCTTCTCTATCGACTCCAGCCAGTTCCTTTGCCACCTCTTCACAGTCCCCTTCAGCCCCACATCTCCTCCTTCGCTGAGTCTGCCCAGCTGCTCGGATCTGCCATAGGCTTCCAGGTCTCCAGCTCTGCCCTATTGTGCCAATCCCCTAGCTCCACCTTGGGCCTCTGAACCCTGGACTCGACCTCGGTCTGTCAACACATTGGCTCCACATTGGCTGCACGTTCCCTTGGCTCCACCATGGTCCATCATCCTTCAGGCTCCACTGGGCTCCCTTGTCCCTCTGGCTCAGACATCACCCTGGTTGCGCTAAGGACTTTCAGGCCTCTGGCTATGCCTACACCTATTCCCTCCACCCCTTTAGCTCCACTGGGCTCTTCCCTCCGGCTCCACCATTGTCCTCTCTCCCATCGCCTACTCTCGATTAATTGCCTTTATGGGATGAATACATGATTTTCTTTGAGTCACGACTTTATAAATTAAAGGTGAATCAATTAAAGAATAATTTCAGAAGCTAATTGGTATTAGAAGTTTTAATTTTGTATGTTGACTGTTATTGTGTATGGCGACTGGCTGTTTTGATTTTAATCATGTATTCGCAAATGTTGAAATTAACTGAGATTAATTAATTCATTAGAAGTATTTTTCATTGTTAGTTCATGTTAACTAATGTAGATAACAAATTAAACCTTATTGTTCTTAATATTTCAAATATTACTTCTGTAGCAAAAATCAGACCAAAAAATTGTAAAAATCAACAATGTTTCAAAATGGCAACTGACTACAGCTTAAAAATTGCTATAGCTTGAAAGCTTCTACAGCTGCCATATTGAGCACTATGGCTTCTCCCCTTTTTTGTCTCTGAGCAGTCCATCTCTTCTTATTACTGTCTCTGTTGTTCTTACATAGTTTTTACATCAAACACAGCCTGATGACGTCTCTGGAATTCACAGTGTTGCATTGTCTTTGCAGGCAGTATTTTCCAGGAAAATAATGCAAGCATACACACGTATACATATTAAACTAATATTTCAGGTCTAATATATGTAATACAATAAAGAAAAGAGGAAGTGGAGATGCAGAAGTGGTCATGCATAACAGTGAATACCTCATTACAACATGACTTATCCGGCTTACAGTGAAGGAAGAAGGAAGATGTTTACTGCAGAACTTGAATGAAAACTGTCATTGTTCAAAATGTTATGGAAACTATGTAGTTTCTGGAGAAAAATGAGCAATATGTGCAAGAAGTGTGGAGTGACTGATATATTTTTACAGATGTTGATATTGTGCCAAGGACAAATGTTCACACACCAGTGTTATATATATATATATATATATATATATGAAGGTTTTATCAAATTTTATTAAACTTTTAGTCATTTTGTTATGTGCTTTTGTCATTTTATTATTATTATTATTATTATTATTGTTGTTTACTATTGTTTTTTAGGTTTAATTTATTTTTATTTCCACTAATATTTATATTTTATTTCAGCTTAATTTCAATTAACAGTTTTAGTTTTAGTTAATGATAATAAACCTGTCATACACTTTACACTTGCCTGGTTAACAGAAATAGTTAAATGGTTGAAGGAATTGTAGCTTTATGAAAAACAAAGCCTTTATGAACAAAAAGCCAAAAGTTTTCGGTTTCTATTCCTAAATTCCTGTTTCCATTACTCACTTAATTCAGAATAAAACTGTTTCTGGACACAATATTGCGTATACAGATATTTCAGCCAGGATTTTGCTATGGTAAGTACAAGAAATAAGTTCAAAGAGTTCAAGAAATAAATTGACATCCCTTGTGCATATTCACAATATTATATACTTGCATATAACATATACTCTTCAGTCTGGTACCTTCCCGACAACATTTAAGCAGGTTTGTATAACCTCACTGAAAACCCACTCTAAATCCAGCACTTTTAGTAAACTACAGACCGGTTTTCTTTCTTCCATTCATTGCAAAGACCCTTGAGTAAGTTGTGTTCTATCAACTCTTCAGCTTTCTCACAGAGAATAACCTCCTGGACAACAACCAGTAACTTCAAAAGCAGCCACTCGAACGAGACTGCCCTACTCTCAGTTCTACCAGAAAGACTCAGGAGGCAAGATAATGTAATAACGATATTTATTTACAATCAGCGAGCAAAATATGGTAAGGTAAAGTTCTTTGGCACAGGCCCTGTCCGTAGTTTACATCCTGAGAGTAGCGGACTCTGCTTTCCTGCCTAAAGATCAAGGCAGGGGTGTAACCAACCCCCTGGGAGGTATGGACAGGGAACCATCCTGGTGGTGGTGGGGAAGATGGAGGTGAAGGTTGGCATCAGCATCTGCGCACTCAGAAATGTGCAAGTACCAATCTCGTGTACTCCAAGTGTTAGATAATGATTGGTTAGATCTAAACTAATAAGTGACGTAACATTTGAGTCTTTCCGGCAGAACTTGTGCTAGAGCTCCCATTTATTGAAGTTCTTAGATTGGCAAGAGCAGCTTCCAAATCATCTGTACTCATATTAACTGGATCTGTCTGCAGCTTTTGATATAGTTAACCACCAGATCCTCCTTTCAACCCTCATGACAATGGGCATCTCAGAAACTGCACTCCAGTGGTTCAAGTCTTACCCCTCAGATAGGTTCTACAGGGTGTCTTGGAGGGGTAAGGTGTCTTGCTATTGAGGTACCTCAGGGCTCAGTGCTGGGACCAATTCTCTTCTCCATCTATATGTCATCACTAGGATCTGTCATTCAGAAACATGGCTTTTTCCTATGCTGACTACACACAACTCTACTTCTCATTCCAGCCAGATGATCTGACGGTAGCTGTTAGCCTCTCAGCCTGCCTGACAGATATTTCTGCCTGGATGTAGGACCACTACCTTCAACCAAATCATGCAAGACATAAATGGTCATGGCTTGACCAACCCAACACTTCATCACAACTCCTTCATTCAGCTAGGATCATCAACCATAACTCCTTCCAGAACAGCCAAGAACCTTGAAGTTGAGATGGATGATCATTTAAACTTACAGACCATATTACTAGAACAGCCCGCTCATGCATATTTGCCTTATACAACATTAGGAAGATCAGGCCCTTGCTATCGGAGCATTCCACACAACTCCTTGTCCAAGATCTTGTTCTATCCAGACTGGACTGTTGTAATGCTCTCTTGAGCTGATCCAGAGTGCAGGAGCGAGAGTGGTCTTTAATGAGCCGAAGAGATCGCACGTCACACCTCTCTTCATCAGTTTTCACTGGCTGCCAATAACCACTCGCATTAAATTCAAAGCACTGATGTTACATCCACTGGCTCTGCACCTCTACAACTCCCTACTTCAGACTTATGTGCCCTCCAGACACTGCAAGTGAACAGTGCCTTGTGGTGCCATCCCAAAGTGGCACTTTTACCTTGACTGTTCCCTGCTGGTGGAATGACCTGCCAAACCCGAGCAGAAACAATAAAAGATGTATCTTTTTCGTCAACACTTGAACCATTAATCCTAGCACTTACTATTTTATTCTATTCTATTCTAGAAAAAAATAGCTTTGCAACATGTAGTGTGCTAGACTAACTGGGACTTGTCGCAGCACTTACGTATTGTTGCCGTAACATTTGAGTCTTTCCGGCAGAACTTGTGCTAGAGCTTCCATTTATTGAAGTTCTTAGACTGGCAAGAGCAGCTTCCAAATCATCTGTACTCATATTAACTGGATCTGTCTGCAGCTTTTGATGTAGTTAACCACCAGATCCTCCTTTCAACCCTCATGACAATGGGCATCTCAGAAACTGCACTCCAGTGGTTCAAGTCTTACCCCTCGGGTAGGTTCTACAGGGTGTCTTGGAGGGGTAAGGTAAAGGTAAAAATATAGCTTTGCAACATGTACTGTGCTAGACTAACTGGGACTTGTCGCAGCACTGACGTATTGTTGCCTTTTTGTTGATTTGACTGCTTCCACTGTTCTCCTCATTTGTAAATCGCTTTGGATAAAAGCGCCAGCTGAATGATTAAATGTAAATGTACATGGACACACACATGTTGGGTTTTCATGGTTTATGGGGACATTCCATAGACATAATGATTTGTATACTTTGCAAACTATTCTATCCCCTAATCCTAAAACCCCTAAAAATGCCCCACACGGTCAAGGATATTGGATATTGCCATCTTTGGACATTGTTCACCCATAATGAAGGGTATACCTGAACCACACACATAAACACTTAAACACTTCTAAACTGGTAAACTAGTCAATTGGATATTTTTATCAGTACTTTCCTCAAGCTATGCTATTTTCACTGAGTTCAAACATTATAAAATGTTCTTAACTACAGGTTAGCTAGGAGATCACAAGGAGAATGAACTGACTTACTCCGCTTTAAAGAAATCTGTCTGACTGTACATTATAATAATGCAGAATGCCACAGATGTCTCTTTTCAAAGCAATGCAATAAAAGTGAGAGTTGTTCTAGGCAAGAAGCTGAATGGCTGAATTACTGGAGAAACATTTCTATTGAAAATAAACATAGTAGAAAATAGTTTAACTGGGTGCGGATTTCCTCGTTTATTTTCATAACTTTCATTTTGATCCTGCACCTGTTGAAGATAACTTGAATGTGCATCCATTTCCCCTCTTTTGAGAAACATTTCTAGTTGCACTTTATTTTACAGTACGTGTACTTACAGTGTACTTACCTATTAAAATATTAAGTAAAATAAGGTAACTACAAGGGTTAAGGTTAGGTTTAGGTGTAGGTCATTATAATTTGTATAATAAGTACATAGTACGCAGGGTTGGGGAGTAACGAAATACAAGTAACTTAGTTACGTATTTAAAATAGAAATAGTAAATTTGAGTAACTGTATTTCATTACAGTTACATTTTAAATGGGTGGTAATCAGATTACAGTTACATCTGAAAAGTATTTTAGATTACCAAAGTGATTACTTTGAATTTTAATGTCATTTAAACAGCAATTGGTGATTCTCTGACTCTGACAGTCTGAAAAAGTAGAGTTCAGTTTCATGTTTTGTGATAGTTGTTTGTGAGTCATTTTATAATTCACTCGTCACTGCAACTTTTTCTCGCAATTTGTTTTTCCCCTCACAATTGTGAGTTTGCATTTCACAATTCTCAATTTCGAGATTTAAACTCACAATTGCAAGTTATAAAGTCAGAATTGGGAGATATAAACTTGCAATACTAATTTTTTTCTTGCAATTGTGAATTTAGTGTGTGAGTTTATATCTCATAATTCTGACTTTTCTCAATATTGCGAGTTCATATCTCATAATTCTGACTTTATAACTCGCAATTGCAACTTTATATCACACAATTCTGAAGAAAAAAGTCAGAATTGTGAGATAAAAACACGCAATGACCTTTTTTGTGTTTGTTCCACACTTATTAGAATTCCAAAGTATTCTAAAGTATTTAGATTAAGTTACTAAACTTGAGTAATGTAACAAAATACGTTACAAATGACTTTTTAAAGCATGTATTTTGTAATCCATAGTGAAATACATTTTAAAAGTAACATACCCAGCCCTGATAGTACGTACATGGGGAACAGGGCTGTAAAATAAAGTGCTACCTCATTTCTATTAACAATTTAGATAAAAATATGAATATAAAATCAAATTTAAAATGCATAAATTGTTCTTAGATATATCTGTAAACCAGACTGGTTAACTGAATATATTTGAAAAGAATTGCAATTTGGCTTGATTATTATTATTATTAGACAAATCATATTTTTAAGCTTAATCATTTTTAAAACGATGTATCTCTCTGCTAACCACTGTATATGATGCCTCAGTGCAGAAACTAACTAGCGGTCATGACTGCTTCCCGAGAACGTAGTAACTTTGTCACACATCCGTCGTTCGAACCAGGTTGGTTCAACAAAATAGTTAATGACGGCGAACAGGTGGTTGAGTATTAACGTCTACTAATTAATCCGTTTTAGATCAAATTAATTTCAGATTATTACTGTAAATAATTGTAACATGTATTCAGTTCTGTCTTGTCTTGTTTAGTTCAGTCTTGTTTAGTATCGTCATGTCTTCACCTGTCCTCAGTCAAGCCTAATTAGTTAAACCGTATCACCTGTTCTTCATTTAGTCATCTGTGTATTTAAGTTCCTGTCTGTGATTCATCCCTTGTCGGTTATTGTTTGTGCGTAGCACACTGTGACACATGTTACCCGTTCTTCTTGTTAATAAAGCTGCTTGTTTTTCGTTACCCGTGTCTCCTGTTATCTCCGGCGTGACAATAATGAACATGAAATTACGCTTCTAACCACAGAGCTACCACTCAAGAGCTGTCGTTCCAACCACACAACTTTGCGAAAGTGTCGCTGAAATTATGGAAACAGAGTCATTGAACTATGCCGGTAACGATGGAACTTGTGAACATAGTTGGCTTATGATCCCCTCCCTCCAGAGCTTTATGTGATGGGATGGTTTTAAATATATGGTCGCAAATTGACAAAAAGTACAGTTTCCTAGATTAACGGTGGCACAGTTTACCCACTGAGACGTCTTACTCCTCTCTGCCTTCTACTGTTTCAGACAGAGATGCAATTTTCATGATTATAATAGTATAACAATCATATGGTCAGAAATAATGCTGTCAGAACCTTCATATATGAGCTCCATTGAATGACTGCGGTCTGTTAATCTGGAATGCGTCCTTTTGTTTTAGTTCCTTTTTCCTTAATCTCTTTAAAAGGATGAGAGCGGTTGCACGGTGGTGACAGGCAGCAGAGAAAAGGGATGAGAGGTCAGAGGTCATGTAAGGTGGAGCAATGAACCATGTCACAGTGAGTTAAACAATCGGGAACCTGCTCTTTCTCTCGCTGTTTGTTTGTTGATGCTATCATGGCTTGTCTGTGGATCAGGGCAGTTCCAAAGACTAATTCGTGGAATATTGGGAATGTAGAGAATGGATGGAATTTTAATCATACATGAATTTATTATTTTGAGGCAAATCCTTGAACAGCATTGCATAGTCTTCGCAGGGGTTATGATCATGATGGAGAACTAGCGAAGTCCTTTCTGCATATTATACACAACTCTTGTAAAGATTATGTGAAATATTATTATCTGATTATTGATTTGTCTGCACGGACAATATTTTATATGAGCTGGATAATGGCATCACTGTTTTCTGCAGAGCTGCTTCATAGCCGAATTGAACTAATTTAATAATTGATAATCTACAACAGTACTGAATCAACACTGAACTGACTTCAGCTGAACAATATGGAAGCCCGTTCCCGCCACTGTTGAGAAATATTCCGTAAGCCATAATAATGAGAAACTTTCTCATAATAATGACTTAGTATCTCATAATAATGACTTAGTATCTCATAATAATGACTTAGCATCTTTAACTTAATCAAAAAAAAATTTTTTAGATTTTTTTTACAAACTTTCTCATAATAATGACTTAACATCTCATAATAATGACTTAACATCTCATAATAATGACTTTGCATCTTTAACTTAATCAAAAAAAATTTTTTTAGATTTTTTTTAGAAACTTTCTCATAATAATGACTTAACATCTCATAATAATGACTTAGTGTCTCATAATAATGACTTAGTATCTCATAATAATGACTTAACATCTCATAATAATGACTTAGTATCTCATAATAATGACTTAACATCTCATAATAATGACTTAGTATCTCATAATAATGACTTAGTATCTCATAATAATGACTTAGTATCTCATAATAATGACTTAGTATCTCATAATAATGACTTAACATCTCATAATAATGACTTAGTATCTCATAATAATGACTTAGTATCTCATAATAATGACTTAGTATCTCATAATAATGACTTAACATCTCATAATAATGACTTAGTATCTCATAATAATGACTTAGTATCTCATAATAATGACTTAGCATCTTTAACTTAATCAAAAAAAATTTTTAGAAACTTTCTCATAATAATGACTTAACATCTTATAATAATGACTTAGTATCTCATAATAATGACTTAGTATCTCATAATAATGACTTAGCATCTTTAACTTAAAAGAGATTTTTTATTAAGTTAAAGATACTAAGTCATTATTTATGAGAAAGTTTCTCATTATTATGACTTACGGAATTTTTTTTTTCTCAACAGTGGCGGGAACGGGCTTCCATAGAACAATGACAGTATTTTCTTTTTAGAGCTGCTTTTACAGTCAAATTTGCATCATTGAATCATTATTTTCCTGTTGATCACTGTAAAGCTGCTTTGAAACGATCTATATTGTATAAAGTGCTAAAAAAAAAAAAATATTGACTTAAAATAGTGTGCAACAAGAAATAAAACCAATAAATGTTAGGAATAGCATGTTAACACTACCTGCAGTATTTTCATTATAATATACAAAGTATGCAAACTTTATGTATTGAACAAGGTATACTAGTCATCATCTTAGAGATAACATCAATTTGTGCACCAAATGTTGTAGGTATTGTATCACAAATCACTTTGTTTTCCCATCTATTGACTTCTAGCTCTCCTGTCTCCATGTTGAGAGAAATTGTATTGGTGTTGTGTGCGCTGTGTGAATATGATGGTTATTGTAGATCTAGACTAAATGTGAACATGTATTTACTCATCTCACTTGCAAAAAATCAGATTCAGTATTCCTCAAAATGAATAAAAACAGTGAAATTCAAACCTAACCCTAACAAACTTGTAATAAATAAATGTCAAATATACTTGATGTGTTCAATCTCTCTTTATTAAGCAATATGTTTTCTGCTGACCTCTGATGACTCAATTCAACCATACTAATATAAATAACTTTACTAATAAAAATGACTTTAGATAAACATCACATTGGTATCTTCTATTGCCGAAATAAGTGTGTTGAACTTTCTTCTCCTCAATCCTATTCTTCTGCAATCCAGATTGGCAGCACAGCCTGAGGCTTATAAGGGGCCGAGCACCAATGGTGTGATGACCCTATTGTAATTGCTCCGTCTACTATTCTTCTTCTCTGAAATTTGCGCGTTTTTGATGGCCTAAACATGCTCGAAAACGCACCAAACTTTGCACACGTGGTGAAAATTGGGTTTCAGAATTAGATGAGGCAAAATGACTCGAGCGGCACCTATAAAAATTCAATTAAGCTCCTTTCGCGCTACGTTTCATGTACGAGTATGAAATTCAATATATACATGAAACAGCCCGATACCTACAAAAAAGTCAGTGGGAGCAAAATCTGAATACCCAATAGCAAGTGAGATATTTTGAACTTTCTCTGCAGTGTTTGCCATTTCCAGACATTGTACTTCAACGAACTCCTCCCGGAGATTTTTTCAGAATAAACATCATATTTGGTCAGTCTAATCTAAAGGCCTTTGTGAAGTTAAAATGCAAAGATCTTGAGTTTTCACTTAAGGTCCATGGGTGGCCTGACAAAATTCGATGTTTCGCTATGAAATAGGAAGTTGTTGTAACTTGGGCATAAAATGTCCGATCTGCCCCAAACTTAAAAGTCCTGGCCTGAAGACATCTACACGTCATAACACCACCAGCTGGTAGTAGGAAGAGTGGCAAATACAAATGACTGATGTAGTCCTATATTTATATATTTCATACATAAATTGTTTTCCTAAAGCCACCAGGTGGCGGTGGCACAGGTGAGAGGACACTATATGAAAGTCAAAGGTAAGAAAAAGTAACGCCTAAGTAATGCAACGAAATTACTTTCAAAAAAAGGAATTAAGTAATGGAATTTGTTATTTTTTTAGAGAGTATCGCAATATTGTAATGCATTACTTTTAAAAGTAACTTTCCCCAACACTGGTCATAATGCCAGTGGGAGTCTGGAAGATTTGCCTTCTGTCAATGAGAGGGAAAGTAAAATAATGACTTTTTGCATTTGCTGAAAAACAAAAAGGCATTACAAAAGTTGTCACGCTTGTTTGGGGGTTTCTGGAGCAAAACTGATGCAAGAGTAGCTTGTTTTGGTACAATCACATATTTGAATAGCCTCTATACAAAGTGCACAATGACTTCTTGAATACTTTGACAAACCCTGTGAAACGGAAGTGTGCTAAATTGTACTGAACGTGTGCTTGTAGTTTACTATATTTGTTTTAAAAAAATCTATCCAGATGATAAAATATCAATGAAATAAAATTTAAGTAATGTACATAAAGAGAGTACACTTCCACGACGTTGGTACAAAAAGTACACACCCAAGTACTTTAAAATTCAACTCAAATGAAAAGATGCACATTAAAACATTTTAAATCATGCTCAACATTTTGTTATATGCTTTAAATGTACTCTTATTTTCATGTGTTAATTAACATACTGAAGCACAAGTAAAGTTAATTATAATTTTAAGTGTAATGTGTTATTTGATAGATGTATTTTTTATGTACTAAATTGCAACTTCATCATTACAAATGTGTAATACATGAAATTTAGAAATACATTAAAGTATGTTTAACCCCAGTTTCACAGACAGACTCAGACTAAAATGTTTGTTTGAGCTGTTTTAACTGAAAGCAACTTAAAATATGTTTGTGCCATTGTTTTTTTTTTTTCTAAGGCACTTTAAAAAAAATAAAAGCTAAAATGTCCTATTTGAACTAAGGCCTAATCCTGGCTTAATTTAAGCCCTGGCTGTGGAACCAGGACATAGTCAGTATATTCGGCAGTACACTTAAACCATATTTCAAAGACATTAGCAGTAATTACATACTTAAGTCTTACTTCATTGGCTCGGAAAAAGTACTCTTAAGTTTAACATAAATTCAAGCTATAATACATTTTGATTTAATTGCAAATAACATGCAATTAAGTGACAAAATATATTACATTCAGTTCACACTTAAGTATATCATTTTAAAGTATGTTAGTTCACTCTTTAAAGTATGCTCAAGTGTACCTCTTTCAAGTAATTAGTGAGACAGTCCAAATCAGTCACAAAATCAGAGAATCTCCCCTCAAATCTTTTCATTTCATTGTCAACCAGAAGTAAAAGCCATAAGTGTATATGATAATACAATAATATACATTAAATATGTTTAAAACTTCCTGAATTTATTATCAGTACCAATCACCAATCTCTGATTGTTAAATAGGTGAATACCTGCTCTGTGAGGACAAATGAAACATGAAGAGAGTCTGATTGAGTGTTTGGTAAAAACTTCCTTATCTCCCTTTATTTTCCCGTATTCCCTAAATCCTATCCTAACATTCCCCTTCCTGCTATTAAGTTAAGTGCAAGCTGACAAGTGATCCGAACATCACACAATACTTGCAAAGACCCTTATTTATTCAAGACAATCTCAGCTTATCTTCCTGAAAGAAAGCAGAAAATCCAGGTGACAAGTGACTAGCATTCTTGTTTGCATTATCTGCTTTGAATGAATGAGACAATGCTACATTTTGTTGGCTTTGTTGTCCCACCTGTGTTTTCCTAAATGATGTCACGTGCTAAGCTAAAATCATCATGCTAAGTGTGGCGTGCAAACATTAACCTTCCTTTCAAGTCAATACTCTTCTGGGTCAGGGAGGGAGGAATGCTTTGAGTTTGTCAGCAGGTTTTGTCATTTGTGGCATTATGATTTGCTGTGGTGTTCGATAGCGTGACCAGCTCTGCCAGTTCTTGCGAGATGAGTGGATGGGATTGTCATCAGCAGACCAGGTTCAGCAGGATCAAGGGTGAAGGCTTTCTAAGGAACTGAGAAAACGATATCTTGGCCTCAAAGGTACTTTATGACGAGCATGCTATACTCAAGGCTAGTGACGAGAGACACAATCTAACTGAGATAAAGCAGTTTCTCAGTGAGCTGAGTGAATCCAACCATGTCCAACCAGGAAAAAAACGGTGTGGTCTTGATCACGGATCTTAGCCATAATGAATGGTTGAGGTATTGCTGGGGTGCTTCTCATTTCTCATTTGTGCACCCTTGTTACCTGCACCCTCCTTAGGGTGCGAGTACATTATTTGTACATTGGAATATTCTTGATCACTCAAGCGTCATCAACTGCACTTATGTTGTTTTGTTATTTAAGAAATTCATAATTAATATTAATAAAGCAAGAATCCCCGTTGAAATATTTGAGATGTACGGTTTATTTAAACTGTAGAGGTAAAACACAAGTGAAGGGGAATGTGAATTTATCAGCCTGGTTTCATTGTTATACGTAGGTATTAATAAGTAAATTTCAAATACATAAAACATACATTTTTTATGTTTAGGAAGGTGCTGAAACATACAATATTTACGTATTTATAGCACTAAAACATAAAAATACTTACATTTTTACAGTGAAAAAACGTAAAATATTTATGAATCTTTCATGTTATAAAGATATTTTCCCTTTTATTGTTTTAGAGATAAATGTAAGATCCCTAAACCCCATCACAAGCCTAAACATACCCATTTTATACAGAATGTTAAAGGAATAAAACGTAATGGACAGGAATGTGAAGGAAAATGACAATTTTAGTAAATATATAACATTAGAACGATATTTTCAGCCACTAATCCTACACCTACCCCTAAATAAATAAAAGAATAACAGATAAACAAGCGTAATCACAATAACTTATTTGTTGCGAAAATGTCAAAAGTGGTACCGAAAGTAGTTCAAATGATGCGGAGTTGCAGTCGCAGTCCTCTCTGGCGGTAATAGTTTTTTTATGGAGTACAGAGCAGAATTTATGTTATTAATCCATGAAAATATGAATCCAGCTTCTCCCCGTGAAGGAGCGCACTCATTTCAAATGTCAATCTTTTTTTGCTTTTAATACGTAAATATTTTTACGTTTTAGTGCTATAAATACTGTAACGAGGAGACAGCAGGATGAGATCCAAATGCAAGCTTTATTAAGAAATGAGTAGTCAAACAGGCAATGGTAGGAGAACAGCAAACAGGAATGGCAAGGGATAAACAGAATCGTAGTCAGGTACACAGGCGGGGATGTCAGGACAGGCAGCAAGAATCAGACAACAGGAAAACAGGCAAAATCAAACAACAGGAAATCAAACACGAAACTAACGCTCGGAAATGACAGGGGAACCAAATCAAGACTTCGCGCTGAATGGATGCGTGAGCAGTGCTTATATGGTGTGGGTGATGAGGTGCAGCTGGTGAGGTAATTAGTGACTGGGTGATGAGGTGCAGCTGGTGCAGTAATCAGTGACTGGGTACGGGGCTTATGGGAAATGTAGTCCGTGCGAATGAATGAGAGTGTGAGTGAAAAGAGTCCAGAGTTGAGTGCCCTCTAGTGGATCTGCCGGGCACTCCAGCTGACAATGGTGACAAATATGTCAATATTGCACATTTTTGTGTATATGAAAATATTTGTACTTTACGTAAAAATACACACGTCTTCTCATGAGATCACGTTGCAATTTATATGTGTGTCAGGTTTTTCGACAAGAAAGACACCTGTGCATCCTCACTCCTTTAGTCCTCCAAGATAGCTAACTGGGATCAGTTTCCTGGTCACAGGCTGGAGGACAGAGGAATGAGGAAACAAGCAAGCATCCTTTGGAGTACTGAGAAACACCGCTGAAATCGTTGTACAGAGTCCAGGGATGTGCAACATCCAGATTTGAATTGAGAAAACCTTTTAAATTCCATTTCATTACCTGGATTTGAATTAACGCAAACAAGATACGGAACTAGAATATGAATGAAAGTAAATAGGATTGAAACAGAATGAAATATCTATGATATCTAGGATAAGTATTCATGTGTATGTTTACGTTAAGTGTGGTTTTACCACACATGCATTTACTTACGATTTCATACACACTGAAATGTACAATATTGACGTGACTGGTCTTAAATGTAAGCTATTTAAGTATGAACAACTTTTAGACGTACAAATGTGTACAAATGCTTTCCCTGCATGATTTCATGCAAAGGAATAGTATCAGAATGCAGTCAAGTCAAGAACTTGCTTACTTCATATAAACAGTTCCATGAAAGGATGAACAACTGTTCAGCTGACACTAACCGGTCATTACCAGACGAACTGCCTTACCAGGGTCAAGGCTGTAACAACCATCAACCAGACAAATCCCTGGCAATAATCAGATAAGGTTGATATTTGATATTCTTGAAACTGCTTTGCTGCACACCATTATGCATCCTTCTGTTAGTTATTAGATGACAAAAAGTTTAAAAAGTGGACTAACAGCACTTGTCAATGTCAAAATAAATGAGATGACCAATCAAATCAAAGTAGGCGGGGTTTACGATTCACAGAAACCAAACTCAAATACCAATGCTTCAGCTTCAGTTTTAACAATTGAAGAATTTGGTGTAAGACGTAGCTAAACACTTAATATTTGAATATTTATTTGAATACTTAATATTTATGAAATTAACATCAAAGGAGCTGGCATTTTAGACAGATGATTAGGTGAATGTGTGCATATTTTAAAATAAAAATAGTATTTGAAAATAGATCCATTATTTTTTTTTTTTTAAATTGATGAGGTCTAAAATGTGAATGTTTGAATGTGAATCAAAGCCTAAATTAAATATGTTCAACCATGTCTCTTATAGAATACTTTTTGATGCATTTACATTTTGGTTGCATGGGCTTTTAATGCATTGGCAGAATAATAAAAAATATCTTCATTTGTGATTCAAACATGAACAACTAGACTGAAGGGTTTGGAATGACACAAGGATGAGTAAATGATGACCGAACTTTCATTTTTGGGTGAATTATCCCTTTAAAGCTCCCTAGACTCTTGTCCTGGGAACTGCCAAGCCATAATTCATAGCACTAGAGACAGTAAATTACTGATTGTATTTCTGTACCATTTATTTACAGTAGTGGTTCTCAACTGGTAAGTTGCAACCCAAAATTGTATTGCAGGTCTGTTTGGACAGCAGGGAAAATGGTACAATGGTGAATGCAAATACAACACAACTTACCGTAATCATGATTGGATAATATGATAGGCAAATAGTTGAAATAAATACGACTTATAACTGATTTAAAATAGAGGAGAAAACACTTCTCATGTTTTTTGTTGGTGTCCAGTCTCTACATTTTTTTGTGATGCATTTTTGTCACTTGGTAAACGCTACCCAAATTAGACGGATGCCAGAATGGACAAGTCACATGACATGCCCTCATTCTCAAACTACATTACGTAAGTTAAAAGAATATGCAACCCATATATTAAATACAGGATCACTTGCAGGACATTTAATGTACAATTTTTACAGCTTTAATTTAAATACCATATCAATATCAAGTCCTGAAGTCGAGATTTGTCTCTTGCCAGATCAGGCTATACTGTACAGTGAGGAAATTGTCTTCTGAATTCGTTATCCAGTTATGTCTGTGCTGCTCTATCTGATGTGCTATTGTTTTGTCTTCTGTTTGCTGTATTGTGGTTAAATAAATCATCAAATTTGAGATAGTATCCATGGTCTGAATTGACTGATGAACTCACATTGTTACAGTACTATGTGTTCCACAATTGTGTGGTCTATTCTTATCAGGTGGAAGTTCTATGACAGTATCATCAGGACCTTGCTGAACTCATGCTAATGAGAATTTCCATGTCTGTTTTTTAAAGAGCTTATGGCTTTACATGAACATCAAATACTACTAATCAGTTTCCAATTTGCATACTATCCTTCCTAAGTAGTATTCGAATTTAGGGTGCATTCCCAAATTCTACAGCATTAACTCAAATCCTTAACACTCTACAAATCTCTCATATACTTATTCATATACATAATTCATATATGTAACACAGTTCTTAGGAACAGGAAGAAGGAGGCGGGAACCGGCGAACGTTCAACAACTTTAATAAAAAATAAACAAACAATAAAACGAAAGTAAAAGGGCGGCAGTTCCTCACGGCGACTGCCGCCCACACAAACAAAATAAAACACAAAATAAAGTCCAGGCCTGGTCCTCTCTCGTCCTTCACTGTCGTCGCTCCTCTTTTATGCTTCCGGAGCTCCTCCGTGAGAGATACGAGACCGGTGTAGCGCGCAGCTGACGCTCATTATCACTCGTGTCACCGGCCTCGCGCCATTTCCTCAAGGCTCTCGCCCCTCGCCCGCCCTGCTCGTCACAATATACTTATGCACTATTCTATGTCATTTAGTAATATAAAGAGTATGAATAGTGAGTTCAACTTCACACTGAAAATTCCAAAAAGAAAAAATACCCATAATTTAATTACTTCACTTCAGAATTCAAATTTCCTGATAATTTACTCACCCCCCCATGTCATCTAAGATGTTTCTTTCTTTCTTCAGTCGAAAAGAAATTAAGGATTTTGAGGAAAACATTCCAGGATTTTTCTCCATATAGTGGACTTCCCTGGGGTTCAACGGGTTGAAGTTTCAAATGTCAGTTTCAGTGCAGCTTCAAAGGCTCTACAAGATCCCTGATGAGGAATAAGAGTCTTATCTAGTGAAACAATTGGTCATTTTCTAAGAAAAAATAAAATGATATACTTTTTAACCACAAATGCTCGTCTTGCACTGCTCTGCGATGCCCCACGCATTACGTAATCACGTTGAAAAGGTCACATGTGAAAGTCTACAAAGCAAACTAACTAACTTAAATGGCATTAAAAAAGGTAAAACAACAATGTCCGGCGATTTTGAAGTTGGAGGAGAAAAGTACTTCTGCCTACATCACGCATGACCTTTCCAACGTGATTACGTAGCGCATTGCAGAGCTAGTGCAAGATGAGCTTTTGTGTTTAAAAAGTATATTTTATCTTTTTTTTTTAGAAAATGACAAATCGTTTCGCTGAATAAGACCCTCATTCCTTGGCAGGGATCTGCACTGAAACTGAAATTTGGACCTTCAACATGTTGGGAGTCGCTGAAGTCCACTATATGAGAAAAATCCTGGAATGTTTTCCTCAAAAACCTTCATTTCTTTTCGACTGAAGAAAGAAAGACATAAACATCTTGGATAACATGGGGGTGAGTAAGTTATCAGGGAATATTAATTCTTACCAAAAAAGTGTGGAATGGCTTCATGAACTCAACTGTCGCCGTTTTAATTAGCAGAGGGGGAGGGGCTATCTCTGTCCCAAATGGCACACTTATGTGCATTTGTTGTCTTGTGGACTTATAATGGCCGCCATGTGCGCCTGTCCGTTAAGACCATATGGTGTCCCATTTGTCATTTTAGGTTTAACAAGGGTGCTCGCGAGCATCCCTTTTGAGGTCAATATGCGCCCTTGATGCACACTTTTGTCGAGCCCGCGAGCTCCACACCTACCCGACAGTCAAAGCGACATTACGTCAAGAAAGTATGGACTCGAAGATCTCGAGGGCTTAGGGTTCCATTTGGGACAGAGCCATTGAATGTCAGTATAATTCATACACTACACAAGGCTGCATAGTGTACTAGTGCAAGTTTTAAAAAACTACAAACATGGCGGATGTGCGAGACCGACAATTAAGTAGAGAGGTTTGTGATTAATGATCAGTATCTAACCTGACAAAATGTCATTTTTAATCTACAACAGCACTGTGACATTTTATAAAGATTAGTTTGGTCATTAACTTTTAAATGCATCATGCAAACGCATGAGAGTCTCCACATGAAAGACCCATGACTGGCAGATCAACGTATTATGACATTTCTTTCCGATACGGTTGGAAATTAAATTAAAATAAATGTGGAGGATTTTAACTGTGACAAGATGATTGACTCGGCAATTTAAACTGTGACAGGATGACAGAGAAGTGTGTTTAAGATGCATTTATGACGACGTAGTATGTCCCAACGCTTGCCTACTATTCTGCTACACACGCAAATATACTTATTCTTCACAAAAACATTACAAGTAGGCGAACTGAAACAGAGCATATCTTACGTTTTGTAAATAAAAATAATTATAATCATTGGCTTTTAATTAATAAAAACCGGCCTAGACAAAGCCGAAACACACTACAATGAAAGATTAGTACTTGATATGAAGATGAATTTCCTTCAATTACAAAAAAGTACCGACTTCTAGACATGATTTTTGCGAAGACACAAATCAAAAGGGCATGTCTGGGTATGTTGTGCGCTTGGTATACTGTGAAACCATCTGTGGTCTTGGCTCAGAGTGCTGGGAACTTGGCCTGATCTGGCTTACAATATTGAATTTATGATGGCTATTAGACCTTATACAGGGGGGTCAATAGGACTTTTTAGTTTTATGAAACAAATTCCTGTGGATTCCATCCCATATGTTTGCTATGAACGTAAATCTTTGAATCTAACAGCATGTTAGCTTTTTCTTATAGCTTAATCAAACCAGCATTTATTAAATATCTACACTGTGAGAGCAATCTTGCAATATGTATCTTTTATTTTCATAATTGTCTGCAGTCACTGTTAAATGTTTCAGGCCAAATGAAGAGTGAACATTTGCTCTCAATTATTATGCTGTTTTATGTGGCTATTAAGGAAACGTATTGCAGAACTGTACACCAGGGAACATGCGATATGTGAATGTAACACTAATAAGTAACACACATAAGTAATGGTGCAGCTGTTTGGTGTCTTCATTACATTTGGTGTGTTTAGATCTCCACTTTATAGTATATACAGACACAATGTTTGTATACATATAACTTGGTGTTGGTTTAAAATCTTAGAGGGCACACGGTGAACTCAGCGATGACAAATTCAACAATTTAAACCAACTACAATTTGGGAGGTGCATGATTATAATTCCCCAAATTACAATGGAAAGATATATTACCTCACTCTGGTCCTGCATAAATGCTGATTTTATGCACCAGTTTACCATGGCAAGTCATGGCCTCCTTCACCAACAATTTAGCATTTCTTTTGTTTCAATATAATACCAGCATGGCCTCTTTTACTTCCACTAAATCAGCCTCTTTTCAGCTTGTCTCCTCAACAACTGCCAGAAGGTTTGGCTACTTCTCTCTTTCACTCTAAAAATAAAATATGCACTTTTAATTTTAATCTTCTCGTGGCACCATCAAACTTGGGCATAATCTACATGTTTCTCCAAGACAAATTCATTTAATTTCCCCATTTCATCTGACAAAACTATTTTAATGCTGAATGTGTCTATTTGAATCAATACATTGTACACTGTAAAAATTGGTAAGCTGTGATTGTTACCTTCAAGAGCTATTTCTACCAGATTTAACTTATAAAAATTAGTTTTGTTGTTATAAATGAATGTATTTGGGCTGATTCAGCAACCTTAAATTAACCTAAGTTAATTTAAATCTTACCATTTTAGGTTACCTTTTTTTCAGTCTACTTGGACCAGATTCTGAAATAATAACAATCCCATCATTTCGCTAATCCAGACCTGATTTTATTACTGTCCATTACTTGCCTCACTTCTAACTAGGCCATATTCCAAAGCTACTCAACTTGAGGTATGAAGAGCTCTCTACAGCATTAACTTGCGTCAAATCCTTAACACTCTACAAATCTCTCAGCTGGCCACAGTATCCAAGAATCAAATATTTGTTTAATAGCATTTCTAAGCAGTTTTCCCAAATCCTACACATAAACAATTCACACACTAGCAAATTTGCACAAATTTAATACCTACTAAATTCAGCTTCAGTTAACTCGTGAAAAAATAAAGGCTCTCTGCAACTTGCACTCCCTCAGTACAGCAGAACCTGATTTGACCAAGAGCAAAATGTTCCTGGATTGACATCTTTGTCACATCAGCTTGGAGAGGAGTTCATTTTAAATAAAAAATTAACTGGAAATAAGGTGTCCAAGTATCTATATAGTATCTGCCACTATTTGAATTCAAAGTACTTAGTGTGCAGTAGCCTTAATTTAAGGTATTATAGGTGTCTGAATTAACCACATCTTTCAGTCAATAGAGTGTTGTTTTGGACCCCATTCATTTCTATTTTATGGAGAAGAACAGTAGACATTCTTCCAGATATGTTAGTTTGTGTTCCACATGAGTATATTATGAAATAAGTGTTTTAATTTTTGAGTGAACTATCCATTTTACTATATTAGGGGCATGTTAACTACTTTAGCTACTACTATGCTAAATGTTTAGAGCTTGAATCAAGTATCTTTCTGAAGACACCCAGGAAAACTAGCTCATCTCTCTTACTGATTAAACACATGTAAATGCATGAATCTTTTTTCAATAAGATAGATGAAAAAGTTCAAGAGTCTGTGTGACCTGCTTATCATTGGTGAAAGAGTAAAGCGTGTGTATTTATGCAGCAGCTGCAGTTCAACAATATACTCAAGCAGGCCTGTGTGTGTTTAGTGTGGGTGTTGATGCTGACAGGGCTCATTAAGGTTCTCTGCCGGTACGTTAACATGTTCCTGACATCAGCAAAAGCTAGGGAGGCTTTTACGATACAGATGAACCTGCATGTTGTTCTTCAATTAAAACCCGGTAAGGAATGCCGTACCAGGAGTTCACCATGTCTCCCTGCTCCCGTCATTTCACCGCTGAAGGAACTTCCCCAATCTAGCATCTCTTTCTATCACTCTGGCCCTGTCTTCCTCAGTGTAACTCTCTCCATTATTATGCAATGCGTTTGCAAGCTCTGTCTTGATCTGCAGCAGCTCATGTTATCATTGTGACTCCCTTGAAAATGGGGCCCAGACAAAATATTTTCACAGAAAGCATGTGAGACGTCTTAAAGAACTCCAACTGGCCTTTAGGATTAAGGAGCAAAGTTTGTGAGGGTGGGTCGGTAGTTAAAACATTGGGTAGGGTCAGTCCCGTGAGAGTAGGTGCATCCAGTCCTGAGAAAACGTGTTTTGACATCTGCCTTAATTTCACTTAGCAATCTTTTGTGGATTTGCTTTTTATTTGGAGTGCAGCTGTGAGCAGTATGCTTGCAGATACTCATGGTGTGAATTATCTAAATATGTCCTCCACTCTGTGTCAGAAACTATCAGGCCCAATACACAGACATAATACGCTCAGACTTAAACTATTGGACAAGGTGACAGATAAACCTGAGGACAGACCTTGGCTGGATTGAGGCTTTCAATGCAAAGATCATTTATTAAAAAAATAGAGCAGGAGACTGAAACGTAAAAGCTATATCTATGGCACAGATACAGATATATATATATATAAACTGTGTTAAGGACAACCCAAGATGGGCTGGGTTGTTTTTTACCCAACGGCTCGATTAAATGTTTGCCAAAACTGCTAGGTAGTTTTATTTAAACCAACTATTGTTTAAAAAAACTGTATTGCTTGCTTAAAATGAACCCAAAATATGTTGGAAATTAACATTTATTCATATGTTAAATAAATGAACTTCCCATCTTTTCCCCCGTGTGCATCAGTACCAAGAGAGAGTGAGTCTCGTAGAAGAGTCTTGCATGGCTGTGAGTTGCATCCCCTAAAGAAGACATTCCATCTGTGTTTCTAGATGCGTTTGTTTCCTGTCCTCACTGATGGCCATGATCACTGTTTAGCATGTCTGGTATTGCGTGCTGAGACGATGTTCGTGGGTGGTTCATGTTTTCGCATAGGAACATGACCATGTCAACATGCCGGTCGCGACTCTTCTTTCTCTGGGAAGCCTGTGGCCAACAGGTGAGGTCTACTTTGGTGTAATAGCTTGGGTGACTTGAGGGCTGAGGACTTCTCTTCAGACTGCTGGGTGTTGTCCCCTCCAAAAAAAAAACTCTGGCACAGCCTGCTCTACTGTGTCTGCCAGAGGAAGATGATGCTACTCATCTCTGCTGCTGTTTAAGCGGCCAGTGAAATATCACCCCTGAGACGGGTGACCCGGAGATTAGAGGAGCTGCTCTCCCCCCAGAGAATTCTTTGAGTCAAAATTCTGTTCTGCCACTGGAGTTGCAGTGGTACCCAAATTCTCAAAAAAAAAAAAGTAGAGCAGTTCCTCTATCTCTTGTTACCAAGAGGGCACAGAGAGCAGTGGGAGTCCAGAAACCTCACCACGCTCATCCTCCTCTTTTATCGGAGGATTTATTGCGGTTCGAGGACGCAAACAAGCCTCCTCACGCTCCCCCTGCCCAACTATGAAACCAGGTAAGTGTTACTCAGCACACTCAGACTCTGCTGTGGGCAGCCTCGAAAAGAGAGCCCCCCAACCAACATCCCTGTGTTCCACCTTGTTGCCTCACTGCGGGTACACCAGTGGTTCCCTACGTCCCGCTTGCATGGTCTGTGCGAGCCTGTTAGCGCTTCCCAGTCCATCTCGCTGGCTCCTTCAGACCATCAAGTTCGGCTATGTGATTCAGTTCCCCTCACGCAGAAACACATTTTCGAATGCATCTGTCCCAAGAACAATCGACCCGAAGGACGAGTACATTCATTTCAGTTCAAGGTCCTGCTCTTCAGGCTGTCCCTGCCTTTCTGCATATTCACGAAAGTCACGGAGGCGGCCCTTGTTCTCGTGAGAGAACATGGTGTTCACATCCTCAACTATCTTTTTGACTGGGTTGTTCTAGAGCAAGCTTTCCCCCATGCAGAGGATCTTTTTTTCTCTTGGATTCAGTCTAAAGGACAGCATGTTTCACAGAAGAACGTGCTCAGTTGCTGTTGAACTGCTTGAATACGTTCATGGGCCGGATGGCAGGATGCCTCTGCCACCAGCTGGGGTGCCACGTACAATGAGGATGCAGTCTCAGGGGTATGGATGGGCCCCCAACTGCATTAGCACATCAACTGTTTCGAGATGTTAGTAGTACATCACACTCTGAGCCTCTTAAAGAAGCCGCTACAGGGCAAGGATAGGACAGGACCAGGTGCTGGTCTATATGGACAACACTGCAACCATAGGGGTGCATCAACTATTAAGGCCATCTCCTCCTATGGAGTCAGATTCATCTGAGGTCATTTCTGGCCATTTATGTCCCCAGTGTGCTACCGTGTGGCTGACGAGCTGTGCTCCTGGAAGAGTGGTGACTCCACCCCCAGGCAGTCCAGCTGATTTGGAGAGAGTTCCGGCAGGCTCGGGACACCTGTTTGCCTCTCTAAAAACCTCTCATTGCCAGTTATTTTATTCACTGTTCGAGGGAATAATTGGCATGGATGCTCTGGCATAGTGCTGACTCCGGGGCCTACACAAATATTTTTCCCCCAGTGAGCCTACTTGCACAGACCCTGTACAAATTCAGAGAGGGCAAGGAGCAGATCTGTTAGTTGTGCCCTATTGTTCCAACCGGACCTGGTTCGCAGAACTCATGCTCCTTGCGACAGCCCCTCCCTGGTATATCCCTCTGAGGAAGGAATTTATCTGCGTATCATGACCGCATAAATGGTAAATAAGCTGGGAAGCACAACCTGGTCATCAGGTTCCTTAGGGGGGCGAGATGGTTGAATCCTCCTTGACACCCCTCCATACCATCTTGGGAGCTTGCTCTGGTGTTCCAAGCACTTCAGAATGCTCCCTTTGAACCCTTGCAGTCAGCAGACTTAAAGATTCTGTCCTTGAAAACTTTGCTGCTGATTGCATTATCAAGAGGATAGGGGACCAGCAGGTAGGGCCAGGTGACGGCCACATGGTACTGAGACCCCGGCCTGGCTATGTGCCCAAGGTTCCTACAACTCCCTTCATGGACCAGGTTGTGAACATGCAAGCCCTGCTCCTGGAGGAGTCAGACCCAGCCCTGGCTTTGCTCTGTCTGATCCACATTCTGCTACAGTACATAGACAGAACACAAAGCCTTAGGACCTCAGACCAGCTCTTTTTCTTTAGTGGAGACTAGCAGAAGGGAAAGGCTATCTCCAAGCAGAGAATGGCCCACTGGATAGTGGATGCCATCACCTTGGCTTATCAAGCACAAGGCATGCCCAGCCCGCTCAGGTTTCATGCTCACTCTATGAGAGGTGTTGCATCCTCCTGGGCACTGGATCATGGCACCTCGCTAACAGATATTAATAGGGCTGCAGGCTGGGAGACACCCAACATGTTCACTAGATTCTATAGCCAACGGGTAGAAGCTCCATGAGGCACAGCTCAGTGTCGGGTTGGTGCAATATGCATGTGCTGATTGCTCCAGAAGAGTCCCTTCGTGCAGACCCTGTTGAGTTCTCCATCACCTTCGGCAGCCGGACATGGTGAAGCGTCTGGTGCCAGGCCTATACTCTGTTGTATCCCTGAGAATCAGATTAGGCTTGGTGCCATATGTTTGGCAGGAGGCTTGTACAGGGCACTGGAAGTGGGCAGCGGCTGTGGCACTTTGTTAGGGATTCCTATTCATTTTTCTGTCCGACGTACATCGGACATGACTGACTGAATGGGGACGTCTCGGTTAAAAAGGTAACCCTCGTTCGAAAGAGGGAATGGAGACGTACGTCCCGTCGCTGTACCCAGCTGTGCACCGGGTCACCTCCTCGGCTCCTCAGTCATATTTAAACAATATCTGGGTTAAATAAAACTGCTCAGCATGTTAGTCTCACTGTCGTATTTTTTAGAGTGCATCCTCTAGTCTACCAAAAAAAAAAAAAATAATTTAATTTAATCAAATATATTATAAAATTAAATCAGATTAAATCATTATTCAGAGTGTGTGTCTGTATATATATATACATATATATATATATAGAATATACAAGAAATTAATACAGTTTTATTTTATATGTATATATATATATATATATATATATATATATATATATATATACATATAAAATAAAACTGTATTAATTTCTTGTATATTCTGGGGACACAAAATCATCACTCTGATAATGATCAAATAATTTTCTGTCAGATAGTTTTCACAGACACAATGAATAGCAAGTATAAGCACATACAAAAACAGTCACTTTCCAGTTGACACAACAAAAGTAATTAACACTTTACGTTGTTATAAGAAGTCAAAAGTTGTTCATATGGTACAGAAAGCTAAAGTTTTTTTTTTTTTTTTAAACATCAAAATTTTGGTTTCAAGGTTTTAAAATCACACCACCAAAGTAAGCTGTGTTTTAAGGACAGGAAGATTATTGTCCTTGAATAACCCAGTCTAAGACGCAACCTTAATCCAAATTTATCTGGAGTGACTTTAAAAGGATTCTGTACACTTTCATTCTCATTGAGTTTAAATAACTATTTAATGTCTTGCCCTAATTGTGCAAAGTTAATAAAGATGCAGCCAAATGATTTTAATTCAAGCAAAAGATGCTACTATTTGTGTTAAATCTGGTATGTTCACCTATTTAACCCATTTACTGTATCTTACAATTAAAATAATCTAAACCAGTGTGTCTTTTGAGTTATACCTTTAGTGTAGTGGTTTTTATATCATTCATCTGAACATACAGCTTTGCTTTCAAATACAGTAACACTAATACTCTCGTACAGCCCACATGGTATTTCTGTGGATTGGGGCATGTGATTTGCTGAATCATATGGGCATGGATTCTATTGATTGCCTTTAAACATATGACATACAAAATAAATATTTAGAACATTTCATAGTTGCTCCTAATATGAAATTACTTGTAAAGTTTATTTCTTTAGATTAACAGTGTCTACACAGTGCCCTCTATGGGTGAAACAGAATAAAGGGAGTACCTGTTCTGCTCAAACAAATGAACTCATTTGATTCCATTAAAGCAACACAAGCTCTTTTTCTTCTCTTCCAGCATAATGACCTCTGCCATCATGTTTTATTGGCTGTATTTGTCTATTGGATCAATTTTTTGATACTTAGTCAATGTCCCCAAACATGCTTATTAAAGTTTTACTAAAAGCTAATTCATTATATGAAATCTGTTTTGTTCAGGGTGACATTTATCAATGAATACCTAGTACTGTTACTGCGCCAAAGCACGAGTGCATGGCTTACTAGTTTAACAGATTCTACAGCCCAAAAATTTCCACAGTAAGAAACATTTTACCCGCCTTATTACACATATCACTTGTGGATCAAGTTAGCGAGGATAAGGACAGCACATAAAGAGAAGGAGACTTTAAGTGGCTGGCAACCATAGTAACAGGGTAAAGTGCCTGACTCGGAGCACTGTGGGAGAGAAGGCCGTGACCCACCTCTGTGTCAGGGAACATGGGGAATGAGTATTTTTTGTGTGTGAGAAAGAGGTCATGGTGATTTCGAAGGGAAATGAAACTACGTCTAAATCTCCCATCTTTGTATTGGGGCGCCATCCTTGAGTCTTCGACTGAATTAGATTTTCTCAGCAGCTTGTACTCATGGGAACTTGGAAGCCCTAGTATTACCCCCTGCCACTCCCTACTGCCCGCCTCGAGGGAGTAAACATCAGCTCAAATTTTCATTCATCCACGTTCTCCGGGATAGGATTTTTTTTTTTTTTTTCTTCCTGCAGGTTTCAAAATATGACAGGACTGCCAAGGACAGGTATCTGTGACCACCGAGGACATGAGTGGCAGGCACATTTGTAAAAACAAAAAACATTTCATGTTTACGCACATATTTATAACTCCAAACATTAAGTACACATCATTCACAATGTATGTAAGCCTATAATATTAGAAGTCTGTAAATATTATTGTGGTAGTTTAAACGTTTATCACAGGGATTCCAGTGTAATGCCTTAACAGTTTGTGCATTACATTCATTAAACTATATACAACGCTGAATTTTACATTACCAGAATATTCCTGATTTTCGAGTTCCTTTTATGCGTATTATAGATAGTATGCATCTATTTTATACTTATTCTGTTTTATTTAGTTGTAAAGAATTTTTTTTAGACAAAGATAAATCTTCCCAGGACACTTACTTTGTGGCTTTCCACAGAAAAAAAAAAGTCAATCTTGAAAAGCAACAAAGAAGTTGGCGCAGGACTCCCTTGCTCAGACTCTCAGCCAATCTAGGGACTTTCAATATCCCGTAAAAAAAACTCAACAAGTATCATTTAAGACAAACCTATAGGATTTGTTCACCCCTGCAGGACTTTCATGAACACCTTGCTGAAAACCACTGAAAGAGTTAAAACAATTAAAACACATCTAAAGAATTTATCATTCTTAACGTTAATTTCAGCATTTACTAATATATTAAATCAAAAGCTGTTAATATTATTTAACAGACCTGAGCTAACACAAACAAAGATCAACAAATATTACCATAACATCATTGTTAGTTAATGCATTAACTAACTTTAACAAATGGGACCTTGTTGTGAAAAGTCACCACATACGTTGATACCTAAAGCAAGACTAGATATAATGGTTAACATGCATAAACTATCACCCTCCTTTTAGTGCTCAAACCTGTACAAAACGAAACAAATTGTAAGATAGCCTGAATGAGAGATATACTATTTTAATATTAATCCTAAATGTAAAACCTATTTTTTTTTTTTTACTAACCATAATCCACACGCAATGGGAAAAAATTTCCCACCTTCATAAAAAAGTGAGTCAAGCCCTAAGCATCACAAGCTACGTAACCAGCGTCGACCAATCAGCGCTCTTGCCGCTGTATGCCGATTCTCTCAAGATCTGCAGCATTGAGCAGCAGAAGCGCTGAAAGACAGAGCGAGCGCAAAGTGACAAGACCTCCCCATACTGCGCGATAACATCCACAGCTTTAAGAAACAAGAAAAGCCCAAGCAATAGCGGGAATAATACGAGGAAAAGAAGGAAACGTATGCTGCAGTTATACAAGGGATTGCCATTGGATCACTTTATATACCGGCACATGTAATGTCTCGCTCTTGATGATAATCATACCCTAGTCGCGCGTGCAGAGTGGAGGTTGCGCTTGGAAGTGTACGAAACTTTTTTTTTTGTTTTTTTTTTGTCTTGCCTCTTGGATTTAGATTTATTAAAAGTCGACCTTCCGTTATACTGTGGATTTTATACACGAAATACGTGGAGGACCAAGATAGCGTGGATTCCCCCCCCCCCCCCCGCAATATCTTTTCTTTGTTATCCTCTCTTATTTTACTATTATTTATGTTGTTATATTTTCTGGAGGAGCGGGGACGTTCAAGAAGTTAATTTTAGTGGATTCGACGCAGGTGCTTCGGTCCTGAAGGGCAGAATGGAATTGTTATTTTGACCCTCGATCTCACACGATTCATTCATACATTCGCTTTTTAATTGTTTTGAGAGCCAAAGACTGTCACCGCAACACACCACTGGAATTACAATCATGAACTTTGTTGTTTATTCGATACAGTTATTTTTCGCGGCTCTCCTTCATCTGTCTGCTGTAAAGGTAAGGGCAATGTATTTTGGTGGATTTGAAATGAGAGAGGGGTCAAACCATTGTTTTTGTTTTATTAATGTGTAGCCTATAAGGTGGTCAGGGGACCAGTGCCATTACACCCTTCATACACTAGAAGTTTCACGTGGAAATACCAGTTTAAAAGTTATAGTTACTTTCTCTAAATCTGTCTGTGGTATAGCTATACAGTCACCCGTCTTGTTCCTATATAAGTAAGGGATTTAATCCAAGCTAGGCAAAGATTTTGGTTAATAAATGCAAATTTCCAGTGAAGTAACGCATTAAAATATATTACGTGCTGTAACGCGTTACTCGGCTCGATATCGATCTGAATGTAATCTATTAATGGTAATACTTTGACTTCAGTCACAACATGGACTTATATATCTTAAGACTGCCTGACTAACTACTCTCTTGTCGGGAATAATGACAAGTTATTACCTGAGCTCCTTCGTTTCTTTGTCTCCCGCCTAATTATTTCATTTACTTGTGATTTGTCGGTGCGCGTCGTGAAACATTTGTGTGAGGTAAATTACCGCCGTTTGTTTGTTGGTTGGTTGGTTAGTCGTAATTGTCCAAAATGTTGGGTGCAGAATATGAAAAATGTCTGCTTAGATATGAAGCAGATGGTCTGTGAGGCAAACCGGCGACTTTCTCACGCAACACCGAGAGCTGTTGCGCCAGTCCACCACCTGCAGTAACGCCACCAACCAGCAACCGCTCACACGCTCTCTCGCGAGCGAGACTAATCTGTAGGCGGGAAAATGGGACCGTCTGACTTGTAGTAGGAGAATCATTGGCTCTCTGCAGCCTCTTTCAATGACAAATTGACTCACGTGCTAAGATGAAAGAAGATGATATTCGCTTAAAAAAAAAAAAAAGATTGTATTAAAAATCTAAAACTACTTTCTGAACGCATTCAAACTCCCTTACTAGACTCTGAAAGCTTTAGGTGATTCTCAAGGGTCCAGGGCCCACTATAGGGGGGCTAAAAAAAACTTCCAAAGGGATCCCAATGACTTAAAACGATTTGAAATAAGTCTAACTTAATTAAAATTCTGAAAATGCGGGTATGTTTATGTTTATGCATCTCCTCTTGGTTGTACACAATTATGCTAATATGTGCTTTTTGGGGCTGGATATTGCACATACAGCTCTGGAAAAAATTAAGAGACCACTGCAAAATTATCAGTTTCTCTGGGTTTACTATTTATAGGTATGTGTTTGGGTAAAATTAACATTTTTGTTTTATTCTATAAACTACTGACATTTTTCCCAAATTCCAAATAAAAATATTGTAATTTAGAGCATTTATTTGCCAAAAGCAACAACTGGTCAAAATAACAAAAAATATGCAGTGGTCTCTTAATTTTTTCCAGAGCTGTATATCAATATATTGATATGCCCCACTGACAAGCTGTGGTACCCCTAAAAATTTGATTTTACACTTTTTTTTTTCCTGACATTGCACATAAACTGATATATTTTTAATTGGTCTCCTCAGCAGCTGTTGATGTTACTGTAGAACATACATGGAATTGTGAAATGAACTGCTGTTTATTATTTACTGAGACGGCAAGTTTGTTAATTAAAAGCTAAGGGGGGGGGAAAGCAGCTTTGTCATCATTACAGCAGTTCCAGTGGAAATATCTTTTTCGTTGCCTTTTATTATTTTCCAGGCCAATGGGAGGCCTTAGTGTCAAAAAGGTTGAGAACCATGCACTGCAAACTCCTTACTAATATAATAAGTGTCTAATTGGTTTGACCATGTATAACGTAATTAAAGAGCTTTTGATTGTGCAAAACTCAAGGAAACGATCCCCTTTGAGAGTTAATTATTATTGGTTTGTTTCAGATTATAACGATATGTCACTTATAATTGTCACTTCTCTCTCCTGATAGGCTGCCCACATACCCAAAGAAGGGGGAAAGAGCAAAAATGATGGTAAGTCTCTTTGTATGTGCAGTGTACATACATGTTGATGTGAAGTATGTGTAATATGAAAAATGTATTTGAAATCGGGCTAAGAGTCTAGCGCCACCTTGAGGATGTATATGTAATGACATTTCCAAAGCAAAATTTAAAGTGAAAATGGTTTTATCCCAATTCTGAGGCAGGTAATAGACCTAGATAGTCAAATACTGTATGTTTGCGGTTCTCCTTTGTTATGAACTTACATAAATATTTGCTTGGACGCTCAAGATTAAGACATATTTCCCACCCTCATTAGGTTGTGCTGAGGTTCGTCAAAGTGAATAATTATTCTACCCGCAAGCAACCTTGTGTGGAGTCATTGACCATGGCCATGTTTGTTTATTAACAAAAAAACGCTGCAAGATTTATCCCTCAAGGTCACAGTTATTTGTTAGCAGTGAACCTGGTTGTTTGTATAGAGTCCCTATTACGTTTCTAAGGGAACTTGCATTGTTATTTTTACATCATTCCCCATCTGCTTCCATTCATAATCACTTTCCCACAGCTTAGATCTCCTGTGCTCGGAGATTTTTTCTTAGCATTAAATTAACATCGAATCATCCTTAGTAGTGGTCAGTTTATATTTGCGTAATAACAGAGACGGTACCTCAGATGCTAAATCAAAGCAAACCATGTGCGATTTTGCTAAATAAAGATATGAGATACAAACATCGTAGCCATAAAGTGTCTTGATAGGGGTACAGTACCAGCAAAAACCTTTCTAGCAATTATTAACTTCATCAGCATCATAAATACACTTGTGTTTGGTTTCTAGCAATCATGGGTGGCAGGGAGCGCTCACGCAGGGTGGGCTTCTTTTAGAGGTCAGGTGTCTGCAGTAAAGCCTGGCGCCACACTGCCTGAGGTCATGGTTTTCCCTGGCAGTCTGCAGGTCATGAGGCGCTGGGGTCAGAATGAATGATGGGAAGCCAGCTCAGGGAGGTGGACAGATTAGGGTGGAGTAGGGTGGACGTGCAAGTGGGGCACATGTGCTGGTGTGTGTGTGTGCCTCAACATGTGTGACATGTCTTTTTTTTTTTTTTTTGCACATTTGGGCAAGTCCCCAATGAGCAGAACAGGCCTGTGTGAAGGTGTGAGGCCATGCATCTGACTTTAATGGTTTAAATGTACTGACTGTTTTGATTTAATATGTCGTTCCTAACCTGTATTCTGTTATTTCGATGGTGGAACACAAAAGGGGAAGAATCTACAGGCTGCTCTTTTCATATTTACCATGACTGTTGGCTATAAAAAGGACAGAAAAACTCACACATACAAAAAGGCGTATGTGCCATATTTCCCCTTGTGGAAAAGAAGTGCACTTTAAAGAATATACTTAAGTGTGAACTGAATGCAATGTTATTTACAATTGAATAAACGTATTATAGTTTAAATTTATATTGAATGCAAAGAGTGCTTTTTTTGGGTACATCTTTATATGTAATTTCATTATTATAACTATTCATAACATTTGTCTTTGAAATATGGTAAAAATGAACTGCTGAATGTACTGACAAGAATTTATGGTAAACTAAAATATACTTAATGTCATTTGAACTTTTATCTCTTGTAATTAAATATAATGAGCATTTGTAACGCTGAAGTTGCAATTTAGTACATTTAAAATATATTGACTTTAAATGTAATAACAAGTAACACTAAAAATTAAAATTATTATCCAGAAACTTTACTTGTGCTTTAGTATGTTAGTCAACACATCAAGTTAAGTGTACTTATTCAAAACATTATAGAAACGTAATTAATTATGGCTTAATCACTTTTAAAAGAGTACTTAAGTAAACAGTAATTAAAGTGTACTCTCTTCAAGTGTCCTTTTAAGATTCGAAGTACACACATTCTGAAGTTAGCTTTTAACTCAGTCGTGGTCATTAACGTCATTAAATGGAAAAGAGCCGCATGAAGATTCTTCAAACATTCTCTTTTTGTGTTTCACAGACCAAATAACAGCATACAGGTTTCGGAATGAAATGAAGGTAAGTAAATAATGAGAGAACTTTCCTTTCTTGTGTGAACTGTCACTTTAAATGGACAAAAAAGGGGAGGTCTGTGTGAAAATGGCATGATCGTGACTGAACATTCTCGCTTTGCTTGCTCTTTAGTGATTCCTTTCTTGGATGTGTATAAAAAGAGTGCGTGTAAGACACGAGAGCTGCTGGTAGACATCATTCAGGAGTATCCCGACGAGATCGAGCACACGTACATCCCGTCCTGTGTGGTTCTCATGCGCTGTGCAGGCTGCTGCAACGACGAAGCGCTCGAGTGCGTCCCTACAGAGACGCGCAACGTCACCATGGAGGTGAGACTGGTTCAATCCAGTGTGTGCAATCCTTCACCCTGCTTCCTATGAAATCATGCTTACCCAACATGGGACGGTGAGGCGGTGTTAACTGGCATGTCAGCTATGTTGTTTACCGCTGCACACTGTGTTTACGCCCCGTTTATGTGGTTGAAGTTGCTCTTGGCCACAGCGAAGGCCTGGCCTTGCCATTTATTCAACAGTGTATAAGAAAAAGTTAATAAAAATGAACTTGAATATTTCTAGCTGTGTTTTTACATCATGAGCCCTGGGTTTTCTCATTGAAACATAATACATGACAGACACATTGTATGTGGTGCACAAATGCTCACACACTAAGTGCCTAATGTGCTTTTTTTTTGTATATTCGTCTAGGTACTGCGAGTCAAACAACGTGTATCACAGCATAATTTTCAACTGAGTTTCACAGAACACACCAAGTGTGAATGCAGGTAGGTCTAAAATGGAAATTGTGCCGATATTATGAACGTTTACTCACTTATTGTTCACTGTGCTGTTATTTTTTTTCTGTGGGAACATGAAATCTTCAACAAAACACTCCATAAAAGTAGTCTGTAGGACTATATTCCAAGTCTCCTGAAGTCATATGATAGCTTTGTTTAATCGCTATTAAGTTCTGTCAGAGTTTTTTCATTAAAGCCACCTATATGGCACATATTGGCCATAAATTCACCATTTGTAGTGAGATTGATTGACAGGTGACCTGACCAATCATAATGCCGAATTTTGTCTGACAAACAAACCAGACAAGAGAGTTAGAAGATTAACATTGTGGATTTGAAGTTGAAAAATGATGTATTTTTGCAGTTAAAACAACATACCTTCTGATGTTCATTCACGTTTAACTATAACACGTATAACTAGTATGATGAAATTTATGATGAATGACACATTATAGAGCCACAAAATGGTATTTATTGTTTGAATTTCTTAAAAAAATGACAACATTTGAAATCTGAGACTTTGTTTCATATCAAAAGTAACCAGCTCTGTTTTGTCTGTCGACGCGTTGTCAGTGTCCTCTTTGCTCCGCAATGTGTTTTTCACTTCTTGAGAACATGATGTGTGGCGTGAGAGCGCCATAGCAACAGTAACTAAGGGGGGCGGGTCTTTGCGAAGGGTCGATTACATTGAACATTGCAATTGGCATCAAACCTGTTGCAACATATATAATGGCACAGAAAAGATTTGTGTTCGGCAGAAAACATAACAGCACACATCAAGGATGAGCAAATAGTTCATTTTTAGCGAACTAGTCCTTTAAAATGCGAATTAAACTTCATTTGCATCTGTCTTTTTCAGGCCAAAGGCAGAAGTCAAAGCAAAGAAAGAAAAGTAAGTTTCTTTAATATTATTATTATTTCTTATGTCAAGCTTATCAGTGATTTTAAGATAACCAACGTTTCTGAAACGGTCCACATCAATTCTTCCTTTTTCATCTGGGACATTGTGGGATTTGGTTAAGATTCATTTGTTGACAGTACGTAGAGGGCGTTTCTAAATACACAGACATAAACTGCAATGACTGGGTTGATTGACCGGCGATGAGAAGCAGCCAGCTGGACACTGAACACTTTGTAGCCAGGCTATTAGCAGTAAAGCTTACGTTTGTTTAGCTGTTCGCCTGGGTTGTCAAATACAATTGAAAGCATATGGTACTTTTAGCAATGTATTCCAGGAGCTATTCATTCAGAAAAATACTTGACTAGTGAGTGGGTCGGTGTACTTTATATTATGCAAATCATACAGTATGTGAGTGGAGAGACTGTCCCGGACAGCTGAGATGATGTGGGTGTGCATATCGCCATCGTTGCTATGTTCATGCTGCTTCCATTGTCATAAATGCTGCATCCCATTTGCTTATTGTTCTATCATCCATATTTTATCTCTCATTTTTCTTTGTATGCGAACGCTCTAAATGGACTCAGATGTCCACAGCGCCAGTGGAGCTCACTTTGTAAACACACAGCGCTCAGAGTTTACTTTATTTTCACTTATATGTAATTCCTGATATACAGTTCCAGGAATTCCAGCTCACAACGTTTCAAAGACGTCCTGCTACTGTTTTTTTGTTTTTTAACCAAAAAAGTCCTTACGTGGCCACCTCTGCAGCTCACCCAGAATATCCTTAAACATCAACATCTTAACTAAAGGTTATTATTGATAATTAAAATGAACCCCAAACCATAAAACAACACTTTTATTTCTTTAAACAAAAAAAACATGAACTGAAACAAATAATAATAATAATAATAATACATAATCACAGCAAAGCTATTTAAGCTAACAATATTTAGGGGACATAAATATTTGGCATATATTATTTAATTGTGTCTAATAAAAGCAGTTTTGGGGGTTTTTAGGATTCCCCCCATTCAAATAAATAGGACTTGGCCCAAAATAGCCGCCCAGAGTTGTTGTAAATATGGTCGCTGAGTGAAAAGGACTTTTATTATTCATCATGACGCTTAATTGCTTGCTAATTTAGTATATTGTGAGCATTCGGTACATTGACCTAAATCTGGTGCGTAAAATTCCTACGACCTCAACTCGTCATGACTCCCATAGCACGCCTTGACACACCCTCAACCCTTTTTCCCCACAACAAAGCTACTAAAGTGAAACACTTGACTGTTCTCACACCCAAACAGTGAAATCAACTTCCACTAAATGTCACAACAGCCGAATCCCTCCTAATCCTCAGGCACAAACTCAAGACTTGCTGCTTTCAACAGGACTTAATCATGACACAACCTGCTTTTCTTTTAATTTGTGTTAGACATCTTTTTATAGCAAATACTTCTCTATTTCTGGCAGACGACTATCATGCCTTCTGATGAGCATAGCAGCCTGTCTCACAAAGAAAAACAGTGAATAATAATAATAATCATCACGCAAGTCATTTGGGATGAAATGCATTAGTAGAATCTGTGCCTTCAGACAGCTTTCCAGATCCTCATGGAATTCCAAGTGCCAGTCATTCACAAATTTCTACAAAATCTCCCGCCCCTTGCATGTTTTTTTGGGTAATATGCATTCAGCTACAAATAATAGTGCAGCACATTTGACCACAGTAGAATTCGCAGCAAAAAGAAAGCAACAAAATATCATTTTTTACCTGTGGTAAAATGACTACGATGCACAGCCACTTTTACCTTTATTTTTATCGCTTTTTATACAATAGAAATTGCTACGAAGCATCTTCATAGTAATAAACAGGAGAGTAACACAATTAATGATGCAAACTAGTGTCATTATTCAGTTCAGTGTTGATTCAATTCAGTTCAACAACAGTGTCAAAAATGTTCATTTAGCTATAAAACAACAGTGTCGTTATTCAGATCAAGTTTTGCTCCTTCCCAAAACGCTTGGGACAAATGGATTTCCAGCAACGAAAATAATAACCGCTTGGTAAATCGTACAGCTCTTAATTGTAAAGGGTGAAGCTGATTGGTTGGTTCAAGTCACATGACCTTGCGCTTGGGATTTTTTCATCTCGTTGCGGCGTAGACACAACATAAATAACATAAAATAATGAACTTGAGACGCGACATGTGAGATAGATGTGACGTGATATTAAGCCATGACTGGTTGATTGCTTTTTTAAATGGTTGGCAACAGGAATGTGACCATTAATTTTCCCAGTAATGGCCAATTCACATCGCACAAACAAAAGCCAACGAACAAGTTGGCCGATAGATTTAGAATTCTATGAGAAAAAATCTGAAATCCGAAGCTCTGTAGCCATTGCCATTGGCATACACCGCTTTTTAAACTTTTTATTAGTGCAATAAAAAGTCGTTGATGCAACTCGTAAGCCTATGCAACAGTGTGTAGCTAAACAAGCCAAAATGAATTCATTTAAAACGAAACCTGTGTTGCTCTCATCGCCAAATATTTCCATTTCACAATGTATTTGGATGCTATACGTTTCAATTATTACGTAAAGTACTTCACAGGGGTTCCAGTGTCAATGGACAAAATAATCCTCTTCACATGAGCAAAAATGTGCTCAGGACTCTTGCTGAGCGGCACAGATTGCACTATTTAAATTAAGCATGGCTGCTTTAATATGTTTTTTGACTGTATTTTTTTTGTATTTTTGCTGGAAAATCATACCACACCGCAACAGGTGTATCCAACAAACTCCAACTCCAACTGTGCAGTGAGAATCGGCCTTATAATATGCTTATAAGCGTGACTGGTGCAATCTAATTTTGGAGCGAGGACAATCGTTGTATGAGAGTCGTGTTCAGAGTAGCTCTGAAGGTTTTACAGCTCATAGTTAAAGCCTGAATTTCTCCGTATATCTCTTAAGACCTCTGACCTGAGCTCTGATAACAGACTTGTTTATGGGATGGTTTCAGTTTTTCTTTTGGGGCGAGGCTTTTGCTCTCTGTAAGATGGTGGCTGTGAAGACCACCCGCTGCCTGTCACACCGCAGTTGCTCAAGGCTGACCCTTGCCTACTTCCCCATACTAATCATAGTAGCAAGTGTCCGTCGTTAACCCACTTTTATTTTTAGCCTTTTAAATAGTAGGTGATCCTGAGACAGAGGTTATTGTGAGCTCGCTGTTTATAGTGCCATTGTGTCTTAACCTGTGTGTTTGAGAATACACAGACCCCAAAACTGACGCCACGTCAGCCCGTCATTGTGTTACACAACAGAAATATTAAATCAAACGGCAAAAAATAGCACAAACATATACGCATTTAGGAGGAACGAATGCAATTTGTCAATATTCACAATAGACAATATTCATTTTTTAGCGCTTTATTCAATAGATATCAAGCAGATTCACAATAACAAACAGGAAGGAAGCAGAATTGAACGTTGAAATTCAAATTCTCAACAAAGCAGCTGATAGAGATACAAGATACTGTAATAGTGTCATCATTCAGCTCAAAGTTTTCAAATCAGCGAGTTTTTTTCTCATCTGATAAGTAATATTGTTGGATAATAAGTTGCATATTTCATCACCTTGACACCAGTTGGTCAAAGGTCATTACAAAAATGGCTCAGAAAAGTGTCTAATCTAATGCAGTGACCCTGTTTAATTGGATGCGCGGCGGCTGTGTGCATTTCTGCACCTTGCTAGGTTAATGCGAGCGTACAGAGATGGATCGGGTTAGCTGAGAGGGCTAAATGAAATCCGTTCGTCATGGGGCTAAGCGCCGACTCTCTGCATGTCGTCTCTACCTCCTGTCTTTCAGCACGTAGGCAAGCGGGGGGCGGGGAGTACAGCGACTCTGATTCACAAGCTCAAGTTCAGCTCCTTGTACTTCGATCCTTACCTCTAAGCTCCTCAAACACACACATGTGCACATGCACAGAGACACACACACACACACACACACGCGCACTACGGCTCATTCAGCTGCTCCTCGCTTTAATTGGAGGCGATTAGGGTTGTCACAATTTCAGTCGTCAATACCAACACCAGTCCAGTTTCACGATTGATAGTATCAATTCTGAAACCTTAGCAAAAATGAATAATGTATACTTTATTTAAAATGTTAAATATTAATGCAAATTAGGTTCAAAACAGTGGAATTTTTACACTACTGTTTTTTCACCAAGGCTGCATTTATTTAATTACAAAAAACAAAAATACTTAAAAACGTAATATTCTGAAATATTATTACAATTTAAATGTCATTTGTTCCTGCGACGCAGAGCTGAATTTTCAGTGTCACATGATCCTTCAGAGAGCAATTTACTTCTAAAGAAACATTTCTTATTATTATCAGTGTTGAAAATGGTCGCGATGCTTCGTATTTGTGCGGAAACCGGGATGCATTTATGTGTCAGGATTCTTTATAGAAAGTTCAAAAGCAGCTTTTATTTGGAATAGAAATATTTTGTAACATCATAAACTCTTTACTGTCACTTTTGATCAATTTAATGTATCCTTGCTGAATAAAATGATTCATTTCTTTAAAAAAGTAAACAAAAAAAATGAAAAACAAAAAGAAGACTTATTTTTTTGTATAAACCTGCTACCGGAGTACTTGTACTTTTGACATCCCTAGTGCTGATAGATCTTTCTCAGCATGTCTGTTCGAAACTTCAACTTTTTTAGATGTCCTATTCTTGCGTTATTTTCCTTTTTTGCAGAAAACCCAGAGTGGGGAGGGTTAAAAGCCGAAAGAGAGCGAGAGAGGGAGATACAGGCGATCTCAACGCCTCGGCTCACCTGCGCTCAAGCAGTATTTTGCTCTCAGTCATTGGCTTTATTTCAGGGCAGTTTGTTTGCTCTTTGTAATCTCACTCAGTCTGCATTTATTTGTATTCATATTCACACTGTTGGCCCAAAGCCCGCAAAGACGAAAGCAACCAAAGGTAAATAAACAGTGGTTGCATGGCTGTCTCTGTCATTATCATACTAATGTGCCGCCACGGCTCGGATGACGTCACGCTCATGTGATCCCTCTGCCCCGTTCTGACAACAGTCTCTTGTCTCTTTGGCTCTTGTCTGTTCTACACTGAAAGAAGTTCAAGGGTTATAGTTCACCCAAAAATGAAAATGCTCTCATTTACTCATCATGTCGTTCCAAACCCGTAAGACTTTCATTCATCTTCAGAACACAAATGAAGTTTGTGAAATGAAATTTCCTGCCAGGGTATAGTTTGGGAGACCGAAAATTAAAGTATTTAAAGGGCCAGTTACCCAAAAATGTCTGTATCGCTACAATATTTTTAATGAAATCTGAGAGATTTCTCCCCCTCCATTGACAGCTACACAACTACCACTTTGACGCTCAAAATAGTTGTAGTTCAAATTTTCTGAAGAGACCGATTTCATTTAGAGTTTTATTCACATGTTGATCAGCGAACATAAAGAGAAGCTTGACGTACACTTCATTTGTTCTTATGGAAACTCAAACATGCTGCGTAACACAAGAATGAACCTCATTGGTTCTTACTTCCATTTACTATATCTAATGTGTGAGATGATGAATGTTTATATGTGAATAAAAGCCTAAATGAAATTTGGACATAATAATAATAATAATAATAATAATAATCAAATAAAGCGATCGAGTCTCTTCAGAAAATTTGGACTAAATCGTCCAATTCATATGGATTAGTTTTATGAACTGTCAACGGAGGAACAGATTTCATTAAAAATATCTTAATTTGTGTTCTGAAGATGAACGAAAGTCTTACGGGTGTAGAACGACATGAGGAATTAATGACAGAATTTATATATATATATAAATATGATGCATATTTTGAAAATACTTTGAAATTTCATTGAAAAATTATTATATTGACCTACATTTAGTAACATTGTAGCTTATGTCTGAAGAAAACATTTTAATTCTGGTATGGTCTTTATAATGAAAAATCTTTTGCCTTTGTATGAATGTTTTTGTTTTGTGGAAAATAAATATTTTGATTAATATTACAACAAAATGTAAGGTTTTGAACCAAACCATAAATATAATTTGAGAAAAACTGGAGTATTTTTTTAAGTTGCATTTTATTTGAAGGTGTCCGTGTTACAGTGTAATTAAACATTTAAGTGTTGAGTGATAATAATTAACTTCATGTACTTACTATAGGGTCAGGGTTAGGATGAGGGTTCGGTTTAGGGTTAATTTCATGTAATTATGCATAATTAATACAGTAAATACATGTAACAGCGACACTGTAACATAAAGTGTTACCAGTTTTTTTTTTTCATCATGTTTTCCCCAGTGTAGGTGGACTGTTACACAATTAAGAAATAATTTTCGAACAGATGTTAAAAAAAATCGTGCTGATATACAGTGGCAAGTTTCCAGATTTGACCGAGCCATTTTTGCAAACATTGCTTTTGCGTCATACTGCTTTCAATTGTCCAGATGTGGAAAGTGTGTATGTGAATGCAGCTGTCTGTGTCAGTCCAATAACTGTTCCTCGCTGAATTCAATGTTGCACTAATCACCATGCCTGTGCGATGGATGGATGAACGGTCATAATTCACTCCCATCACACCACGTCTGCTTTCCTTCCACCACTAATGCTTAAAACTAAGCAAAAAAGAACACATTCATGTAGTCTGATCCGGTGAAGGTTGTGTGTGTGTGTGTGTGTGTGTGTGTGTGCGTCACTCCAGAGCTCTGCCCTGATCACTAGTGCTTAGATGTCTCTCTGTCTCTCCCTTCTGCTTCCCTTGCAGCCACTGTGAGCCTTGCTCAGAGAGAAGAAAGCGCTTGTATGTGCAGGACCCCCTCACCTGTAAATGCTCCTGCAAATTCACACAATTGCAATGCAAGTCCAGACAACTTGAGTTAAACGAAAGAACTTGCAGGTTTGTTTATGAACTGTCACGACGTGCAACATGCAGCTTCTCATCCGAAGCTCTTCCTCTTTGCATGCTTATGTTGCATTTTCCCTCTTTTATGTGCATGTTTAGGGTGACGTAGTGCGTGCGTGTGTGTGTGTGTGTGTGTGTGGTTTATTGCTGTGATGTCAGAGTCTAGTGCGCTCCTGCCTCGCACTAACGTTTTCTGGTGTCAACACCTTGGCGTTGAGCATAGATATGATTAATGAACTGAATTCGCTGACATTAACAAGATCAACAAGCAGTATGATTTTGTGTTTTTGAGTAAACAGGCAGGGACGGTGCATATGCGCGTGTGTTTGTAAAGTGCGACTCACACATCCTGCTCTTTTTATGTTCATAATGAGTCAGAACTTAATTTGGCATTATTGATTTTGCCATCATGTGCCATCAATTTTCAGATGCATAATATGAGATCATGTTGAATTATACGGTATATGTGAATATAAGCGTGTCCATGCTGTTTGCTTCTCATCGAAAGAATCTAAACTGCGTGATCTTACGAGGCCTTTGCTGGCATTCTCTATATATTGTCCACATTTTATTGTTATATTTAGTGGAGATCACAGCATACTTTGATCCTGTGGTCGTTCCACCCAAACCAAATTTTGAACCCATCCAAAATTCTGAACATTTTTACATAACAACGTATTACAACACTGCACGAAATACAGCGTCCCACAATACAATGCGATGTTTTAGATCAGTGCCAGCGATGCACAAAAAATGTATCCAGTTAACTTGACACACTCTCTGAATGAAACAACCAGATAGATTACAAATCTTAAAAGTATATTTACTTGCAGATAATGTAATATTAATGCAATTAAAGGCCACTTAAGTGCACTGAAAGGGATCTGTCATTCATTCCTCACCCTCATGTCGCTCTGTCAGACCTTCGTTCATCTTCAGAACACAAATGAAGATTTTTTTGATGAAATTTGATGGCTTAGTGAGTCATCAATTCAATAAAAAAAAGAAAATTAACACTTTCAGATGCCCAGAAAGATGCTAAAACATACTAAAACAACCGTTCATGTGAGTACAGTGGCTCAACCTTAATATTTATGCGCCAAAACAACAAACTTTTCAACAATATCTAGTGATGGGTGATTTCTGAACACTGCTTTATGAAGCTTTACGAATTTTTTGTTTCGAATCAGGTGTTTCCAGAGCGCAAAAGTCACGTGATTTCAGTAAACGAGGCTTCGTTACGTCATAAGTGTTTGGAAATCTCAATAGTTCACGTGACTTTTTCCGTTTTATACACGAACCGAAATCGACCATCAGTAGATATTGTTAAAAAAACGTTATTTTTGGGTGCACAAAAAGTATTTATAATATTAATTGAACCACTGTACTCACATGAACTGTTTTAAATATATTTTTAGTATCTTTCTGGGCATCTGAAAGTGTTCATTATCTTTTTTTTTTTGATTGAATTGATGACTCACTGAACCATCAGATTTCATCAAAAATATCTTAATTTGTGTTCTGAAGATGAACGAAAGTCTTATATGAGTAGAACGAATTAATGACAGAAATTTCATTTTTGGGTGAACTAACCCTTTAAAGATCGTGTGCTATCATGACTATGTAACTTAACACTTTAAGTACACTTTTTAAAAGTGCACTTTGTAATAATGTCAAATTAGAAGTATTAAAGTTCATTGTTTTGATATCTTCCGTTGTGCTTTAAATCTTGATGTGTTGAAAGCAGGCTAAAGCACACCTAAAATGACTATGATTTTAACTGTTGTGTGTTATTCAATATTAAATTTAAATGTACTAATTAGCAACTTCATCATTTCAAATGTGCAATTACAAATATTTAGTTTGCCAAAAATGATTTTCAGTGCATTTGGCGGTGCACTTTAAACATATTTCAATGACAATAGAATTATGAAATTACATATAATGTCCCACTTAAGTTAGTCAAGAAAGCACTTTAGAGTTCAGCTCATTAACTGGATTTAATATAGATTTAAACTAGAATAAATGCAATTAAGTGTCTGAAAACATTACATTTCGCACTTAAGTATATTCTTTTAAAGTGTATTATGTCATTAGACCATTTCTCATGCCCATGCGGTACGGTCACCGTATTCTCCATTCGGGATGGTGAACATATATAGTGGATGAACAGGTTGTGGGGTGTTGGGTTGGCGAAGTCCCAGATCAATAAGTGCATAGGCTTTCCTTCACATATATTAGCATGGCTTCCCCTGTGCAGATTGAGCGGATCTCTAACCAATCCATTGTTCTCTTTCAGATGTGAAAAACCAAGATGATGAGCGGAACGCTGGGCAGAACACTGAATGAAGGAATTTTTTTACAGCACAGCACTTTTTAAACCTGAGGATGCATTCCCTGGACGAACTGCAAACACTACCCTGAACGAAAGACAAAGAATGAAATGAGGGCAGGAGATATCATCCCAATGTATATTTTTAAGATATTAATATATGAATATATAGAATATATATTAAATGACAATGACAATGTGTGTCGCTGCTATCACCTGAATTACTACAAACAAGTAAACGAAGACGCTGCTTGGCGTGTGAATGGGATATATTGCGGTGTCGCTGCACCGGGGCCTGTGATCGGACAGAACGCGGCGAGGTAATGCTTCACGGGATCGGCCGGCTGTGGATTCGCATTTAAAGACTCGGATCAAATGTCCAAGACTTCACTGAGAGGTGCAAATGAAAACCTCTGCCCCTTTATATGAACGGTTACAGACTGTCAATCAAAGGAGAGAAAGTGACTCTTTCCGGAACGTTCGGAACAGTGGGTCCAGGCACGGGATACGAATGCGGAACTATCTACTTCTGTGATGTCACTCTTACTTGGGTGAAGTCTTAGTCAAAAAGACCTGTACTGACTAACATCCTATAGGACTTGGTGTGAAACTACTAAAGGGATATTACATGCATGTATATATGGAAATGAATGCTAATAAAATGTGACAAATTTTTAAAGAAAAAAAATGATTCTGACATTTGCCAATTCAGTTCGCAACAGTAGTAAAAGATATTACTCAGATATTTAAGGTTCGTAACGTTTTCCAAAGAGAATATTGCACATAACTTTAGGAACTGTTCATTAACACACAATGTCTGTATATACAGATCTAATATCCCTTTATGTAGTTCACTACATCTAATTTATAATGTTAGAATATGTTCAGTATTCTGTGTATTTAATTTGATCTATTTATATGCAGTGTTATTGTTGATATTGTTTTGCTTTGTTTCCTATTGAAAAACTGTGGACGGCTTTTGTAGAATGAAAAGAGACAAACACTTCAACATTCCTGAAAGCGCCTTTTTTTTTTGTTTTAACGTTTTTGTATCAGTGATCAGTTTGGTGGAGATGCGAGACCTGCGGACGAGAAAACAAAACATTCTCTTTGTGTGAAAGTGCCAGAAATGTTTTTTTTTTCTTCTTCTTCTTCTTTGTTTGTTTTCCATGTACAGCCACATTTTCAGTATATTTTCACAGTAATATATTTATTGGTGCTGTTAAATATTAACATCCTTTTGTGTTTTTAGTATAACTATTAAACATATTTATTTTCAAATGATATTGTTTTTTATTAAAGCAAAAATGGATTTCTGTTTGGCGAGTCTGTTTTTGTCAGTCCACAAATACACTAATATTATTTCCAAAATATTGGTAAATTTTTCAAAAGGAAAAAAAAAGCTCTTGCATTATCCAATAACTTTAGGACATTTTTTGCATAAAAATGCACAAATGATACTTTAAGACAAATAATTGATTTATCTCAAAGCTCTGTGGAGAATTACATTTAGTCATTTAGAATTACCACCATTTACAGACCCTATGTCATTTTGATCCTGTATTATTATTATTTTGAAAACTGTTCTGTTCCGTTGGTTATTTATGCTGCAAACCTCCAAAAATGACAAAAATATCACCACAAAATAAATAAATGATAATAATATGGACACTATTCCAAGTCTTCTGAAGCTATATAACTTTGTGTAAGGACGTTTAAGTATAACATAATTTTAATTATGTTTTATCCATTTTGCATTGGGTTACACTTTATTTTAAGGTGCCAGTATTACAGTGTAATTGCACATTTAAGTTCTGAGTAATAATAACTAACTGCATATATTTACTATAGATTTAGGGTTAGGATGAGTGTTTCGTTTAGGGTTAATTGCATGTATTTAAGCATGATTCTAGTTATTAATACAGTAACTATATGTAACGTGTAACAATGACACTGTAAAATATAGTGTTACCAAATTATATTATTAACTTACCTCACCTGACGACTCTAACGTGTTGGATGGTAAAAAACATGCACAAAGAAGGAATACTTGACAGAGATCACTGTAAAAAAACGTAAAATTTGCGGTAAAAAACGGCTGCTGTGGTTGCCAGAAAAAATATGGTAGCGACGTTTTAGGTTTTACGTGACAGCACTATTTTACAGTTCAAAACCATAGAATTTAAAGGTTTATATTGTATGGTTCATAGCTGTTTATTTTACACACTGTAAAAATTTACAGTATTAAAATGTATTTCATTAACTGATATAATGTTAATTTACCAACCTGTTGAAGTATTAATATCTGTTTTGTATCTTTGTAATACAGTGACAACCACCAAACATAGTGGGGATGAGAGTCACATGATCAATCAAAGCTCATCACAAGCAGCTTTTCACAAGCTGAGAAGGACAATACTAATATATAGAAGGTGCACACAGTGTCATTCACACAAACACAAAACACCATTATGGTAAAACACATGAAATTTTAAAAATGCAATAAACATTAATTTGACAACATTAAATGTAACATAAAACCCTAGTTTACATAACTTATTAGAAAAAACTAACTAATTTTCGTTGAATGTCAATTTACGTTTTTTCACTGTAAATTATAAAATGACTTGTTATTTTTAACTTCCAAAAACCATAAATTTATGGTTTTACCATAAAATAAACCACACATTAAATCATACATGAGAACTGACAAGTGAACGGTACATAACAGGGAGTATAAATACCAGGCGAACACAATGACAGACAGGTGAAAAGCATAGGAACAAATGAATGTACACTCATTAACCAAGGAACCCAAAACTAAACAGAGTAGGGAAACAGGAACTAAAGGAAACAGGAACTAAGTCCAAACAGGAGTCTATAATGTCACAGAAGCCTCCCCCTCCTGTAAGGTGCGTTCTTGCTCCATAACAGAATGTCCAACTGAGGACGGAGGGAGGGAGGCAGAGAGGGAGGAAAGGGGCACAGGATGGGAACGAGGGGCTTGAACCAAGCCAGGTTGTAACCCAGAGCACAGACAAGATGCAGACCTGGAGTCGACGGCGGAGTTGAGGGAGGGTGGAGCCATGGTTGAGACCCAGGTTGATCCAGGAGGGTGACAGACTGAGATGTAGACAATGGAAACAGAGACAAAGAGCACACGACACCGATGGATTAGGAGACTGAGGTGGAGCCGCAGCGACAAGCGATCGAAGTGAAGCCAGGGTGCCAGAGGACTGAGGCGAAGCCGGTGGGACTGACAACCAAGCCAGAAGGCAGGAAGGGAGGAAGGGTGCTTAAGATGGGGATGAGGGGCTTGAACCCAGCCAGGTTGTTACCCAGGGCACAGACAAGATGAAGACCTGGAGTGGACGGCGTAGTTGAGGGAGGGTGGAGCCATGGTTGAGACCCAGGTTGATCCAGGAGGGTGACAGCCTGAGATATAGACGATGGAAACAGAGACACAGACAGAGACAAAGAGCACACGACACCGATGGATTAGGAGACTGAGGTGGAGCCGCATCGACAAGCGATCGAAGTGAAGCCAGGGTGCCAGAGGACTGAGGCGAAGCCCGTGGGACTGACGACCAAGCCAGAAGGCAGGGAGGGAGGGAGGAAGGGGGCTTAAGATGGGGACGAGGGGCTTGAACCCAGCCAGGTTGTAACCCAGGGCACAGACAAGATGAAAACCTGGAGCCGACGGCGGAGTTGAGGGAGGGTGGAGCCATGGTTGAGACCCAGGTTGATCCAGGAGGGTGACAGCCTGAGATGTAGATGAAGGAAACAGAGACAAAGGGCACACGACACCGATGGATTAGGAGACTGAGATGGAGCCGCAGCGACAAGCGACCGAGGTGAAGCCAGGGTGCCAGAGGACTGAGGCGAAGCCGGTGGGACTGACGACCAAGCCAGAAGGCAGGAAGGGAGGAAGGGAGGAAGGTGGAGCCATGGTTGAGACCCAGGTTGATCCAGGAGGGTGACAGCCTGAGATATAGACGATGGAAACAGAGACACAGACAGAGACAAAGAGCACACAACACTGATGGATTAGGAGACCGAGGTAGAGCCGCAAAGGGATGAGCGTCCGATGTGAAGTCTGGGTGCCAGAGGACTGAGGCAAAGCTGGTGGGATTGAGGACCAAGGCGTAGCAGGAGGGATGGCTGAGCCCGACGGAGTCAGGGGATCTCATAGAGGGAGAGCCGGGGGACTGAAGGGAAACACCAGATGTGCGGCCAAAGGACTGGCTGTCTTTAGTAGAGGAGGTGGGAAAGGGAGGCTAGGTGGGATCTTCGGAGACACCGGAGACTTGGAGCTGGTTGGATCAGCGGAGAAGAAGGAGACTTGGAGCTGGGTGGGACTAGCATGTACGGGAGACTCAGGGCGTACTCCACGATAGAAAAATCTTTATTTCTCATTATTGTGACTATTTATTTAACAGTTATACTCATCTAGGACTGGGCTATTACATAGTTATACAATAATAAGAGGATACTTCAATAATGTAGACACAAGGAAAATGAAATGTAAAGAAACAGTCATGTTGAGAGTAAATTGAGAGTAAACTGACCCCATGTGTTCGTTACACTTCCTTATCCGATAATAAGAGTTACAGGAACAATTTACTTATGAAACACCCTTATTAAGGTTAGTGATATAGATTACAGCACTTTTTACAGTAGACCATGTGACTAATCTGAAATCCTGACAGGGATTATAAGCAGTGATTTATTTTCTATGCCTTTGGTTGTGTCTAATGAATGTGAGAACCTTCAGAAGGAGATTTAAACAAATGTTCACCTTCAGAAAGCTCTCTGGCCCTCTGTTGGGCGAAAATTATTTCTAGTTTTAACATTATTTGTTCTTTAGATATTCCTCTTTAAAAGAAAAAAGTGTCAGGTGTAAACAATGTGACCAGCATTTATTCATGGAGCCACATTAAGATCTACATTTCTCTGGGACCGAAACATTGAGGGCCTTTAAAATGAAGATACCAAAATGAAAGTTTGTTAAGAACCAGAATATAAAAGAATATTAAGATATCTTTAATACTTCTTGAGTTACAGGCATGCAGACTTGAGGCAAAAAAAACACAAGAAGGCTTTTTGCCATCTTTTAACTGTCACTATTAGCATATAATGAACCAGTGGTGTCATTTCACCAAAAGCCAGGATATAGCAGACCCTGATCTTGCATGACACAAATATAACAACCAGATCGCTTTAATTTACTGACTTTTCTGTTTTATTTTAAATATACAAATAATATGTTACGCATAGTAATATAACTTCATTAATCCTGCATGCAATGAATAAAATTATATAAGTTGGCTTTATATTTATAATTTTGGCTTTCATCACTATTTTGTCTTTCACATAAAAAATTATTAATAAAATCAAAAATGGGGACCTCTGGTTGAGTTGACACAGAACAACCCTATTTCATTCAGCTAGAATTCACCCTTCCCCAGGAGTTTGATTGACAGGCAATCTGACCAATCATAACGCTGAATTCACTTTTTTTTCTTTTGTTTTGACAAACAGTAGATTTAATAGAATAATGTGGACTTGAATTTGAAAAATGGAGTGTATTGGCACTTTTCCAATGTTGAAAGAACAAATCTTCAACATACCATAATTCATGTTTATTTCATACTATAACTTGTAGGAAGAGATGAACGTTTTTGTGTGCTGCTACAGTGATCTGTCACGACACATTATAGTGCCACAATATGGTATTTATTGTTTGAATTTCTTCAAAAACCTGCGTTGTCAGTTGCTCTGCCGTGTATTTTTCACTGCGTGAGAACATGATGTATGTCGCGAGGCCGACATGGCTTATCGGACATAGCAACAATTACTAAGGGGGGCGGGTCTTTGTGAAGAGATAATTGCAACTTCAATTTCTACTATAAAGCAGCTCTCCAGTGTGTTCATGTTTTTACTCGTGGACAACTGACCTTGATGAACTGAACAGAATGAATTAATTATACTCTATAATTGTAATGTGACGTGTAAGAAGAAGGCTCGATGAGGAAGATAGAATATCATTAACTCTTTAATTGCACGAATGAGATACTGACAGGAACACAGACATTAGCACATCCACGAAACTTCAGCGATCGACCAAGACAGGACTGACACAGAGGCAATATATACCGATGAACACAAGAGGATAACGAGTAGGGCACAGGTGACTGACATGATTACAGACAAGACACAGCTGATGACAATGGACTAATAATGATACAATGATGAACTGAAACTCAAAACAAAGACCATGTGACTGAAGACAGGACTGGGGAAACAGATAAACAGAACATGAAACTCTAACAATAATATAATATAATGATACAGGTCAAGAAAAATTAAGTACCAGGTGGGTGTAAGTATAAAATAAAGTATGAGTGAAATAGAATATAAGATAAATAAAATAAAATAAGTGTGAAGTACAATTTGGTTGCCGGTTGGTAGAGATATATAAAACTATATCTAGAATATTGCACAATTATTCAAGTATGGCAGAGATGTATTGTTCAATGTCCAGTTTAATGACTTGGGGACATACATACATTTTACCAGCCGGAGCGAACTTTTCTGCTTTCCCAAGCTGTTTCAAACTACTGAAACAAGCTCAAATTTTGTTCAAAATCACATCCGTTCATTTATCTAATGTCTTTCATGTATATATATAACCAGTCATTTTTTATTGTATTGAAAAGAGCAGCTTGGACATTCTGCTTAACATCTCATTCTCTGTTAAAAAAGGTCATAATGACCTGATTACGTTTTAATTTTTTCCTCAGTGGTTTTCTGATTCGACATGATTTAAAAACATTTTCTTTGCCCGTTGACCTGTGATCCAGAGGAATCTCTCCCGCTGATGCCTCTTTCCTTGAACATCTCTGCCCAGGTGTATTAAGTGAAGCCACTGACTCAGCAAATAACACACTGAAACCCAGTAGAACCGCACTGTACTTTGTACAGACAGACAAAGGTTTGCTCTTTAGTAAGCACAGCATAGTTGCGATGTTTAGTTGTAACAGTCAGGTCTCTGGAGGCAGCGAGCTCCTGACGGGTAAGAGATTAAGCGCTCCCTGAACGGCCCTTGTGTAAACCGTCTGTTGTAACCATGAACCTTACACCCCATGCAATGTCTAAAACAGAAGCCAGCAATATTAAATCGGTTTTGTAACCAATTATTTTTCAACTACATGTTGAATGTGTACCGAGTGAGTTAAAAGATGTTGCTTTAAGAATCCCTCCGAGCTTGTCACCAGAGCAACGTGCCTGCGATCAGGTATTCTGCTGTGGAAACTGCCCTCCAGCGTACGTCATCCAGTCACCTGCTCTGCAACTGACTGCAAGTGTAGCTCAGCAGTCCTCTAGAGTCACTATGTGTGTGTGTGTGTGTGTGTGTTTTCATGACTTATGAGGACACAAATTTGTATAAAGACATGGGTATTACACTGGTATTACGACATAAACATGTTTTATGAGGACATTTCATGAGTCCTCATATTTAAAATAGCTTGAAAACATACTAAACAATGTTTTAATAAAATTGTAAAAATGCAGAATGTTTTCTGTGATAGGTTGGTTTAAGGGTAGAGTTAGTGTAGGGGAGAGAATGTACAGTTTGTACAGTATAAAAACCATAATGCCTATGGAATGTCCTCACTAAGATAGCAAAACAAGTGTGTGTGTGTGTGTGTGTGTGTGAGAGAGAGAGAAACTGTTCTCTCATGCTGCTAGACAAGGACTGACCTATATTTAGCTACCTAGGAAATATAGCAAGTCATCTGATCTAGAGCAGAACACGGACACAGAAAGAGAGAGGTGTATCTTCCTGTATATCACTCTCATTCACACTGGGTTTTTTTTTTCTTCGTTAGAGAGAAAAATTTACTTAATTCATCCATAATTCATCACATTAGTCATTCTACAAAATGGCTAACATTTCTCTGCTGCCCTGTTATCAGCATATTTTTTTACAGTAAAATGAAATGTTGCATTCATAAAAAAATAATGGCATTGGTGTTACCTTTCACGAAATTATTTGTTTTTTATTTTTGTCAGTACATGAATGATTTTAAAACATCAACACTGTTACCGTAATATTGGATACAGTAGTACAACTACTAAAGATAAAGAAATTTTCATGACAAAACTTGTCAACCCTGTTACATTTACGAACGCATAACAAAAGTTGGTACCAAAAAGTGGGGTTTGTAAGATTTAAAAAAAAATAATAATAATAATTCTGAAAGGAGTCTCTTTATTTTCACCAAGGCTGCATTTATTTGGTCAAATTACAGTAAAAACTGTAATAATGTGAAATATTTTCAAAATTAAAAATAACTCTTTTCTGTTGTAATATTCTAATTCTAAAAATAAAATTCTATTGAATTAAATCTAATCCTGTTGTCACATGTGTAGTTCAATCTTGTCTTGTTTAGTTTAGTCTTGTTAATCAGTCATTGTCTGAGTGTATTTAAGTTCCTGTCTGTTCGTCATTCTGTGACGGTAATTGTTTGTGCTATGCACTCTGTTTCGTGTCTGATCCCGTCATTTGTAAATAAACCTGCCTGTTTGGATGTTTATCTTTGTCTCCTGTCATCTGAGCGTTACAGAATTACCGACCTCTCAACACAAGAAAGAACAAAATATGGATCTTATGGACTTACCTACGCTGAACTATCTGCTAAGCCCGGAGGCTCGTCCCCACCTGGACTACTGGGTCTGGAGGTGCAACGGCGAACGCTCCGCCTCCGCTTGGCAGCCCGGGGTGGGCTCCGAAGCCGGAGCGGACTTCGACGACCTCGGGGACCCGGTGGTGAAGCGAGCGGAACGGTCCATCGCAGAGCCAGGAGCGGTCCTCAACATCCTGAAACAGTGGGCCGCGGATCCTTTCCCCACCCATATACCCGCCCTTGTGTCGTCATTCCCGGTCCCGTCCGGAGATCGTCCTCAACTCCCTCCGCTGAACCCAGTCAGCCCCCAGGATTTGTGGCCACCGCTGCCAACGACCAGCTCCTCGGCTCTGCCCCCGTCACTCACCCCGTGCGGCTCCTCACCAGCACCTCGGGCTGCCCGTTCACCAGCAAGGCTCGAGGCGGAGTCCCCGGCTTCCCTTCAGGCCTCCAGGCCCCTGTCACCTTCTAGACCCTTCAGCCCGTCACCTGCACCTCGACCCACAGCTCCCTCATCACCTCCTCGGTCCGTCAGCCCGGAAGCTCCGCTGGGCTCCCTCGATCCTCCAGTTCGGCCTACGGGGGTCGACGCTCAACTTCCGCCACGGACTTCCGGGTTGGCGGCTTCACCTCCACCCGTCACCCCTACACTGTCAGCGAGCTCCTCCCTCCCTTCGACCTCCCTGTCGTCCTCAGTCACCACACCATCACCCCGGTCATCCAGACCAGCGTGTCACATGTGTAGTTCAATCTTGTCTTGTTTAGTTTAGTCTTGTTAATCAGTCATTGTCTGCACCTGTTTTCATGTAATTAGTTCAATCTCCGTCACCTGTTTCTCAGTGTATTTAAGTTCCTGTCTGTTCGTCATTCTGTGTCGGTAATTGTTTGTGCTATGCACTCTGTTTCGTGTCTGATCCCGTCATTTGTAAATAAACCTGCCTGTTTGGATGTTTATCTTCGTCTCCTGTCATCTGAGCGTTACACCTGTGATGCAAAGCTGAATTTTCAGCATCATCATCCAGTCTTCAGTGTCACATGATCCTTCAGAGATTATTCTAATATGTTGATTTGCTACTCAAGAAATTTTGTTATAAACGTTGAAAAGCATTTATTTGAAATAAAAATCTATAAATGTCTTTACTGTCACTTTTGTGCTTGTTGAATATGCTTCTTTCTTTCTATCAAAAAAAAAGGTAGTGTAATTAACCCTTCGCAAACAGTTTGATTGACAGGCGATCTGACCAATCATAACCCCGAATCCGCCATTTTGTCTCACAAAGCAGTCAGAGGAGTTAGTAGATTAACGTTGGTGAACTTGAATAATTGTGTCTTCACGTCTTTCCGCGCTTGAAACAACATTCCTTCTGATGTTCATTCATGTTTATTTGATGCTATAAATGAACTAGTATGAAGAGATGATCGGTTCACGAGGAGCTACAGCGATCTGTCACCACACATTAAACACGCACTAGACGCTATTTATTGATTAAACTTCTTTAAAAATTACAGTATTTTAAATATGAAACTGTTTCATATGTCTGTCGACAGGTTGTCAGTGTGCTCTTTGCTCCGGGATGTATTTTTCACGGAGAACGTGATGTGTGACGTGAGAGCGCATGGCTTGTCGGACATAGCAACAGTAACTAAAGGGGGCGAAGGGTCAGTGATATCCCAACAGATATTGATCAGCAGTAGTATTAGATTCAAATGCATGTATTTACACTTAAACACATTTATTTAAGTAGATGTTTAGAATCTTACAAATTTTACTTTAAAAGTCCCCTAGAACAGGCACCTGTTTCATACAATGTTCAACTCAAGTCACCTTTATTTATACAGCGCTTTTTACAATGCAGATTATTTCAAAGCAGTTATACAGTAAATATCGCAACAAAGTTTGTTTTGGCTGTTCAGCAGCTAGAAGAAAATACTGTCATTGTCCAGCTTAAGGATGTTCAGTGTTGATTCATTTCCTTCAATGGAGCTACGATCAACTCAAATGCTTTTGAGAAACGCAGTTCATTTCTCATAAAACAGAGTGAATGCAGGCAGCTCAGTTATATAGTTGAATATTAAACGTCCCCGTCTGAGCAAGCAAGAGGCGACAGTGGAAAGGACCCCAAAGTCCATCAGGAGAACCTTGGGAGAAACCAGGCTCAGTCGAAGGCCAGTTTTCCTCTGGCAACTCCAAAGTTTAAGGCAAATTTAAACGTGTACAGCATAATGTGATACTGCAATAAAAAAAATATCGGCGGCTGATTCAGTGAATGAAGAACAAACAGAGACGTAATAATAATATAAAGCATTTTTCACTCCTTCACCTTTTGTCAGACTTTGGAATGGATTGAGTAACTGTAGCTTGTGATACTGTAAATGCTTGTGTAATTATTGGAGCGTAAAGTCAGTGGTTAAGCAAACAACGCTGGTGTCACATTTTCCTGTCTGGAGGGCAGTTCAGACCAGCACTGACTGGAGGTGATGGACTCAATCCAGATCATATATCAATATACTGAAGCTTAACAGCGACTTCACTCTTCCCTCCACATATCTGTCAAGTCTTACGATCTCCATATCTTATAATAATGATGATGTTATTATTATGATGTACTTATTTATACACTATGATAAAAAAAATACATCAAATCATGGCATTTTAAAATACGGTTTAAAAATATATTTACCCGAGACATTTTGGCAACAGGGTTGCAGTAGCCTCTTGGGAATGATCAATATTTTCTTAAAGTCAAGCCTATATATTCACTGACCCTTTAATGCAAGAAAAAACCCCATTTATATGCCATGCTAGTGTTCAAGTGGATAAGGGAATCAACATGAATGAACTAATGTGGGGGTTGAGCAGTGCGGTTAATAGGATCCTGTTGTAAACCTGTCTGTTTCTCTGCTGATAAGACAACCCCCTCTTTCCACTATAATTTACTCTTTTTCAAACTGTCAATCATATTTTCAGGATTGAGCAATACATTACATGTATATTTCAACGTGATCCCATTGAAAATACGTGTGTATTTTTACGTAAAGTGTGCTTCTACCACACGAACATTTACTTACGTTTTCATACACACAAAAACGTACAATATTGACGTATTTATAGCACTAAAATATAAAATACTTACGTATAAACAGCATTAACGAGTAAATCATTTACTTATCCAAGTGTGAATGAGTATGAATTCCCATGTATTAATATTAAAATCGTGGCATTAATGTTTTCAATCTGTTGTATTCAATTGTCATTTCAATACGTGTTTTTAGTCGAATTCATGGAATGCAGTTTGTTCATCTGTTTAATATCAAATATTATTTCTGTTTGTGACTTGTGCTGCCAACTCATTACACTTTAAAACATTAAAAATGAATAAAATTTCTGTAATTGTTTAACCATTTTGCAATATTTAGTTTGTTGGTGTGCGACACAGAAGTCGTTTTCTCCTGACAATACAAACCATAAGATTTACCAAAACACAACATAAATTCACAAATCTCACAAATTCACAAATTCGACTCTAATGATTATAAAATAAGGACTATCAATAAACATTTGAAAATCCATTGCATAATTTCACAGGTTAATTCATGATTCATATAAGCTATATGTACACTATCATTCAAAAATTTGGTTTTGGTTAGTTTATTAATGTTTATTGTAATGTTTAATGCATTTTATTAAAAATATAATAATACAGTGACTTGCTGCTCATGAAACATTTATGATTATTATCAGTGATGAGTTTCTTTTTTTCTTTTTTAAAATTGATTATTGTTTAGTGGAAACTGATCAAAAGAACAGGATTTATTTGAAATACAAAACATTTTGTTAAAATTATAAATGTCTTTGCTGTCACTTTTGATCTATATATGATCAAAAATGTATGCAACATTGCTAAATTAAACTTAATATCTACATAGAAATTTGACTAAATTTAAATTGCTTAAATTTAAAGATAACTGATATCATGACATCATCTAATCTTGGTAGAAATTTTGTACAATGTGATATATTTTTTGTTCATTACAACATATTCATGCATAAATATCGTACAGCATGGTATTTTTAATACTTGCAGGTATTCTCCAATGAACCTTCCCATTCTCAGTTCTCTCAAAGGAGCCCAACCTGTTCTCTACATCAGAATTATCCAGCCAAATGTCCTTTTCACCGAAGAATTAAACAAATACACAACGCCACATGAGAAACATACACAGTTCACAAGTTTCTCTCCAGGATCTTTATCTTCTGTTCATGTCTACCTCATCTCCATCTTTCTCTCTGTGAAGTTGAAAGTGGTTTCCATGCTGAGTTGGAGACTTGAGTGTTATGAACTTCACGGCCACTTCATCTCTTACCCAGCATGACCCTGAGACTCTTAGAAAAATGTCTAGTAGCACAAGCAATAAAAGTGCTGTGCCACAGTGGAGTGACTTCATCTTGCTGTAAAGCTCTCAGTGATATATAACACAGGAGGGTGAGAAGGGGATCCCAGCATGAGTGTGGGGCACCATGGACCATATCACCCCCATGTGCCCCTCTGTAATTTAACGAAGAGCAGCTGCTACTCTGTACAGAATCCCTAAGTAAACTGTTGCTGTGTTTACCCCCATAAATTTGCTAAAATCCACTGGGATCCCAAGTTTACTACAGGAAGGTATTTTTTAGTGCTCTTCACATGAGAGCTCTATACTCATCCAGCTCTTCCAGAGAGCTCTCGACATGATTGACATTTGCCATTAGAGGTTAGGAGCACATTCCCATGCCCAGAAGTCAAGGGTGTGAATACGTAATTAGTGGGTTGCTAAGATGGGTCAAGTGCCCACATCACGCCCATCTGCCAGGTATACATTCCTTATTAGACCTCATTTTATGTCACAGTAAATTAATCTTTAAATGGAGCATATGGACAATATGCAACATGAAGCTGTATATATATAAAATTACTTGACATGGTTAGACCAATGCACTCCCTTGTCAGAAAAGTACACTTTAGCATACTTTTAAAAAGAACACTTATTATTATTAGATTAAAACTGAATGCAATGTTTTCAGACACTTTTCAGACGAGAGGATGTATTATAATACAAATTTATGTGAAATGCAGTTAGTTTTTTTTCTATTGTCTTTGAAATATTTCAAGTGTACTGTCATGTGTACTAAGTATTTATGATAAACTAAAATTTTCTTAGTCATTTCTAATGAAACTTTAATGTCATGTGGATATAATTGTCATTGCACATTTGTATTAATGATGAAGCAGCAATTTAGTACATTTAAAATATATTAAATCTAAATGTAATATCGAATAAATGAAAGCACAAAAAATATTAAAGACAGGCCAAGTACATTAAGGGCGAGATTTAATCTCTCGAATTACCTCCCAGCCTTGACGGATTAGTCAACCTCGCCATCCGCGTAGACAACCAGACAGCTCTCCCTTTCCAGCATCAGAGGGGCATGTCCTTTCATGAGTTCTTCACCAACTTGGCCTCTGGAGTGGGAGGTGACGCGCCTTCTCAGCGTCTTGTCTTGCCTGAGGAGGAGCCTATGCAGATCGTGAGAGCCTGGCTGTCACTGAGCAGCACCATCGTCTCACCAGCAATCTGTGCCTTTGCAGCAGGGAAGCGGGGCGGCCTCATGTCTGGTGAAGGTGTGGCGCTTACCATCCAAAGGTGGGCGTACAGTGAGCGCCACTAATACTCGACTGCCCTGTGGTGGTCGTTCTGTTATCCAGGCCTTATTGCAATTTAATGGCGCTGCTCAGCAGGTGTCGGCTTTGAAAGATTCTGGAATGGAGGGTGATTTTATGAACACTGAGCTGGCTGCACGCTTAGGTGTTCTACCTGTTCCATTGGCCGAACCAATTTCAGCCAGGACTCTCTGTGACACCCATCTCACTAGGATTACTCATTCCACCGAGTTCATCACCCTCACCCTCTCGGGCAATCGTGCTGAAGAGATTTGTTTTCTCCTCATTCACTCTCCCTCTGCTCCAGTGGTTTTGGAACACACCAGGTTGGTCAAGCATAACCCTCACAATGACTGGGCTCTTTATTCTGTACTGGCGTGGAACCCTTTTTGTTTATCTCAATGTTTGGGTCTTTCGTTTTCTCCTGTAATGTCTTGTTCTGTGTTGCAGGAGGAGCCAGTGAGCCTGGAGAATGTACCGAAGGCTTACCATGACTCAGCGTCGCGTCGCGTCTTGCCTTGTCTTGCAGTTTTCAGTTAGTCCCGATTTGCATCTCTTCCTCTGCACTCTGCCTAGGGGGCACCTTTACTGTCTTTCTGGGCCTGAGTGTGAGGCCATGGAGAAGTATATTCCTGATTCTCAGGTAGCTGGCATCATCCGTCTCTCTTCCTCTCCGGCTGGGGTGGGGCTCCTCTTCGTGGAGAAAAAAGAGATCATTGCACACCTTTATAGATTATTGGGGCTTCAATGATATCATGGTGAAGAATCCATTTGCTATTAATGTCATCACCTTTGAGCTCTTCCTGTGGACGACCATTTTTACGAAGTTGGACCACCGCAATCCTTATCACCTTGTTCAGATTAAGAAGGGGGACAAATGGAAGCACTCGTCAATGACATGACCAGAAACATGGTCAACCAGTTTACATTAGTTTACCTCAAAAGCATCGTGATCTTCTCGCAGAATGAGCACGGCCATAAGCAGCATGTCAGGTGAGTGCTCCAGCGGCTGCTTGAGAATCGCTTATTCGCTAAGGTAGAGAAATGCAAGTTTCAAGCACCGTCAATTCCATTCCTGGGATTTATGCTTTCACCCGAAGGTATCCGAATGGATTCTGCCATGGTAAAAGCGGTAGCTGTTGGCCCACCATAGATAATCGTAGAGCAGTCCAGCGATTTCTGGGGTTTGTCAATTTTTTCAGGCAGTTCATTCAGAATTTTAGCCAGGACCTTTCCTCTGACTGAGGTTGCCAATCTAAAATGTTTCTGTTGGTCACTGCAGGCCCAGGTTGCATTTACAAACTTACAGTCGTTTTGTTTTGGCTCCCATCCTTGCTATTCCCCATCCATCTCGTCAGTTTGTTGTGGATTTGGATGTGTCAAATGTGGGAGTGGTGGCAATTTTGTCTCAGAAATCACCTTCAGACTTTTTCTCATTGTTAACCCCCTTTGAATTGAATTACAACATTGGGAATAGGGAGTTAGTGACTGTTAAATTTGCGTAGGATGACTGGCGCCACTGGTTAGAGGGTGCAGAGGTCCCTTTGACCATTTGGACCTATCATAAGAACTTAGAATACATCCGCACAACTAAATAGCTGAATTCTCGACAGTCTTGCTGGGAACTGTTTTTCAGTAGTTTCAATTTCAACATCTCCTACTGCCCAGGGTCCAAGAATGGTAAGCCCGACACACACTGGCTAGATCCACCCTCCCTTTGACCATTCTGCTTCCCAATCGGGTGGTAGCGATGATCACCTGGTGGGTTGAGTCCAGAGTCCTCACTGCTCTGTGAAACATCACAGTTCCTGCAGGGTGCCCTGAGAGCATGTTGTTTGTGCCTGAATTGGTCTTACAGTGGGGCCACTCATCTCAACTAGCTTGCCACCCAGGAGTGACTCCTACTTGCAGTTTAATCAAGCAGCGGATTTTGGTGGCCGTCCATGGAGCAGCACTCTCATCAGTTTGTGTCAGCCTGTCTAGTTTGTGCTGCTGGCAAGAGCTCCAATTGACCACCAGCAGGGCTACTCCAGCCACTGCTTGTCGCGGACCCTGATGACACATTTGTCACAGTCCGTCAAGCAGCAACACAGTAAATTGCCTGTTGTCTTAGATCACGTTTTGCACGTGGTCTCTGTCAGGTGTCCCCAATTTGTGTTGAAGTTTTTGGCAGAGTTCTGTCGATAGCTGGGGGCGACTGTGGGTGTTTCCTCTGGGTATCAGCCGAGCATACTAACCTGAATCTGGAGAGGGCGTGAATCTGGATGTGGCGTCAACGGAACTGTCATGTTGGAGTTCCAGATTAACAATGCATAATTTACGTGCATGATTCTCTCCTGGTCTCGTCTATGGGTTTGTCTCTCTTCCAGTGCTGTTTAGGTTACCATTATGCCCCTCCCAAGACTGACGCCATGGGCACCTAGACGAGGAGCTTTACAACTGGTCATGCACTTTCTGTTCTTAGTCTTGCCTCTCGCTTCCCATCCCGTTGGGTGTTGCACCTGAGGTGGTCTCAACAGTCTCCACCTCAACAAAAACTAAGTTATCCTGGGAGGGTCCTCTAAGTAATTTTTGTTAATATGTGGGTGTTGGTACAATGTGGATCGCCATTCATAGCTGGCTTCACAGATGAGGATTACACCAGCCCCACTCCAAATTTAGAGACCAGCCAAAAACCAGAACCTACGTTACAGAGCCCACCATGAATCAAGAGCCAGAGATTTTGCCTAAGGTTAATTTTGGCCCAGAGCACGTGCCCATTTTAACGTCTCACCAGGTGCTTGAACTGGCATCAGAGTCCATCAGTGAGGGAATTTTGGTGCACAGCATTGGAGCCCCACCCACAGTCCTGTCATTGAGATGCGTGCAATGAGCTGGGTCCCCAATGAATGGCTATTGGATGATTAGGATGTAATATTTCAAAATCTCCCGTATCCACTGATCCTGTCCAATGTACAGTCTCCTTCATCACATTTGTTTCTGCTAAGCTCCAAGTTTCCTTCATCACTAATGGTTCCACCCAGCCTACCTCTACCTCCTCCTCTGCCAGTGCCATCCAATTGCCATCCAGTCCCTCAGCCCCACCTCAACTAGCTCCCCTCAGCCTTTTGGTGGCTCTGCCCAGCTGCTCGGATCTGCTTTGGGCTTTCTAGTCTCAAGCTCCGCCTTGGTGTAGTGAGCCCGTTGCTCCACCTCAGTCTGTCGACCAGCTGGCTTTGCCTTGGCCCCTTCCTCCCTCAGCTCCATCTGAGACCGGTCACTCCTCCATGACCTCCTCCACAGACTTCCAGGCCTCCAGCTATGCCTCATCCCTCATCTCCTTTCCCCCAGCTTCTCCTCAGTCTTCACTTCCACCAGCTCCGCCTCTGATCACCACATCTCTGCCCCTGGGTCCTCTGCTGTCACCCAGTCTCTTTGTGTCCTTGGTTCTGCCTGGGTCTCTGTTGATTGGGTTTCTCCATCCTGGCCACTCTCTCCTTCATTCATACTGATGGCTCTTCGCTGGGTCAGTGTCTGACTGCTCCTTCCGATTTCCAGTCCATGTCCAGCTCTTCGTCCACTTCCAGAACCCCCTCTGTCCTTCCTCAGTTGAACTTATGATGTAAGGACTCGTCTTCCAGGAGAGGGAGGTACTGTAATGGCCATGTTCTGTTTTAGTTTTGTTTTCACTGGTCTCATCTTTGCTTGTTACTATGCTTTAAGATTAGTTTCACACCTTTTCCTTGTTTTGCTAATTATCATTCACTTTCTTGGTTTTCCCAGTTTTTTCTTGGTCATCAGTGTTTAATGTGTAGTTGCTTGTTTATTGTTTGTGCACAATAAAATCCCTGATATCTTGTTCATTCTTCGCCTCATTTGTTTTGTGGATTACACTACACAGCACATTTGTGACACAGATCAAAAACATATGTAATAAAGTTAATTTAACGTGGTTATCACAATTAGATAACCATTTTACAGCTTAGACCATTTATGCAGATTTCTATCTATCCTAAACAGATAAATATGAAATCTGGCTGAGGATTTTCAGCTTCCATCTTGTTTCGTATGAAACTGGATGAGAATAGAAAAAACTATAACTATTTTGTATGTGTTTCTGGGAAAGTGACAGCGTTAGTGCTTTCAGTGTTTAAAGTAACTGTTGAGTTGAGATTTAGAAAGGGGTTATTTTGAGGGTTACTGTTGTGGTGATGAGTGGAGACTGTGGTTGGGACAGAAACAAGTAGTTATTAGACAAAATTGTTCTGTAAGTTGTTTCATTGAGCAAGGATATTCCTGATACACTATGTTTGCATATGTTGTGTTATTATAATATATAATACCTGTAATTAAAAGAACTAAATCTGTACGAAGCAGTTGCAACTGCAATAAGAAAATTTATTTGAAATGATCCAGAATGATCAAGATGAACATGCACACTTAATAAATGTTTCAGATTTCATCATGTGATTTCAGCCCACATACGTTTGGCCAATTAGCCAGTGAGAAGCAAAGGAAACCATACACTGCAAAAAATAATTTTTTGAAGTTTTAAATAAATAAATAAAAAAAAAAGATTACTGTGGCATTTGTAATAAGAAAGTACTCCAATTTCTACTTAAATGTTATGCTTGATTTAGTGAGTTATATACCATTACTTTGCAATAATTTGTGAAATTTAGTAGCAATTTCTGAGTAAATCTTACTCCAAATTTTCTTCAGTGTAGTCTAAAAATGAACTTGTTGAGTTCATTCAGTTCACAAAATTAAATCTCAAAATACACCCAGGGTCTACAAATACATATTTTCTTAAACTAAATAATATACAATATTTGTGTGATCTATTTGTGCTTTCTTTTAGTAATTATAACTACACATAGGTTTTTGCAGTGTGTTCAATGCAGCCTTTCCACAAATGATAATAATGATAATAAATAATCCTACAGAAAAAATAAAATAAAGAACCAAAAGAATCCCAAGAATCTGGTCATTGCATGACTGAGATATATTATACGGGTTTCAGTGTGATAATCATTTTAAAGAATGTTAGTTTCACACTCCAGCGCTTGTGTATGTTTTGCTGTGGACAGATCTAATGCCAGAAATATAGAAAAAAGGTGACAGTTGGACAAGTCCAGACTTGACAAATGCATTCCAGAGCAAAGCATCAGGAAACAACATCTCAGGAAACAGGGGATTTCCACTGAAACAACTCAATTGCTTGGAAATAATACAAATGAGTTCAGGTGAACGTATCAAAACACACAGAAATCAAACCATTCACCTGACCTCTCTTATCATGTGGAGATTTAAGGCTACTTTTATTATATATATCATGGGAACGGTCCTGTTGAGGCTTCCTGGAAGATATTGTGCAGTAAATGACAGCACCTCCACTAGAACACACATTCCAGTCCAACAGTGCCAAAGATAACACCTACACACCAGACCAATCACTTTTCCCAAGACAATGCTGATCACATGGACTATGTAAGCAATGCTCAGAGGCTGGCGGTGGGCCTGTCTGAACACACCTCTCTTACACATACGCTGATAGAATGTAAACAAACTGGAGGCCCTGCTTTTATTGGTCGCCTTTTGTAAAATGCCGCCTCTACCTGCTCAGGTGATTTCTGACTTCCTGATGAGCCACATGGTTGAAATTGAGTTACGCCCTTTACAAACATCTAATGAAGTCAATGACCTGAAAGTTACAATATAACAAACCCTGGTGCCACTGTCACTTCAAACTTCGTGTCATGTGGAAGTTCAACGGTTCAACGGCATGGCCACATAGGCCAAAATAACAGACGCTGGTCTGATAGTTCTGATGAGTAATTATGACATCAACATTGGCAGGTTAAAGCAGTCTGTTTATATCCTGCATCTGAGTCAACATATGAATAAATATATTATTAACAATGTATTATTACTGAGCCTATTCCCTTTCTTCCCATTCTCTCTTCTCGCATTATACAGTGGGTACGGAAAGTATTCAGACCCCCTTAAATTTTTTACTCTTTGTTATATTGCAGCCATTTGCTAAAATCATTTAAGTTCATTTTTTCCTCATTAATGTTCACACAGCACCCCATATTGAAAGAAAAACACAGAATTCTCGACATTTTTGCAGATTTATTAAAAAAGAAAAACTGAAATATCACATGGTCCTAAATATTCAGACCCTTTGCTCAGTATTTAGTAGACGCACCTTTTGATCTAATACAGCCATGAGTCTTTTTGGGAAAGATACAACAAGTTTTTCACCCCTGAATTTGGGGATCCTCTGCCATTCCTCCTTGCAGATCCTCTCCAGTTCTGTCAGGTTGGATGGTAAACGTTGGTGGACAGCCATTTTTAGATCTATCCAGAGATGCTCAATCAGGTTTAAGTCAGGGCTCTGGCTGGGCCATTCAAGAACAGTCACAGAGTTGTTGTGAAGCCACTCCTTCGTTATTTTAGCTGTGTGCTTAGGATCATTGTCTTGTTGGAAGGTAAAGCTTCGGCCCAGTCTGAGGTCCTGAGCGCTCTGGAGAAGGTTTTCGTCCAGGATATCCCTGTACTTGGCCGCATTCATCTTTCCCTCGATTGCAACCAGTCGTCTTGTCCCTGCAGCTGAAAAATACCCCCACAGCATGATGCTGCCACCACCATGCTTCACTGTTTGTGACTGTATTGGACAGGTGATGAGCAGTGCCTGGTTCTCTCCACACTTAGAATTAAGGCCAAAAAGTTCTATCTTTGTTATGGGTCAACGTATGGGTCAAAGGACAATGCGAACATGTGAGATGTCTTCTGTCTATGAATGTATCTATATTTAAAAAATACATCTGTATTAACACAAATTAAAAGTTAGCATCAAGCACTATCCAATATTAATTGCAATGTATGAGGCACAGCTCACACAGAAGTCACTTTCAAACTAAACAGCTTTCTAAATTTGCGTGGGGAAATATTTCACCCTCGCATGAAATTCCCGATTGCATGTATTCCTATTGAATGTTTATGAGGGGTAAAATTGTCTGTTTTGTTCAACGACTTCTATAATTAATTAAAAGAAGCACGATGTCTTCTTCTCAGCAGCCCGTTTTAGGGTGTAGCTACTGACTCAGAGCAAAGGAGGGGTAAACTCTTGTGTCGTTTCTACCCGCCTGCACTTGTACTTTCAGATTTTCAGACAGCTATGTCCAACTTCGGCGCCAGTGTTTTTGGAGCTACTCATTTTCTCTCTGTGCCCCATTTCAGCTGGATCAGCACATCCTCGGCATCTCTGTCATAAAGTTTTTTGTGTCCCATAGAGAAATCCAAAAAAAAAAAAAAAAAAAATCCAAAAGTTGCTCAAATACATTACAGTGAGAAATAAATTTATATATTTATAATACAATAAATTGTATTTTAAAACCTGCTACATGGCTGTATTTTCTAGGTTAGAAAATAGGTTCTGGAAGGCTTGTGAGGGCCATCAACAACACCCATACAAAAGAAAGTAATATTAGGGATGTATATATATATATATATACACCACTTTCTTCACATTATAACACAAAAATATCTGGGAAATAATTTTTTATTAGACCTCAATACTTGACACACAAACTTCAAGAACCGTGACAAACGTTCACAATACAACAACAAAAGTTTTAAAAAGTCAGCAAACAGAAAAAAAGTAATCCTTTCCCAGATAAAAGTATTTTCTGAAAATTATTTCTAAATGTGCTCTGAACCTTCAAACAAGTTGAAAAAACTTTTTTTTTTTCTTTAATTGACTGTTTGCAAAGAACCGCCCCCTTTAGTTACCGTTGCTATGTCCGACAAGCCATGCCGCGTGGAGCAAAGAGGACACTGAAAGAACATCAGAAGGAATGTTGTTTCAAGCGTGGAAAGACATGAGTACACAATTTTTCAAGTTCACCAAAGTTAATCTACTAACTCCCCTAACTGCTTTTTCAAACAAAATGGTGAATTCGGGGTTATGATTGGTCGGATCGCCTGTCAATCAAACTGCCGGCGAAGGGTCAATTGTTATTCGAACATTAAGGAAACATTCCATTTTTATCATTTTGCAAACCTTACTTTTGAATGTTCTCTAAACATTCTGAAACAAGTAACATTTAAAAAATTAAATAAGCACCTAAAATGATTCAGAAAAATAAAGCATGAATGATTTATAAACAATGCTTTTGTGCTAAGGTTTTGAGAACATTATCAAAGACAAGATAACTTTGAACAGATTCATTCTATTAATGTTACTAGAAAAATGTTTCTTCATAACTTTGAGAGAGTCTTGCCAGAACATTAGCCTAAATTCTGATAATAATTAATTTATTCATATAATTTAATAACTCACAAACTGTTAACATTTCAGCTATATTGTTCACTCTTTGAAAGTGAAAAATTCAGTGTTTTAACTGGCGGAACATTTGGCGGATTCTGTTGGTATTTGTATGGTTTTTGTGACTCAGAATGAACTGGAAAATACGTAGTAGCTTTTTTTACAGTGTGAGTAACAAAACCTGTTTAATTAAACAGAGACAACCACAACTCTTTTCATAAGAGAGCATGGCTGATGACATAGCACCTAAAAGTTGCAAGTCACAATGATACATATAGACTCGCATGCACACACTAATAGAGCTTACCTGTGCTCTTTAACATGACATAGTTAATTCTTCTCTTTACGGGTACTTGCTTCACTGGAGATTTCCAAAGGTTTAAACATCAGTATGTGCATTTACTTATGTCAAGGAACTGTAAGTGACCCCCCTTCACAGCCCCCAGCCGGATGATGGCGATTAGACCTAAGACTGCTCTAAGCTACGATTAAAACATTCCAAATGTTCACAGTTCAAATGTCGATTTGTGGCTGTTCACATCATTCACAACTGATCAACTTACGCTTGAATAAACACACTAATCAGGCTCCATCTCCAGGAGCAAACCTGAACATGGAAAGTGAGCCAAGTCCCAGAAGCTCTGAGTTTGGGAATTTAAAGGGGTCATGACATGAGAAATCAAATTTGCCTTGATCTTTTGACCTACAAGAGGTCTTTATAATTACCATTAAAACAATTTTATAGCTTTAAACATCCTCCTCATTATAAACAAAGCATTTATATAATCAAGCTCCAAAAATGGCTCGTTTTGATATTGTGGGATTTGTGATGTCACACAGGCAAATACATTTGCATATGCCTGCCTCCAGAGCAATACATCGACTAATAGTTTTGCATCATAGGCCCCGCCCACTGCTGACATTTGCCTACACCGGATGCAAGCGTCGTGTGAAAAGCAAATAAAACCCATTATAATCACTGATGCTGTCTACACTGGATGGATACAGTATACAGATACCCCAAGATCTATGTACTTCACAAAAATTCACAATGAGATTTAATGTGTTAGTGTAAGTTAAAGAGTTAGTTTACACAAAAATGAAAATTCTGTCATTAATTACTCAACCTCATGTCGTTCTACACCCGTAAGACCTTCGTTCATCTTCTGAACACAAAGTCAGATATTTTTGATGAAATCTGATGGTTCAGTGAGTCTCTATTGACAGCAAGATAATGAACACTTTCAGATGAACAGAAAGACACTAAAACATATTTAAAACAGGTCATGTGAGTACAGTGGTTCAACATTAATATATATATAAGCGATGAGAATACTTTTTGTGTGGCAAAAAAACAAAATAACGACTTTTCAACAATATCTAGTGATATTATATTAAGATATTTCATCAAAAATATCTTAATTTGTGTTTACGGGTGTAGAACATCATGAGTGTTTAATGACAGAATTTTCATTTTTGGGTGAACAAACCCTTGTAATACATTAGGTTTTTTAACCTTAACAGTAGTTATAATGCTAATTTACTGTATAAACATTGTTAATTCATGTTTGTTCATAATACATTAATGTTAAAAATTTGTAGTAAAAAAAAAACATCTCCAACCAAGATTAAACTGCATAACCAAGATATTTCTTATTGTTAATTCATGATACATAATGTCATCATATATTAGTTACTAATATTAACAAACTGGACCTTAATGAAAAGTGTTATTTATTTAGTGTAATTTATTTGACTGAAGCTGCAACGCACTAGCACATCTCAGAAACTCTTGGCATGTGAACTTTTTTTTTTATTGATTTTTTTTTTACATTTTACCTATTCATAAGTAACGCAACATTTACAATTGTGCATGGTTAGATCTCATAAAGTTAAGAAACGTTTATGTATTGTTCTATTTCAAAATGTTTTTCATGCTCTTAAATGGAAATCCTTCACTGCTGAGCTTGTCCTGCAAGTGAACAGCTCGTGCTGTTATACTTCCCAGGCATTATAATCTTTACTTGGTAACTTATTTTTAACCCTGTGTTTTATAAATTCCAAAGCCTCTGAGGAGCCGGCTGTTGCCATAGAGATGTAATATTTCATTTGTTTTAGATGTTACTTGGTGGAATGTTTCAAAAGATCGAAAGATTGTCATAAAATGTAACTTGAAAGACATGGTGTACAGAGAACTCAAACACTGTGACAAACTGATAAGAGCAGGATGATACAAAAATATCAAAATAAACCAATACACAGTTGCATGTTCTACTATACAAAAATGTTTGTCAAAAAATGTTGTATTTTCAGCTATATTTATATATATATATTTATTTATATTTATATATTATAAAACAAATGATCAAAATGTTATGCTGGATTTTATAGTTTAAGCCTGAAAGTGTGGGGCTGGAACAAGGGGAAAATAAATTCTACTCACACTCACACACACACACACACACACACACACACACACACACACACACACACACACACACACAGGTTTGTTTTGCTATCTTAGTGAGGACATTCCATAGGTGTAATGGTTTTTATACTGTAGAAACAGTACATTGTCTTAATCTACACTAAAGCTAAATGTCACAGAAAATATTCTGCATTTATACATTTTTAATAAAACCTTGTTTAGTATGATTTAAAAACTAATTTAAATATGAGGACTCATGAAATGTCCTCATAAAACATGTTTACGTCATAATACCAGTGTAATACCAATGACATTATACAAATTTGTGTCCTCATAAATCACAAAAACGTACACACATACACACACAAATGCATTAGAAAGTAGTGGACCCTTTTTGAATTAAGAGAATTTTAAGGATTTGTTCACTTTAGAATTAAAATTTCCTGATAATTTACTCAGCCCCATGTCATCCAAGATGTTTATGCCTTTCTTTTAGAATTAAAATTTCCTGATAATTTACTCAGCCCCATGTCATCCAAGATGTTTATGCCTTTCTTTTAGAATTAAAATTTCCTGATAATTTGCTCAGCCCCATGTCATCCAAGATGTTTATGCCTTTCTTTCTTCAGTCGAAATGAAATTAAGGTGTTTGAGGAAAACATTCCAGGATTTTTCTCCATATAGTGGACTTAACTGGACTTGACTATCTTTACTCTGGACTTCGGGTTGTACTAGGATAGCTAAGTCCACTAAAGGAGGGAGAGCGTTTTCACATTTGGCTCCGAAACTCTGGAATAGCCTTCCTGATAATGTTAGGGGCTCAGACTCACTCACCCAGTTTAAATCTAGATTAAAGACACATCTCTTTATCCAAGCATTCACATAATGCATCTCATATCAGATCAATTGCTCATTATGACTATCTTTGCTTAAAGTTATGAACAGCAGCTACACTAATTATTCTCCTTTTTCTTTTCTGTTTTACCTCGGGACACCCGCCACGAGGTGACTAGAGAGCACATCAGCTTCAGTCCGGATCCAGCCTCTTAAGAAGACCTCAGATGACCATCACCTGTGAAGAGACGGCGCCAATTCCTGCGAGGACTTCAGAAGACGCAATCATCTGGATCAACATGCACATTGCCCAATTCTATATCCTAATTATTGTTAATGTAATTCATTTTCCAGGAGCTCTTTGCTTCTACCTTCAGTTAAACTGCTAACTCTGATTGTAAATTAATTACCTAAATTATATTATTTGCTAACTGCATCCTTTAAATTGTAATGTTGACATCCATTCTCTGTAAAGCTGCTTTGAAATGATATCTATCGCGAAAAGATATAGAAATAAATTTGAATTGAATTGAATTGAATTAACTGCCGTTCAACAGGTTGAAGGTCCAAATGTCAGTTTCAGTGTAGCTTCAAGGGCTCTACATGATCCCAGACGAGGAATAAGGGTCTTATCAAGCGAAACGATCGGCCATTTTCTAAAGAAATGGAAATCTACATACTTTTTGACTACAAATGTGTCACAGAGCCACAGCCAACGCAAGCCACACATGCACCATCGTCACCAGATCACCACGCTCCGCTCACTCGTTCAGTTCTGATCACCGGCACCGGCACCTCATCATCACTAACACTACTTTAGAGACACTCAAACTACACCTCATTGTCTGGTATCGTCTTCACGTACATGGACAGACCTCCTACCCGCTTGGATTACTTACCTGCATTCCTGCTTTCGATTTTCCGTCTGCCTTTAACCCAGGATTCCTCTATCTGCAAGAGACTTTCATTACCACCCAGCTAAGTCATCATATCAGTCATTTCAACTATCAACGCACCCGTCAGCATTCCTTGTGTGTTTTGTGCCTCTGTTAAAATAAAGAGTGTGCTTTGTTATACATCCTGTCTGATCCCTTCTGTTCTGTGACTGAATGCCAGACCATATGCAGAGCTCCACGGAACCCAACGGGGAATTCCCCGCTGACGAGGATCTGATACCAACATCATCCCACATTCACCCAGCACCCGCAAGCTGCTTCATTAGCTGCCTCTGCCAGTCCCATGGCCCGACCAGTGCCATACACCGGTGAGGCAGGGGATTGCAGTGGGTTTCTACTACAGGGCTCCTTATACTTCAAGATGCAGTCTTCTCAGTTCACGAACGATCGCGCACGGGTGGTGTTCGTTATATCGGTACTAGCTTGACAGGCTCTACAATGGGTGCAATCCTTGTGGCAATCCAATGCTCCGGAGATTTCATCACTCTCGGGATTCTTCCAACACTTTCAGGAAGTATTCGGATAGACCACTTCAGCCCTGTCTGTGCATGATCAGCTATTCAATCTCCGCCAAGGAACTGGGACCGTCAGTACCTACGCCCTCCAGTTTCATACCCTAGCAGCCGCTAGTGGGTGGAACAAAACGACACTCCTGGCGGTGTTTCAACAGGGTCTTAATGGGGAAATTATGGGGATTTATGATGACACCATAGGACTAGAGAGGTTCATTCAATTAACCATCGGCATCTCTAAACATCTCACCACCTGCTCTCTCCATCAACCTGTCCTGCATCCTCCACCGCCCGACACACCGGTCGACCATCCAGCACCTGAACCAATGCAGATTGATTCCTATCACCTCTCGCATGCGGAGCATCAGCGAAGGATCCAGAACAACTTTTGCTTATACTGTGGGGGAGAAGGACATATTATCACCGCCTGTCCCGTTCGACCACCACACCCAGCGGTGAGTACCATCCAACTTCCACCTCAAATTGCTCCATTAACTCGTACTACAGTATACATCTTGACTCCTCATCTTTCTGTTCCAGCCGAGGCTCTCGTTGACTTGGGCTCAGCGGGCAACTTCATCTCACGTCTCCTCCTTCAAAGGATTAACGCCTGCGGGAAACGTTGTACACAGGACCTAAGGATTCACACCGTCCCGGGAAAGCCACTGGGCCGTGGTCACATTCGGCATTTCTCCCCCACACTGACGCTCCACGTAGGATGCCTGTACGCGGAGGAAATAACATTCATGGTGCTGGAGGCATCCACTGCTGATCTGATCCTGGGACACATGTGGTTATCACAACATCAACCCAATATAAACTGGAATACTGAAATCCTGCAATGGAGTGAGTTCTGTTTTGATTCATGTCTGTGACTTGTTATTAAGTCTCCCTGAGAACAGAACCCGACATCGATTCCTCTTCATTCTACCACCCTCGAAAGTCCTGAGCGCGACCATCAAGTGGAGATTCCCTCCACTTGTATTCAGCAAGAGATTGGATACACTTCCTCCACATCGGCCATGGGACTGTGCCACTCTACCCTAGCGGCCGCTAGAGGTGGAATGAAATGGCACTCCTGGCGGCATTTCGACAGGGCCTTAACTGGGAAATTAATCAGCTTCCGGTGATTTATGATGACACTATTGGACTAGAGAAGTTCATTCAATTAACCATCGGCATCTCTCAACGTCTCACCGCCTGCTCTCTCCATCAACACATCCTGCATCCTCTGCCTCCCACTGTGCTACCTGGGGCTACCCTTCGGCAGCGTTTATCCTTTGTCCATCCCGGAGCAGAAGGCCATGGAGGAGTACATCCAGGAGGCACTGCAACAAGGCTTCATCTGTCCATCCGTACTTCCCCTGCCACTTCCAGCTTCTTCTTCGTGGCCAAGAAGGATGGGGGCTTGAGGCTCCCAGATGGTGAAATACAGCTATCCTCTTCCTCTGGTCCCGGTGGCTCTGGAAAAGCTACAGGGAGCTCACGTCTTCTCCAAGCTGGACCTGCGGAGTACTTACAACCTCATTCGTATAAGCCGAGGGGACGAATGGAAGACCTCCTTCATCACTCCTTCTGGGCACTACAAATATCGGGTCATGCCGTATGGCCTGTCCAACTCACCATCCGTCTTCCAGGGCTATATGAATGAGGTGTTCCAGGAGTTCCTTCAGAGATTCGTTATCGTCTACATGGACGATATTCCTTGTGTGTTAAACTAAAACACAAGGCCTCTGTTAAAATAAAGACTGTGCTTTGGTATACATCCAATGCTATACATTGCTATGCAAAAAAAAAAGGTAAAACAACGATGTTTTGAAGTTGGAGGAAAAAATGCCCAACTGCAGTCCTTCTGAAGAACATCTTGGATGACGGGGGGTGAGTAAATTATCAGGAAATTTTAATCCTGAAGTGAACTAATCCTTTAACTACTCTGTACTAACATTAAAGTAGTTAATTTCGTACAATGCACTTACTGTGCACATACAAGTGTTGTATTCAAATATTGCACATTTTTTACATATAGTATATAGAAGTTTCAGCCACCGAAAATAAAGTTTAAACGTGACCTTTACAGAAAGTTAAAAAAATATAAAAAGGTTGTACAGAAAATTGTCTGGCTTACAATGCAATTTTGATCTCAAAAGTTTGCTCTACTAAACTGACAATGAGAGACAACTACAGCAGTACATTTGTCAGTTAGGGCCAATGATTTCTCTCATGTCTCTTATTCTTTCATAATATCTTCTTTTGCACTCTTTCTCCGCATTATAATCTGTGAATCTGCCAGCTTCTGTACTCAGTCGCACAGACAAGAATATCAGAGTTAAATCTAGTCTATAGCAGAGTCTTTCAGATCAGATAGCAGCATCACTGACTCTGTGCCCATACTTCACCTTATCTCTGAGGATTCCATCCACTGATAAGCAAAGAGCAGACATTTAGTCACAGTCTCCCTGATTCATGCACATAATTTCATTCATGTTCATACTTTCCTCTCGACACATGTAACATGTTGTTCCATACCGGGCATTGCAGCGGGTGTGTTGTTTTCTCCAGCTATCGGACATGATATGCCACGGCTGACACAGCTATGGAAGAGTATACATCTTTTCATTCGGACTGTTCTTTGTCCTGATTTAAATGGTCTTTATGTAATAGAAGTCTCTATCAGCTGTTTAGAATGCCTTAAATAAAGTGATCAGAGCTATCCACAAACACACTCAAAAATTATACATAATCCACGCCATAAATTGCAAATCCCGGAATCATGAAATGCTGTTTTAAGTGGTTTAATGGACATAGAGTCTTTGTAATGAATGTTACATTCCAATCTCATGAGGAAACATAACTATTTTATAAGGTGGCAATTTTGTATGAATTTGTATGATGTGATTTGTGCGAAAACGTATGATTTTTAGAAAAAAAAGTAAAGATCCTCCCTTAAACATAACCATCATAAGGGTGGAAGCAGATCGCACAAATTAGCCACCAATTTGCCCAAACGTAAAATTGAGTGATTTACAAATTGCCTTAAGATTTTGTTGGAATGTTATGAGTGACATTTGTGTGTGACAGTAAAGACATAATATATAATTCTTTGAAACATTAAGCAGATTAAAAATAAGCTTCTTATCTGGGATTTAAGGTCCATGAATGGATAAATGACTATATCCAGAGTAAAATATGTGGCTAATATGTGGCTACTGGTCTATTTTTCTTGGCCAGGATTATGCAACAGCTTTGGGGTGAATCATAAGTTATGAGTACTTGAGAATTTCAGTTTAGTGATGAAACACAGTTCGTAAGTATGGGAAGAAGGAGGCGGGAACCGGCGAACATTCAACATAACTTCAATCAAATAAACAAACAAACAACAAAACGAAAGTAAAATGGTGGCAGTTCCTGACGGCAACTGCCGCCCACACAAACATAATAAAACACAACATAAAATCCAGGCCTGGTCCTCTCTCAGGTAAAGACTAGAAGGGATACAGCTACGGCCACTGGGTATGCGCACATCAATAGTTGCTCCTCTTTTATGCTTCTGGAGCTCCTCTGTGAGAGATACGAGACCGGTGCAGCGCGCAGTTGACACTCATTATCACTCGCGCCACTGACCTCGCACCGTTCCCTCACGGCTCTCGCCGCGCCCCGCTTGTCAAACATAGCATAATTCAAACATTTGGATACAGTATATTTAAAAACCCTTGGATGTTTATATTCATTTAACCATCAAAAGTTATGATGCCTTTAAGTTATGAAGTCTTTAAAGTAATGGTTTACTCTTTCACTTCTTGTTTGTTTTTTTTTTTTTTAAATCCAGCTTCTACTGCTGTGTGAAACTGCAATGCAATTTAATCCACCAACAGATGACTAGAATAGCATTTCACCGGCAGCAAACTGCATCATTCACACACATTATAAAATGATGAGGTAGTTTTTTCAAGGGGTTACATCAGGACAAAAATGACATGTTGCTTCTTGACTTGCTGTTGATATTTTCCCAGGGGAACTCTTGTAAAGACACTCAGGAGACTCTTTCTTGAAGGAACTGGCATAATACATTGGAACAGAGATCAAAAGAAACCAAAGTCAGAAATCATGTATCATGTTTTCTTGGGTATGTTGATACTATCAGAGAAAAAAACAAACACTGAATGTCTGCTAAACATACAACTGAAGTGAAGTTTAAACACATCTGTAAAAGTGGTACAAATACAAAACTAGAACCATTCTGTGATGTTTTATATTATAAGATAACATTTGAGCAGGGAAATGCTATATCAGGAATTACTCGACAAGCAGCTTCAGTGCCTGTCGACAGTCACCGAACAACCTGAAGCGAGGTTGCAGCGAAATTAAACCTTTAAGAGAAAATACTGAAACCAGTGAAGAAAATTCCACATTCAAAGTCTCCACTACATGCATTCTAATCTTGACAACTCTCAGAATAGTTTAGCATGTGAATGTATATGAAAATGTTAATGTTTTTAGTCTTAGCAGACTAGATTTACTATGCAGCACAGATATGTACTTGACACGCTGCTTTGAGCATGTAAGACATGTTGCTGCTGAATAAATAGACATACATAAATCCAGTAGCAAATCTAGACAGGTGGAGCTGGGGAGGTGGAGGGTTTCAAAGGAACCAGGACCAGCTTACAGTGAACACTGAACCAAAGTACTTAAATGTTGAGGAAGCAATCTAATTGGCTGTAAAATCAGAAAAGGCCAATTAGCTTGTGCTGTGTAGTAAATGATGTGATTGTTTGCAGATTGCATGTAAAGGAGCCTGCGGCATCTAGAGTTTCATGATGGAACTATACCTGAAATTTGTCTTTGCTTCCAACAATCCAGTCATGATCTGTTGAACATAACTAATACACACCCTGATATAAGTACCACAGCAAATTATAACATCTCAGTCGTGTGATGAACAGCAATTCAAAAGTAATGTGGCTTGTTTGACTTCATGCAGCGCCGCGCAGACCGATCAGTGGTTGATTTGAAGCAGCGAATGCCGGATAGAAATTTTGTCCGATGATGAGACAGTGCAGACGTCATGTGACTGTGTATGGCTTCAAAGTACCATGAGAGCGATTGAAGAACAGTCGGCTGACTCAGCCTGCTTAGCTACTCCAGAGCGGCTGCGCGATTGCCCAGATTCTCTGCATGACAACGATCATATGTGTTTCGTGTTCATTCTGACACCTTTAGGTCGACTGATGCTCACAAATCTGTATTTTAATATCAGTAAAAGCTCTTTCCATGTAGTAATATTGTGTCATATTTATCAAAAAGAAAACTGATAAAAAACGTAGAAACTTTGGTATTTAAATAGTATATGCTTATGTTAAACTTTATTTTTGTACAAACAGATGCTATTAGCAGTACATAAAGTATTGTTAAGGAGCTGAGTTAGAGGAGTTGAAAACGAAGATGTGAAGATGGACTTTCTGCTTCCTGTAGAGAAACTCAGGCGGCGTTTGCGTACTCTATCGCAGATGCAATGGATTAAATCCAATCTTTGTAAAATACACTGGCATTTCAGATTTATTTTATGTACTTCTTAAAAAAGTGCCTGTATTTACAAAAATAAAATTCAACAAGCCTATATTATACCATTTCTCACATCCACCAGCTGGAGTGCCCTTGATTGCCACCAGAGGACACTCCTCCCACGTCCATTGTCATCTCATCATAAACTACATTTCCTACACTCCTTTGCCTGGATTCATTATGCTTCTTTGCTTTCAGCTGTGTCTCATTAAAACCGGAACACACCAAGTCGACGGTCGACCATCGGGCAGTTTTTGTGGGTCGGCCAACTAAGTATTCTCAGTGTGTTCCGCACAGTCAGCTGAAGTTGGTTCTCGTTGGCTTTTTTCCGGCCAATGCGACATATTGAACTGGCACCAGGTCATTGGTAAGAGAGAGAACTCTGATTGGCTGTTCAGTTTAGAAAACGAGTCAGTTCATGAGAATGCAAGCAAAAGTTATTAAAGCAATAAGGGGAATAAAGAACGTGATCAGCATGATTGATATTCAAAACGGTAAGCAATCGCTGCTTTGTCAATGGTTTGAATACATGCAGTCTTAGTTTCGCTTTCCCTTTTTGAGTGACGAATATGGACAAATATATCTGCTAAATATATATATTATCTACTTTATACGCAGGCGCAGAACGCACGTGCTAGTTGATAGTTGGCTGAAGTTCTTTCAGTGTGTTCAAGCAGATATTTTTTCCCCGATGCAGCTGACGTGAGACGACAAAACTGTCAGCTTTCGTTGCCGCTAGTTCTTTGATGTCGGGTTGGTGTATCCCGGCCTTTACGTTGTTAACTCTGCCAAGCCCTGTGTTTTCTGTCGTTCTTTGCGAAGTCTTGCTTGCTCTTATTTCCCTTGTCATGGTTTCGTTCGTGTTGTAGTCACTACCACGTTGACAAGACCAAGACATTGAGGGGTTGAGACCAAGACAAGACCAAGACCAAGACCAAGTCAAGTCGACACTGAGTCAAGACCAAGTCCAGACTAGCCCTCCTCAAATTCATCTGAAAGATGCGCATAAGACACTAAATAAGACACTATAGAGCTGTTACCAGTCAATTGAAATCACTAACAACTAATTTCATCTTTACAATGCAGGAGGTGTAACAAGATATGATTTGGCACAATTACAAATGCATAAATAATGTTGAGATTAATATTTATTAATTTTTTTTATATAATTTAATATAATATAATATATTTTTAATATATTTATTAATAATATATATTAGTTTATTAATAAAAATAAAAATGTGTTTATTGAACATTAGTAAAAAAAAAAATCTATATCATGTCTGCTCATATTTGTGAAATCAGCTCTCTTTCTTGTGATATTAACACTTAATTATATCATGTTATAATATAAATATCAAGATCTTATACAAGTGCTCTTTTGCAATCATATCTTGAATTTTGTGGGCATTTGTATTAATTTTGGTGACATTTTTGACACAATCCCTTGTTGATTTCTGACCCGGCACAACAGTAACAATATAAATGAAATTAGAAATAAGTTATTGATTGCATATGAAGCAGGAAGTTTTATATCCAATCAAATTAATGATGTTAACAAAGAAATAAGACAATGTAAGAGAAATTTCCCCAAAAGTTGACCGGTCTTGAAATAAAGTCCTTTTATCTGAGACCAAGACCTTCAAACATTGGTCTTAAGACCGGTCTTGAGTACGACAACACTAGTTGATGGTTTATGATTTTGGTCTCCTGCCCATTTCCCCTGATTTCCCTGTTTTTCTGTGTCTTGGACTCTGTCATTGTTTGTATTGCCTTGGTTTTGATCATCTGTTTGTTATATGCAATATTATTTTGGATAGCCAAATTGTTTTAGAATTGTCTGTGGTACTAATGAAGTGAGGCTACATTTTTACCAGTTTTATTTTGATAAACATGACACAATATAACATTATGACTGAAAAACACTATTATAAAAACACAGAGTGAGCATTATCGAAACTGAAGGAGTCAGAATAAACATGAAGCAACATCAGAGCTCACGGAGAAACTGTGCCTGCAGTATAAGCTGAATGCCTTCAAATCGTTCATGCGGTACCGTACACGTCAACGTGACGTGGCCTCAGTGCCATCATAACATTTCTAACTGGCATGCACTGTTTCAACTGACCCTTCGCAAACAGTTTGATTGACAGACGATCTGACCAATCATAACCCCGAAATCCGCCATTTTGTCTGACAAAGCAGTCAGGGGAGTTAGTAGATTAATGTTGGCGGACTTGAAAAATTGTGTGCACTCACGTCTTTCCACGCTTGAAACAACATTCCTTCTGATGTTCATTCATGTTTATTTGATGCTATAAATGAACTAGTATGAAGAGATGATCGGTTCACGAGGAGCTACAGCGATCTGTCACCACACATTAAAGAGACACTATTGTCATATTCGTATCCATGTTTATCTGTTTATCCTGTTTCCCCAGTCCTGTCGTAGTCATATGTTCCTTGTTTTAAGTTCAGTTCTGTCTTCTGTCATGTGTTCCTTTGTTGTGCTGTCAATTGTCACGTGATCTTTTGGTTTGTATCTGTCATCTGTCATGTGATCTTTGTTTTGCCTTCCCATGTGCTTGTCTAATTATTAGTTCATTGTCTCCAGCCGTGTCTTGTTATCAGTTATGTCTGTCACCTGTGCCCCGCAAATCATCCTATTGTGTTCATCTGTATATATTCCCTCCGTGTCTGTCCAGTCCTTGTCAGTTCTTAACGTTTCATGCATGTATTTACCTGTTTCTTCCTGCATCCTGTTGTTAATTAAACCAGTTGAAATCAAGAAATCTCTTCGTGCGTGTTCCTATCCTACCACGGTGTTATAACTATACGCTATTTATAGTTTAAACTTCTTTAAAAAACTACATTATATTAAATATGAAACTTTCATATGTGTGGCACGAGAGCGCATGGCTTGTCGGACATAGCAACAGTAACTAAAGGGGGCGGGTCTTTGCGAAGGGTCGATTGGTCTGCATTGCCACATAAAGTTGAACACTCCTACTATCTGGCTTATACTGGCTGAATGAGAACACCTGAAATACCTGGTTTCCGCCGGCTGAATGAGAATCACCTGGGGCCAGGATTTTCAGGTAAAGAGATGATGACTCAGATCACACATTACCGTCATTATGCAGAAGTCCTCTTCATGGAGTTACGGCCACCAAAGAGATGAACGGTTAACCCCACCCTTCCATAAACCAGGTATTAGTTATCAAAGAAATTAAGAGTACTTCGTATGACTCAGATCACATTTATTCAATTTTACTAAGCACATGTGCACAGCGCCAGAAAAATGAACGTACCTGACCATGAGTCAGACATTCAGAATATGATTTATCTCATTCTTTGAAATTATGTTGTCATTGTTATACTACCAAACACTTAAATTTAGTTGTGTGTGTAGATGCATGCACCAATCAGACTTCAGTATAACGTCAACAAAGTGACTAAAGATATTGGAAGTATTGTCAAAATATATTTTCTCACTTCTTCTATTTTGGCAGAAAAGTGTCTGTGTTAGTCTCAACTGTATTGTCTTTAAACGTGGGATAGGCATAATTAGTGGTATCAAAGAGCACTGGACGCAAAAGACAAGAACAGCATGTGCTGATCTCTTAAATGATCAGTTAATGGTTAGACAGGATCAGCACGACCTGCATCCTTGTTTCAAAGGGTTCCTGACAGACATAGTTTCACTAATGAGACAATTAATCACTGGCAAACAAAGGGCGATGAAATACGAAATGCCAGGCAATGCAATGGTTAGTCTGAATGCTAAATTACTGTTATATAAGGTCACAGGACCGCCACACGATAAGAGACATCAGTAAATCGAACTGCTATGAAGATTAATGTGGAACAAAATGTGAATGTTACTGGCAAAAAAAAATAATAATAATTCAATAAGCTTAAGCTCTGACGAGGCTATAAATTTGTTGTTATGGGAAACATTTTTTTCCTATTTTTACAAATTCCCCATTCTGTAATTCCACAGACTTAATCTCTGAACAGAGGCTCATTCCAAGCCCACGTGTGTGGCAGCTCAAATCCAAACAGGAAAAGCTGCACACACCTCAAAGTCATGTGAATTATGAAGTGAAATAATTCCATTCATTCATGTTGATTTAAAGAGTGAGTTAACCCCAAAAAATTTAATAAATAAAGGAAAATCTGTCGTCATTTACGCATCCTCGTGTCATTCCAACCTCATAACCCAGTGGTTCTCAAACTTTTTTCCCAGTGAGCCGCACTATGGTCCAAGTGCAAGTCTTACGGGCCACATATCATTTATATATGACGTCACCAATGAAAACCAATCAGATTTAATGTTATGGTATTAGTAGTAGATAATATCGTTATTATACCTAGATGTTGCACACACAGAAGAGGCGGAGTTTTCTGGAGGCACATACAGGATTTTATTTCTGTCACACAGCAAAATCAACAAATACTACTGACAACAAATGTTATAAGAAATTCATTTTCGTTTCACAGTATGTTGAAATAGCTGGCTGTGTTCTTCATATCAAAGTGAAACTCTCCTGTTCAGTAAACTCACATTACATAACATTGAACGCATTGTTACAATCTGACGATATCAAGTCCTCGTGCATTCCCGAGCTGGTGCACCAATGTGGTTTTTTTTTTTTTTTATCGATTTAAAATAGAATTACATCAAACAAACACATTGAATTCACATATCTTTTGACAGTGTAGATTTTGTAAATGCCATGTACTTTACTACGAGCAAACAAAGGCTGCCCATCTCGCTCATTGACAGCAAACTGATTCTTCCATTCTTCTTACCTTCGCAGCTGATGCTACGACTCTTCTTGTTTGCAATGTGTTCCTTCATTGGTATGTTCCTCATTTAGTTTTCTCCTCTAATAACAAATTTGTCCATTTTGATCCCTAAATTTACAAAAATAATGGCTACTATTGGAATTCTGCCAAATCGCGAGCTTGTTAGTAGGCTAACTGAGCCGGCTAATCATTATATAGTAGGTCTGCGCATATCTGAAAATAATTTATGATCACCAAAAGGATTTTATATGACAAAAAAAACTTATAGTTCAAACTTATAATATTTAATTTAATAATAATAAATTAATATTTATTTAGTCCATTTTAATTTAATTTGAAAATAAATTGTAAAACTGGAAGTTATTTTTTAAATGTGATTGGGCATATCGTGGGCCGTGTTTGCATTCGTTATTGAGAACCACTGCCATAACCCCTTGTTTACACGCACACGGCTTTACGGCTCCGGTGAGGTTTTGTTCCGTCCTCTACGTGTTGTCAACTCACACCAGAAACGTTTCAGAAGTGGATCGGCCGGATTCGCGAGGCCACAAGATTTGCCTATCGGCGTTGTTTTCTTTGATTTTTCGTGTTTTTAATGGCTAAATTGTTGTTATATTTTGTCCGGTTTAATTGTGTTTAATGCTATGCCCTACTTTATTTTGCCATAGCCTACAGATGAAGCTAATACACTTAAAAGTCCAGTTATGGATGTCAAGGATTAAAGATTTTCAAGTTTTTCAACCACAAATCTCTTGTCGTCAATTTCTGGCCTCCTAGTGATGTGAAATATGAGCGTGAGTCTACACGTGGTGATTGTTTTGACTTTATTTTGTGTTTGAATGGCGCGGCTTCTGTCAAAAATAGACTTTGCGCCTGTCTTTAGCGAAGCGGCACGGCGAGCTGCTTCTGGGACGCTTCCGGATCAACTCCGGTGGCCGTGTGGGAGCCGTTTCCAGAAATTTTCAGGACTCTCTTAACTGCCTTTTCGGCAAAGCCCTGCTGTGGATCCTGTCTGTTCCATCGTTACTCTTTAAAGGTTTTAATTCTGGGGAGGGAAAACAGTAATATTCCTTAAATGTAATAATTAAACTTTAAAAGGATTTTAATTGATAAATAAAAACGCTAGCACTGCATGTTTCAAAGAAAATACCTCAAAACACCTGCAAAGGCCTTTAAATGTTCTCTCAGTCTAGTTCTGTAGGCTACACAATCATGGGGAAGACTGCTGACTTGACAGTTGTCCAAAAGACGACCAGTGACACCTTGTACAAGGAGGGCAAGACACAAAAGGTCATTGCAAAAGAGGCTGACTGTTCACAGAGATCTGTGTCCAAGCACATTAATAGAGAGGCGAAGGGAAGGAAAATATGTGGGAGAAAAAAAGTGTACATGCAGGGGGAGATTCACAAAGAGTGGACTGCAGCTGGAGTCAGAGCTTCAAGAACCACTACACACAGACGTATGTAAGACATGGGTTTCAGCTGTCGCTTTCCTTGTGTCAAGCCACTCTTGAACAACAGACAGCGTCAGAAGCGTCTCGCCTGGGCTAAAGACAAAAAGGACTGGACTGCTGCTGAGTGGTCCAAAGTTATGTTCTCTGATGAAAGTAAATTTTGCATTTCCTTTGGTAATCAGGGTCCCAGAGTCTGGAGGAAGAGAGGAGAGGCAAACAATCCACACAATTGCTTGAGGTCCAGTGCAAAGTTTCCACAGTCAGTGATGGTTTGGGGTGCCATGTCATCTGCTGGTGTTGGTCCACTGTGTTTTCTGAGGTCCAAGATTTTCCTTAGTTTTCAGTTATAATCATCAAAATTAAAAGAAATGAACATTTGAAATATATCAGTTTGTGTGTAATGAATGAATATAATATACAAGTTTCACTTTTTGATTGGAATTAGTGAAATAAATAAACTTTTTGATTCTAATTATATAACCAGCAACTGTATGTGGGGTTTTACAAATATTTAACCAATAAGAAATATTTAAAAGAGGTTGTGACTAAACCTTGTAAATCCTCCTCAAAATGTCAGTCAAACCTCATAATTCCACCCCACCTCCAACTATTTAGAATGTGCCGTGCACAGATTTTCTTATTTGCATGCAAAAAACTGATATTTGTGTAAGTACAGCTTTGCTCAAGAAACTCCATGTCCATGTAGTTGAAGCAAGTATTAAATATGTGGTTAGTGCTTTGTATCACGACTTATCAAAACTGTGCTGTAGCAAAAAGGGTTTGGGAAACACTGATGTAGTGTTTATAAGTGCATCGTAGCTTTGTTTATGCAACTGCTACAATTTCACACACACCACCTAACTGGCAAAAAGTGAATTTGAATATTCACCTTTATTTGACCCATATTTTTATGAGGCATACATACAGTGTTGTAAATATTAAGTGTTATCAACAATATAAATTTCTACATAAATAATTGGCAGGAAACTAAACAAATTTTTTATTTGGGGTAACATAATGCTGTAGCCCAGGGGCCTTTGGTTACCTTAATGTGCCCCTGTTACCATATTCTATACTAATTATTCACCATATTTGCTAAAAAGGTTTATTTTAAATCAGCTGCAGTGTTTGTACTACAAAAATACTATCAAGCCAAATACCCATTATCTAATGTGAAAGTCAGTGTGAACTATTGACTTTGATGTGAACGAAAGCATATCACAGCTCAGGATGAAATAATGACATTGCTTTAAGATTCTCAAGGGTATTGACGTACCAAGACATCTGTTAGATAGCTTCTCTCTTCTAATAGGTTCCAAGTTTTGATGCTTGCCTGACATGCTTACTTGACAAAACCCTCACAAATCTCAAAAACAAAGATTAAATATTTAGACTAGTAGAAATTTAGAGGATGAATGTTTAAATCTTAAAAGAGAGCAAAAGATAAATACATAAAACAACTGCACTTCACATTTTGTGACGTCTTTGAAAATGACTCTTTTTGACTCTTTTACACAAGGAGCATTAAATACACTCTCTCTCACACACACATACACCCTTTCTTTAGGTCTACTAACGCCCCAACAGCACATCTCACCCGTCTCAGGGATGAAATGTGAGAGGGTCCAGGTGGGGAACTGTGCACTCATTGACACTCTATCACTGTTCTCCTCCATTTCATCTAAATTAAGACTAGCACAGTGGAAAAACGTCTTATTATAAATATAGTGTGCCTTCACTTAAAGAGCAACGGTCATAAGACCTTGTGTCTGTTAATTAGGCCTGTCAGGAGGTTCTCAGGATTGCTATGCTTAATATATATTATATAATCAGATAATATACCATGGTGCACCAAGTGTAACCTGACTAATTCCATGCAATGAATGAATTACATGGCATGAAAAGTAGTATCAGTTAGACTTTATTGGACTTGGTACACAAAGACTCGTGTTGTGCAAAGAAGCAGTATATGTGTTTGTTTTCATTTTTAAGGGATTTTTGCCTTTATTGGAATGGGACAGTACAGAGAACTGTCAGGTAGTAAAGTACCCAAGCCAGAAGCACTGCCCAAAAGGCTATCAGATATTGTATATGTATTTGTTGTAATGGCCAATAAAACCAATGAGGTTTGTTCTAGCATGTCAAGCATAGACAGTTGAGCTTCTCTTTATGTTCGCTGATCAATGTTTATACTTGAATAAAAGCCTATATTCAATCTGTTAAAGCATATATTAAATATTCATCATATAAAGCAATTGCGTCTCTTCAGAATGTTTGGACTCTCAATTCATATGGAGTTTCAATTCAGTCTCAATTCAGTTTTATGAACTTTTTGAAGCATCAAAGTGTTAATTGAGTAGATTGCAAATGGAGAGACATAAAAAATGCCTTCATTTGTGTTCTGAAGATTAACAAAAGTCTTATGGGTTTGTGTAAATGTAAAAGATGACATATTTTTACCTTTGGGTAAACTAACCATCCCTCAACTTGACAGTTTCACAGCATCCTACCACCATGGCCTCGCTCTTGGGTGGTTCCTATCTCAGGCAAGCAGTGGGAGTACTCAGGGTTTGGGCCAAATTACAGCTCTGTTGTTTAATCCTTAACTTCTAAATCAGAATTCAACACGAATGGGGTGATAGTTTTCCCAGGGGAAACACTCAGAAGAAATGTATAACACCATGTACCCATAAATAATGGCTATGAACGACAAAGAACACAACTAAATATGGTGTATGTACCAATGGCAAGCGGTGACTTTTTTTAACCGGGTATGCTGGGTGGTATAAAAAATGTGGCTGATGCAGTTACATTGAGACACTCACATTCTCTCTACACAGTGTTAGTTTACCCAGTTGCTTACTCGTGATAGATAGCAAAACAGCGAAAAGTGTTTCTAATATGTTGGACCTTTTATTGAGAGTAGCCTACTTTTACCTATTGAGACGTATCTTCACAAGCAACTGTACTAGGTAGTCGTGGCCTAATGGTGAGGGAGTCGGGCTTGTAACCTGAAGGTTGCTGGTTCTCCCCAAAGACACACCACCCAAAGGAGTGTGGTAAGCAGCCAAGGCCTCCATGTACACCTTTATTGTGGAGGGGGATAAATCTGCGAAAAATCTTTCATGCAGGAAATCCAGCACTGCGCCCACTGGGCAGTAAACTGGGTCCCACTGGTGATTTCCACACCATGAAGTGAATAATCTCCACTTCAGGGAATACATTTTCCTTGTGGAAGGAGCTCTGGAGTGGAGGACGGTCTCAACAACCTCAGTTGAGACACCTGAACTTATGAGCTGGGGCCCATCAGGGGCCAAGCCCACAGTTTCCACAGCTCTGGCTGGGGGTGAAGAATCGACCCGCTCACCTGCCACAGAAGGTCCTTCCTGATCGGATGTCCTTCTAGGTGCCCCAATATCACCTTCTAACCTGTTTGGTGATGCAGTTAATACTGATGTCAACAGATACCAGGAAGGTAAGAAGCAGTTGGCGGCATTCAGAGAGTTAATCCTTCACCGTGTCCAGGAGCCAGCACCCTCCACCAGCTACTCCAGGCCAGGGGCCATTTACAGAACAGAGGAGCAGAAGGCCAGCATGGGGCCCTTGAAGAAAAGGGGACTGGGAAGCATGCTCAGCCCCAGCCATCCAGAGGGAGACAGGAAAGGATCTCAGATCTGTTATCTCCTCCATGATGGTGAAGAAAAAGTCCCGACACCCTGGCTCCCGAGGGTGTCCCCTCCCGAGGGAGATCCGTGAACACCACAAAATCATGTGTCTGACCTTTCTTTGGGCTCTCAGCAGGCGTTTCCATCTCCCTGAGTACCCCTCCCAGAGAGGGACTCGGGGTTCTACAGCCAATACTTTCTTGTGACAAAAAAGTATGGGTGACTGCTTCCAATTCTAGATTGAAGGGGCCTGAACCGTACTAAGTTGATCGTAAAGATCATTGGTAGCAATGGTTCTACATATACTTAGGCCTATTATGATTTTAGGAAATGTAGCCAAGGACACAGTGGCTTAAGTCCTCTCAGCTCTTGGTCTGATTTACTGGCAGCAATAGAGAGAATACGTTCACCAAGCAGCACATCTCACTCTGGACCATTGATGCAGGATCCCAATGAGTTGCGCAGAAGGGTTTTGCCTCTTGGGGATAAGGCCCACCCCACAAGATGTGTCGCACCATTCAAAGCTGTGGTGTCTTATTCCCTTAAAGGGGAATAAGACACCACATTAGGCTGTGTGTTACAGACACAAGCTTAATCAAGCAGTTGAGATTTCCCATAACGTCAAGCCATGATGCAGCATCTCGTTCCCCTCTCAGAGAACCGGATTACATACATAACCTGAGATGTCCGATTTCCAGGGTACGAAATGAATTGAAAAAAAATTATAGCTTGAATACAGTGTAAGTTGCTTAAGATAAAAGCATCTACAAATTCATAAATGTAAATGTAAATATTTTGACCATTGAGTGGGATATGATGCAAGTAGAATCTGGTGTTTTTTTCCTTTACTTTAAAGGAGGTCATTCAGTCAGCAGTCTTTCCACACTCCCATGTTGTCCCACCTCTGTCAAGTGCAAATATCACCACCATATTAGATTCTCATGATGTATCTCTCTGTCTTATCAATTTACTTGCTCTCCATAAATGGCAGATCTTCTTTTGGCTGACCTCTCAGAACATAGCCATGCCCTGGCAAAGGCAGAGGGGTAAATATGAGTCATCCATGAACCTAATGAAGCACCCACAATTCCTCCCCAGCTTTGAATATTTTCTGGGGTGGTTGTAACCGTGCCATTTGGCATGGTCTGTATGGTAACAAGTTACAAACTTGAGTCAAGTTTTTGTTTTTATTAAAATCAGTGAAAAGCGTAATTTGTAACTAATATTACTTATGCAATCTGACATATTAGCAAGTGAAACAATATGAAAATCCCAACTGCTTGGTTGTTGTATCCTTGTAAAATGTAAACTATATTATCGCCCAGAAAAGTATACTCAAGTAAACCAGAAGCAAAACTCAACAGCGTGATTGTTTAAATCATTGCAAAAATGTAAACTGTTTTATTGCTGTTTATATTCATAAGATTATTATCAACATACATACAGAGTACTCATGTAAAACAATATATACTATATAGCAATTGCTATACTGTGGGAGGGGGGTTGTAATCGTGTCCCCGGGGTACTGCAATACGAGCCTTCAGGGGTCTCGGTCCACACCAGGGTTCAGATGGCAGCATTCACACTTATTCAAATGAATCACATTAAATGAACAATCACACCAGAAGTTGTTTTAAATGAACCAAACCTGTCAAGTGTGAACACACCTTTTATTATCGCCCAGCTCTGATCTGTGAAATGTGACTATAAGGCATGAAGATGTCAAGATATTGTTCATAAACAGTACAGATTTTCAGTAAAGCTGATTTGAAACGAAGCGTACTGTAAAAAAATGTTATACAAATAAATTTGACTTGTCTTGGAAAAAAAATATGGGACTTAATTTCATCCTTCAGGAACTGGCACTTATTAATACGTTTATGCTACTGGCTGATTCTTTTGTCCAAAGCAGCTTAAATTGCATTCAATGTATACATTTTATCAGTTCATGCGTTCCCTGGGAATCAAACCCATGAACTTATCTCACAAGATACTAGAAATAGATTGTTTTGAAAAGAAAAGGAGAGTGATAGCCTAAATACTTTATTGCGAGGACATCCCTGATAATTCCTATAGTTACATATTCATTCTCTGTCTCCAATGCCTGAGGAAGCTATGAGTTTGTGTACCGGGAAACGCCTCTCCGTTGTCCAATATGCGACGTGGCTCCTGTCTGTTTATTTGTAGACGTCAGAGATTCTCAGTGTGGTCAAGTGACTGCTGACTTCATGGACCGTGTGAGTTCTCCGTTGCTCTGAGAAGGTGACCTTGCCCTTATTGTCTATAAACATCTTCTGGAGGTCAGCCAGCAGTCAGACCACACCGAGGAACATTTCCCGGCCAGACTGCCACCACGGCACCCTGCTCAGTCAACTGCTGACTGAAACCTTGAGGATCTACTTTATCCATCTGTAAAGAGCATACAGCTTTGAATATTTACAGAAGCAAATGTCAAATATTAAGAGCCTTCCATGGCATTATCCCGTAATGGGTTTAGGTGTACCAATACGTCATGAGTTGAAGATTGTGAGACATGAGACATCATCTTGTGACCGAGCCAACACCAAATATAACCCGGAAAGCAATTAACACCTGGTAAAGCAGTAAATATGGCTTCATCAGATGTCACCACAATGGGTTCACGAGTTGTTGCTTTTCATTAAATCATTCAGTGTTTAGTGTGGGGTTTTTTTTCAAGCCTTAGTAATTTCAAAGGAGAGGCAATGCACTAAGAATGTCAGTGAGAGATGTGTTTGGAAATGGTTATATAATAAGACAGCATAATATCAGACATTCTCTTACTTACCCTTTATTTTGAGAGTTAAGGTGACTCTTACAGATTCCTGTGTTTGATCCAGCATCAATGACATCTGAAAGTATCATGGTAACCTATGCTACTTTTAGCATATCCAGCCTCATGACTGGACTCACTTGTCCTGGAACCCATCCAGAATATCCCTGCAGGGGTGCGTTTCTGAAAAAGCATAGTTAGTCAACTATGGTCGCACGTTCTATTGAACTCCATTGGTAACTTGCAACCGTAGATGGCTCTGGGAAACACACCCCAGAACATTTCAGAAGGCCCTTGTAAGCACCATCCATATATATGTATAGGGCTGGGTAGGTTACTTTTAATACGTATTTCACTACAGATTACAAAATATATGCTTTAAAAAGTAATTTGTAACGTATTTCGTTACATTACTCAAGTTTAGTAACTTAATCTAAATACTTTAGAATACTTTGGAATACTAATAAGTGTGGAACAAACACAAAAAAAGTTTTTATCTCACAATTCTGACTTTTCCCCTCAGAATTGTGTGATATAAAGTTGCAATTGCGAGTTATAAAGTCAGAATCATGAGATATAAATTCGCAATATTGAGAAAAGTCAAAATTATGATAAACTCACAATATTGAGAAAAATCCAAAATATGAGCTATAAACTGAAAATATTGAGAAAAGTCAGAATTATGAGATATAAACTCGCAATATTGAGAAAAGTCAGAATTATGAGATATAAACTCGCAATATTGAGAAAAGTCAAAAATATGAGTTATAAACTCACAATATTGAGAAAAGTCAGAATTATGAGATATAAACATATTACATGTTAAAATCACATACACATACTAAATTCACAATTGGAAGAAAAAAAGTCAGTATTGCGAGTTTATATCTCCCAATTCTGACTTTATAACTTGCAATTGTGAGTTTAAATCTCGCAATTCTGAGAAAATTGTGCAGAATTGTGAAATGCAAACTCACAATTGTGAGGGGGAAAAAAAAACAAATTGTGAGAAAAAGTTGCGGTGACCTTTTTTACAATTATAAAATGACTCACAAACAACTATCACAAAACATGAAAACATTCGTGGATCATTTATCATCAAGTTGACATTTGGGCAATTTTTTTATAAATTCAGTCATTTTGTCTTGTTCAGGACAGAACTAAATAAAAATAACAACATTTTTAGGATCCCTCTTAAAAGTATTAATGTAACGTTTAGTGGGTGCAGGAACAGGCACGAAGACGGAATTCACTTTCACACAGCAAATAGGATACAGGGAAACACCATTCACAAAACGACGAACAATGACAAGACTGACACAGATGGAATAAATACACAGGAACACATGAGGATGACGAACAGGGCACAGGTGACAGACATAACTGATTACGAGACACAGCTGATGACCATGAACTAATAAAGATACAATGACAGGCGGGAGAACAACACAGAGAACATGTGACAGAACTCAAAACAAAGAGCACATGTGACGGATGACAGGACTAGAATACAAAACAAAGAACATGTGACAATTGACAGGACTGACGAATACTAAACAGAACACATGACGGATGACGAAACAAACGAAGACAACGCAAAGAATACTTGACAAGTGACGGGACTGAACTCAAAACAAGGAACATAAGATTAGAGACAGGGTTGGGGAACATAAGACCAGACGTGTAAACAGGCATAACTGTGACAATTAAAATGTTGATGAAACTTAACTCCGCTTTTTCAGACTGTCAGAGAATCAGCAATTGCTGTTTAAATGACATTAAAATTCAAAGTAATCACTTTGGTAATCTAAAATACTTTTCAGATGTAACTGTAATCTGATTACCACCCATTTAAAATGTAACTGTAATGAAATACAGTTACTCAAATTTTGTATTTTAAATACGTAACTAACTTACTTGTATTTCGTTACTCCTCAACCCTGCATATATATATATATATATATATATATATATATATATATATATATATATATATATATATATATATATAAAGCTTGTCTTTTGACCTTTGAAAAAGTGTGCAAGGTTAGTATTGTCAAAATCCAAGATGTTTTATAACAGTCAAAAACAAACAGCACAAACATCTTAGGCTGGATTTCTTATTTTTTTGGCATTCGGAAGCAGCTCAACTATTTTTCTATTAATAAACCAAGACAGGTGATGTAAAACTGCCAGTATCAGTGAGGTTACCAGTCAGGTTAAGCTAGTCAGGAAACCTGCACCAGCATCCAAACACAGCAAAGAATCTAAATATAGTAAAGTAGTGAGAGATAGACACAAGAAAAAGATAAAACTCACAAGAACTTTGTGATGCAATTTGAAACTTTAGATGTTATCAGGAAAAAGTTCGGCTAAGTTTTTAACCCTCTGATATATATATTGCCCACTATAGCAACCAACAATTCAAATCATATTTAAAGATTTTGTAACTTTTAGTCCATGTTTGTTATAGTTTTGAGGTTATGTACATGCTGGTGTAGCGACAGAATTCACTATCAGCAATTATACACATTTAATGCCTTATTATCACATCTCACCAACTTGTAAGTCGTAAGGTTGAGTGGTTCCTTAAACCTACTGGATACTTTTAAAAGGGATGATGCCTTTAATAGGAATAAGTATATGAAAACAGAGAAGACTGTGTTCCATTGGGGTAATTTTTAACCATTTCTGGTTTAACATTATATCTGAACCACCAAGTGAGATTACAGTACCTTTGACCTTAAACTGTAGTTCTAGATGACAGTCCTCGTGATGTTTTTGTTTTTATTTATGACAACATAATAATCTCTAAAATATCAACCTAATTTTTTTTTTTCAGGAGATCCAAACAAATATTAAAAATAAATAAATCGATAAAATAAGAGCCAAGAAACATGTTCATTGAGGAATTATTAGCGTGTAAGTTTACTTTCCGAAACTGAAAAGTGTTTATTTGCTCACTGGATATTTCTATAGGAATAAAAGAATGATGCAACTTTCACATGGTAAACAAATGTATGCATATTTTTGTAAGGGAGAAATCATAATTTATTTACAGTATGTTATATAAGTTCAAATGAATTTCTGTCATGAATTCCTCTCCCTCATGTCGTTCTACACCCGTAAGATCTTTGTTCATCTTCAGAACACAAATGAAGTATTTTTGATGAAATCCGATGGTTCAGTGAGTCTCTATTGACAGCAAGAAGATGAACAGAAAGACACTAAAACATGTTTAAAACAGTTCATGTGAGTACAGTGGTTCAACATTAATATTATAAAGCGATGAGTATACTTTTTGTGCACCAAAACAAAAAAATTAAACAATGACTTTTCAACAATATCAAGTGATGGTCAATTTCAAAACACTGATTCATGAAGCTTTACGAATCTATTGCTTCAAATCAGTGGTTCAGAGCGCCAAAGTCACGTGATTTCATTAAACGAGGCTTCGTTGCGTCATAAGTGATTCGCAGTTTCAATAGTTCACATGACTTTGGCAGTTTGATGTGCGAACTGAACCTCTGATTCAAAACAAAAGACTCATGAAACTTCGAAGCAGTGATTTCGAATCGGCCATCAATTGATATTGCTGAAAAGTCGTTATTTAGCTATAAGGAGTTTAAAATGATTTAGCTCCTGGTTTAAATGGAGAACAAAGTAAAATTATGGACTTCTTGTTATGTTTTTCTTCATCAAGATTACTTGTTTGTTGTTGTTTTGTATGATGTTTAAATCATTGATAGGTCTCCTTACTTGTATTTGGTTTTGTTTAAAGACATTCATTTGATATTTTGTTTTCTCTTTTGTACAAGCTCTTACATTCACGGAGATGCACTACGTCTTATGGCGTTCAACGGTGATCTTATCTGTGACGGACATTCAAATAAAGTGTGGGAATCATCAGTCAAAGAGTCTATCCTTTCTTAAGACCTTAGCCCTCTAGAAATTTTATGTTCATGGAACATCCCCGCTGGTGTCAAGGACGTTGTCTAGTAACGTTCCCAGAGAAGGTCTTGATGTGGAGTTCTTTAAAGGGTTGGGGACGTTATCCAAAAGATTCAGTATGTTCTGGGAATGTTTAGGGGACCATTACTTGAGGACAGCCCCTCTAGGTCTCCAGCTCCAATTCCCTTCCAGGCGTAGGGAGCACAAACGGAAGCTCACACGGCGCAGAGTCAGTAGAAACACCTTCACATGTAGAGAGCACCCGAGGAGGTTCAATTTGGTCTTCCCAACTAGGTTTTTCAGATTCAGGAGATACAAGTTCCATTTTCAGAGACTGTGGAAAGGAAGAAATTTGGGACTGATTATGTGTATGGGGCACATGACTTATGGCATGGGAGGCAAAATGAGCACATATACAGGAGTAGAAATGTCAGGGGGAAAATGTTCCAAGTCTAATGAGGCAAAGAAGACCGGGGGATGTATAGGGGTAGACATTGCCAGGGGGCAAAAAAATAATAATAATAATAATAAAAATACGATATAACGCAGCAATTGTTATCAGACACCAGAATGCACTCAATGTAATACACACAATCAACATCAACCAACATGTAGTCAAATTTGTACAGAGGAATTGTTCACAATATACATTTTGCATATTACAGCTTTTGGATTTAGTGTTCATGAACCACCTTATGGTTTTCAGTGTCAGGCAGGTTTAACCTGTTAATTCAGTTCCAGTGTTCACCAAATAATTCATCAATCGAAATCAAGACAGTTCATGTCATGAAGATAAATGTCCAGTTCAAGTCTCTGTTCGGGTGCCACTCATTGAATAAAGCCTCATTGGTTGCTAGTTTCCGGAGGATTCTCTTCACAGCGTCCCCAATGCTCATGACTCCCAACAAGCTCAAAAAACAGCATATGAAGTTAAATATTAAAAAGCAAGTATTAGTGTTGCAATTCAACCAATTATCTTAAAAAGCATAATGTGTCTTTAAATGCCATATCAACACACCATCCTTCTTCTGGGCCCTTCAATTTTAATGTTAATGGATGCAGCTCCTGCACTATTTTGCAGGGTCTCTCAATGGTCTCCAATGCATTTTGTTGAATGAATTAATGTCTTTATGCAGTCTCTCGGAAGCACTTTATTTTACAGTCCTGTTCCCCTTGTACATAGAATGCACTTATTATAGTATTTGCTATAACTGGGTAATAACTAGGTACTAACCCTGAACCTACCCCTAAATTTAACCTTAACCCATGTAGTTGCCTTATATTATCGGGTAATTTCTTAGGCAAGTACACATAAGTGCATGCACTGTAAAATAAAGTGCATCCGTTCTCTCTTTTGCGAGCAGCTCAGAATGCTCAATGAGTTGCTGGAGATCTGACAAGTTGAAATGGTATTTTGACATTCAGATCGGATCTAAAATTGCGCAAAACACTGAATAAACATTGCGTAACCAAGTTCAGACAGCCTAAGTTGAGGTACACAGTTTTTGTTTAGTTAAGGTGCTTAATTCACTGAAAACTATTTAAAAAAACATTTATCTTAACCGATGGATAGAAGATATAAGCACCCATGCCATGGAAAGGATTATCAGCTGAAAGGTTAGACAGGAATGGCTCATCTTTCTCAGTTGCGTGAGCAGTGACTGTGATGTCAGTAGGTGGTTTGTCTGAGAACAGACATTGAAAGTATGGAATAAACTTACAGTTCAGGAGGGTTGAGTACTTTGGCAAAGCACTGTATCTTACACAAAAAAAGCCATGACAAAAACTTACAACTCATACAATATATGACATATGATATATATATTCTCATCAGAAATTTATTTGAAAAATATTTTATACACATACTCCCAAACTGAATACATTTCTATAAAACAAACGAGTAAAGCAACATCTTGTTTTAGAAATATTAAGCAGCTTAACTTATCTCAAGCGTAAGGTTGCGTAAATTAAAATATTCAGGTAATTACATTAATTTCGTGAGTATTCATTCTCGCAAACTACGTTGAATAACTCATGAACAACTAAAACACGTGTTCAAAAGTATCGAGTATATTAATTAAAACATATTTCCAACCTACCTTTCACCGGGGAATAAAAGAAAATGAAAGAGAAAAATTCAGAGAGGCTTGTGCGTCATGATGTCAGAAAAAACATCTGACACGGGGTCCTTAAAGGGAAATTATACGTTGGCTGAAAATGAGATATTTGAGTTTTGATTTGGGGGAAAGTTGACATTCTAACATACTCAAATAATACAAGTGTGATTGACCTAGTGAAATTAAGTTGATAAAAAGTTATAAATTTAAGTTGATAATTATACCAATTGAAGTATTTTTTTAAGTTAATCCAACTGTTCGCTTATTACAGTGATAACCAGGGTTGGGGAGTAACAAAATACAAGCAAGTCAGTTACGTATTTAAAATACAAAATTTGAGTAACTGTATTTCATTACAGTTACATTTTAAATGGGTGGTAATCAGATTACAGTTACATCTAAAAAGTATTTTAGATTACCAAAGTGATTACTTTGAGTTTTAATGTCATTTAAACAGCAATTGGTGATTCTCTGACTCTGACCGTCTGAAAAAGTGGAGTTAAGTTTCATCAACATTTTAATACTTTTAAGAGGATCATAAAAATGTTGTTATTTTTATTTAGTTCTGCCCTGAACAAGACAAAATGACTGAATATATGAAAAAAATTTCCCAACAGTCAACTGAACTGTCCTGTCATGACCTGATGATCCACGACTGTTTTCATGTTTTGTGAGTCATTTTATAATTCACTCGTCACTGCAACTTTTTCTCACAGTTTGTTTTTTTCCCCTAATTGTGAGTTTGCATTTCACAATTCTGACTTCTTTTTCTCAGAATTGCAAGATATAAACTTGCAATACTGACCGTTTTTCTTGCAACTGTGAATTTAGTATGTGAGTTTATATCTCATAATTTTGACATTTCTCAATATTGCGAGTTTAATCTTATAATTTTGACTTTTCTCAATATTGCGAGTTTATATCTTATAATTTTGACTTTTCTCAATATTGCGAGTTTATATCTCATAATTTTGACTTTTCTCAATATTGCGAGTTTATATCTTATAATTTTGACTTTTCTCAATATTGCGAGTTTATATCTCATAATTCTGACTTTATAACTCACAATTGCAACTTTATATCATGCAATTCTGAGGGAAAAAGTCAGAATTGTGAGATGAAAACTTGCAATTACCTTTTTTGTGTTTGTTTCACACTTATTAGTATTCCAAAGTATTCCAAAGTATTTAGACTAAGTTACTAAACTTGAGTAATGTAACGAAATACGTTTACTTTTTAAAGCATGTATTTTGTAATCTGTAGTAAAATACATTTTAAAAGTAACCTACCCAGTGTCACACCGTGGTACGGACGGATCAGGAACAAGGAGTTTTCCTCAATAGAATTCGTTTTATTAATATTTAACAAGAGACAGGAATGCACAGACAATATCACGCATGAAACGTTAACGTTCGACAAAGACTGGACTGACACAGAGGGAATTTATACAGCGAACACAAGAGGATAATTGATGGGGAACAGGTGATGACAAAACTGAAATGACGAGACACAGGTAGTGGCGATGAACTAATAATGACAAGAAATCAAAACAAAGAGCACATGACTAAACTGACAGGACAGATCGAAACGAAAACAAAGAACATGTGACACATGACAGGATACACTTATGACAGTAAGTGGGGGGGTGGGCACCCTGGAGGCCGTGGTCAGGAACAGGCAGGTCAGGTGGCCTCCAGGGTGTCTCCCGGATCTCCGGGCGCCATGGCGGGTCTGGGAGTTCCGGCGGCCACGGAGGAGTCCGGGGCAGAGTCACGGCGGGTGCACGGAGGTCAGGTGGCCACGGAGGAGTCCGAGGCTGAGTCACGGCGGGTGCACGGAGGTCAAGTGGCCACGGAGGAGTCCGAGGCTGAGTCACGGCGGGTGCACGGAGGTCAAGTGGCCACGGAGGAGTCCGAGGCTGAGTCACGGCGGATGCCAGGAGGTCAGGCGGCCACGGAGGAGTCCGAGGCTGAGTCACGGCGGATGCCAGGAGGTCAGGCGGCCACGGAGGAGTCCGAGGCTGAGTCACGGCGGATGCCAGGAGGTCAGGCGGCCACGGAGGAGTCCGGGGCCGAGTGCAGGACATGACCTCCTTCCCTCTGGCCACCGTGGATGAGGCCACTGGGCCCCCCCACAAAATTTTCAGGGGAAGGGTCCCCCATTTCGGTGACCTTGGTGGCACTGGCTCTGGCGGTGGAAGGTCAGGGAGGTCTGGGAGTTCTGGGAGTGCCGGTTCTGGGAGGTCTGGGAGGTCTGGGAGGTCTGGGAGTCCAGGAGGCTCTGGCGGGTCAGGGAGCCCAGGAGGCTCTGGCGGTTCAGGGAGCCCAGGAGGCTCTGGCGGTTCAGGGAGCCCAGGGAGCTCAGGCCAGTCAGGGAGCTCAGGCCAGTCAGGGAGCTCAGGCCAGTCAGGGAGCTCAGGCCAGTCAAGGAGCTCAGGCCAGTCAGGGAGCTCAGGCCAGTCAGGGAGCTCAGGCCAGTCAGGGAGCTCAGGCCAGTCAGGGAGCTCAGGCCAGTCAGGGAGCTCAGGCCAGTCAGGGAGCTCAGGCCAGTCAGGGAGCTCAGGCCAGTCAGGGAGCTCAGGCCAGTCAGGGAGCTCAGGCCAGTCAGGGAACTCAGGCCAGTCAGGGAACTCAGGCCAGTCAGGGAACTCAGGCCAGTCAGGGAACTCAGGCGGCTCAGGGAACTCAGGCGGCTCAGGGAACTCAGGCGGCTCAGGGAACTCAGGCGGCTCAGGGAACTCAGGCGGCTCAGGGAACTCAGGCGGCTCAGGGAACTCAGGCGGCTCAGGGAACTCAGGCGGCTCTGGCCAGTCAGGGAGCTCGGGCCAGTCAGGGAGCTCTGGAGGTTCTGGCCAGTCCGGGAGTTCATGCGGAGGAAGGTCTTGGAGCTCAGTGTCTGGGAGCTCTGGAGGTTCTGGCCAGTCTGGGAGCTCGGGCCATTCAGGGAGCTCGGGCCAGTCAGAGAGCTCGGGCTAGTCAGAGAGCTCGGGCCAGTCAGAGAGCTCGGGCCAGTCAGGGAGCTCTGGCGGGTCAGGGAGCTCTGGAGACGGTTCACGGGTGGCGAGCACTGGAGACGGCTCACGGGCGGCGAGCACTGGAGACGGCTCACGGGCGGCGAGCACTGGAGACGGCTCACGGGTCCTCGCGGCCTTTCGGGGGCGTGGCTTGCGAGCGGCCCCTTTTGGCGGCGGCCCACGATGAGATCTCTGGGCGGCGGTCAATATAGGAGGCCGTTCACGCTCGCGCTGTGGCTTGGGAGCGCTGGTTAGAAACACTGAGGGGCTGAGGATGGTGTCATACGGCAGCTCGTGGTGGTTCGAACTGAGGAGATCCGAAAACTCCTCCTCCTCCTCGTCGGAGACCGGATCAGGCGGCCAGACAGGCATTCCTCCGCTGCAGAGGTATGCGGGGAAACTCGGAGAAGGCGGGGCTGGCGGAGCGGGCGTTTTGGATGGGACCGGACGAGAGACACATTCCTCCACTTCAAACCCTGAACCGTTTAAATCTAAGATTAGATTGACCAAATCTATAAACGACGAATTAGTCATTGGTTCATCAGGGCGAATCGCGTCTTCGTCCAGTCCCAACCAAAAGATAACATTCAGCGTGGCATCCGGCCAGCCCACCAAATGGGAGAGCTCAACGAACTCCCCCACATACCTCTCCAACGGACACCCGCGCTGCTGGATGTTACACAAATGAATCTCCTCTTCAGACGGATCCATCTGCGTAGCGTTGTTTTTTGTTGGTCGAACGTTCTGTCACACCGTGGTACGGACGGATCAGGAACAAGGAGTTTTCCTCAATAGAATTCGTTTTATTAATATTTAACAAGAGACAGGAATGCACAGACAATATCACGCATGAAACGTTAACGTTCGACAAAGACTGGACTGACACAGAGGGAATTTATACAGCGAACACAAGAGGATAATTGATGGGGAACAGGTGATGACAAAACTGAAATGACGAGACACAGGTGGTGGCGATGAACTAATAATGACAAGAAATCAAAACAAAGAGCACATGACTAAACTGACAGGACAGATCGAAACGAAAACAAAGAACATGTGACACATGACAGGATACACTTATGACACCCAGCCCTAGTGATAAGATATGTTGCACGGCAATCCCAAATGAAACGTCCCCATCTGACTAACATATGGGAACACTCGTTTAACGTCCCTTTGTAATGTTATTATGTCACCATAAAGTAACCAAAATGGAACGTCCCCCTAAATTCATATAAGGAACCTTGAACTGCAGTACTTTCATAACCAAAAGAGGACACTTAGGAATGGCCCTAATGTTCTATAAAGGTTCGGGATTTTCGTCACCTTTAGAGATCTTTTAGGGAACGTTGCAGAAGGTTGGGAGAACCAATGTGGGTAGTCAGGTTAGGCGTCATATTGACTTTAAAACCAATGAAAACAAGTCTGTGAGGGAGATACAGAGTCTTTACAATGGCACGCACTGTATAAAGGTCCCAGATCATGTAATTTATTCAACTGTTTTATGGAATTTTTGAATTCTGAACTTTTTTTTTTTAAATCAGATGGACGTTTAATTAGCTGAACAATCGGTAATTGTAAAACAACAGCACTATCCGTTGAATGCACTGAATTCTATCCCTCACAGCCTCGTTTTCATTCCCATCAAAAATTAAATAAGGTGCTTCCCTGACTAAGATCTATGTCAATGAATTTCTTACAGTTTGGCAGCTTGACGTCTACTGCTGCATCATATCCAGTCATCAATGGCATCAAACGGTAGAGGTTGGTATCTTAAAATGCATTGAAATATAATCAGGGTGAATGAACTGGTTTGGGAATTCTGGCTATTTTGTGCTCGGAGAAGCCTCCGTGCCATTGGAAAAAAAAAAATCAATAGTAATTAGAGTAGTAACCCCTTAGAATACTGATAGATCAATGATGAATGATGAAAGAGGCCTGTGTCTGACAAGACAACATGGATTGGCCACAGAAAGGTGCATTTATTTACATAGGCTATAATTCTTAATCCACAATTAGACCCTAACCTTTTTCCCTAACCCTAATAAACCTAGTTTAGAATCTAGATTTTTTTTATTGATTATTATGAATGATTTTAAGCTCATAATTAGATGTATACTCATTTTCACTCTCCTGTCTGCATGGCTGGTCTGAATACAGCGGTTTACCGGACACTGCTAACTCAAACAGCGTTGCTTCGGGTGACAAATAGGCATAAGTGAATGCTATATTGACAGATTACTTCCATTAGTGATGTTTGCTATGGGCCACACATCACTAAGCAGAGGCAGATTTTGCCTATGGAAGCAAATACGGTTTTCCTTTAAGTACACAATACCATCTGTGTGGGGAATTTAAAACAGCACATCTTGCTCACTCTCAAATTGCATCCCAAATATCATTAAATAATGATTTTTTACAACACTCACGTGTCATTTAAACATGCTCTCATATATATCCATCGTGTTTTAGAGGGAAATTGTCAGTAGCTTAACATTTTTATCTAAATTTTGAGGTTTTGTTAAATAAATAAATAAGTAAACGCATAAAAATGTATGCACTCAGTTGAAGCAGATCATTTTTTGATTCAGTAAGAAAGCATGAACTGATTTAACTAAAAAGTAGTTTATTCTCATTGGACATCTCACATTGTTGTTTTAAAATATTTGAAATATTGTTGAGAAAGTCTCAAAAAAAATTTGAGTATAGTTACTTCCCAGAACTGTGTCATATGATTGCGTCACTAAACATCTGGCAATAAGTATATAAGCGATAAGTTCATATTTTTTCTCTTGAACACATGGGATGAAAATGGTGCTTTATGTGATATTGCAACTTCAGATCGAAACATAGCTGCTAACTAAATCATAGAGGAGAAAATAAAAGTCGGGCAAACATACAAAAATAACCAAGTGTTGGTAAATAGTAGTGCTTGCATGTGCAAAACTCGCCATCAATGTTAGGGTTTGAGCAAAAATAACTAATTACTGTAAATGTTTTAGTACATGAAAGACTACATTCTGGTAATATTCACGAATCAATCCTGTGCTTTTGGTTTTGCTTGCATGATTTTCCTCATTACATTTCTGTCTCTCGCTCTTAAAATGGGTGGCACTATATCTGTAACCATGCAGTTATGTCTAAATGCGTCTAGATGCATTTTTGCGTGGGCGGCTTTTGTTGATTACAAGAAAATGGTCATAACATAAAATGGGCAAATTCATGCTTCTCAGAGGTTAATGAATGGTTGAAAGCAAAGAGAAAAGTGAAGCTGTCATCTCCAATGCTCAGCAACCCTCAAACGCACCAAATTTACTCACTTTCCCTACATGTAATGTTCCCGTAAAAGCACAGTCTGCAAGAATCAGCAATTACAGAAAATCGCCCGCGTGATTATGAGCTTCAACAGAAGCATGTTGCATATTTGACAAAAGATTAAGACGATCAGTATGCATTTGCCTAGTTATCCATGTCCTACATCACCATTTGGTCTTCTGTCAAAACCTCAATCACTTCAGCCTGAACTAGACGGGTTTTGTAATTTTATGTTACGGCATCTTTTTTTGAGTCCCAGTGGATGCTGGGTTGTACACACGACAATAAGTTGGTTAACCGAACTATTTAGCAATAGAGCACGACTGACTGTTCTCTTGAACATCGGCCTTACTTTTGGAATTATTTTCATTTTCTATATGATGATTTCAAAAAACATTCTCCAATGGAATATTAGCCAAACCAACTGGCAACAAGCTGAATCAGAACACAAAATAGTTTCCATACATTGCATTTCATGATTCAGCATGAACCACAAATCTAGTATATAATAATATAGAGTAAAAACGATTTTTTTATGATTGCATGAACTGCTCATCCCAGGAAGCCTTGTGAATAATGTCATCAAAATCATGATGTGCCGAGTCTTCTCTCACACTTCGCAAAGACCCGCCCCCTTTAGTTACTAGTTTTTTTTTAGTTTTTAGTTGTCCGACAAACCATGCGCTCTTATGCCACACATAATGTTCTCATGAGGTGAAAAATACACCGTGGAGTAAAGAGGACACTGACAACATGTCAACAGACAAGACAGAGCAGGTTACTTTTGATATGAAACAGTTTCATATTTAAAATATTATAATTTTTTAAAGAAGTTTAATTAATAAATAGCATCTAGTGTGTCTTTAATGTGTGGTGACAGATCGCTGCGGCTCGTGAACCGATCATCTCTTCATACTAGTTCATTTATAGCATCAAATAAACATGAATGAACATCAGAAGGAATGTTGTTTCAAGCGCGGAAAGACGTGAGGACACACAATTTATCAAGTTCACCAACGTTAATCTACTAACTACCCTGACTGCTTTGTCGGACAAAATGGCGGATTCAGGGTTATGATTGGTCAGATCGCCTGTCAATCAAACTGCCGGCGAAGGGTCAATTGTTTCATAGTTTTATTGCTTGATTCTCTTTGCCGTTGAAGTTCATCTAGGAATGGTACCAGTCAGCTGCTTGATGCTTAATTTGGCTAACAGTAAGTTATTTAACCCAGCAACGGCTTACAGATGAAATAGTGGAGAAAAATCTTTTTTTTTTTTTTTAAAGGAACCTTTAGACAAAATCTGAAAAACTAAATCTAAAAAAAGGCTGCATATATATTTTATGTTTCGTTTTCACAGTAAAAAGACAAGTGAACCACAAGCTGAAGGGGGACGTTTTTGAAATTAAACTAAAAGGCCTTTTGCCCTTTTGCTTGATTTAAATACATACACTATTTATAGGGTTAAATGTATCCCTAATAAAATTATGGCATAAACATACACATATGTATATATGTATATATAAGTAATGAAATAAAGTAAATAAAATTGTATTATTTCATTTGGGTGACGTAATGAAATATCTGGAGTAGGCTTCCAAGATGAAGTGGTTTATTACAATCAGAGAGATGCACTTTTCAACGTGTCGCTCCTGTCCAGTGTGATTGATGGAGCTTAATTTCACTGAAAATCTGTCAGTTACTCACTTTTTAAAATTAAAGTTGAAATTATAGACTTGTGGCCTCTACAGTTAAATAAAGAATTGTAAGTTTATTAGATCTGTCTTGAACGGTTAATGTTTGTGGTAAATAACAAGTTCTCTAGGAAGAAAAGCAATGGGATTTTTACTTAAAGAACACTTTTGGGGCTCTAGAAACAGTATGTAAGTTTCAAACATACAAACAGTTGTTGCAGTCTTTTCTGAATAGTGCACATTGCAGAATTAGCATCCTAATGGTTTCTTATAAGGTTAACATATCCTAGACCATGACATAGTAGGTGGGCTGTGAGGACACAGATGACACAGGTCAAAGGCTTGAAATGTCCTCATTTAGACCTATGACCTAAGTGTTTCTCGCTGCTTTAACACACACACAGGCTCAACCACCCCTGCCCACACAAGCTTGTAGCCACTTGCAAAGTAGCCATTAAAATCAGTTGGCAGAGACCTCACACCATTTCACAAAAGACCTCACACATCATCTCTGGAGCTGCCACACTGATATACGCTCAGTGACCTTAACAGGTGTCCACAGTGTTCCAGGAGCCATGTGTGATTCAAATCTGGGCCTGGCTAAATGTCTTTAAGTCAACATGACATGCTGTTCACAACCAATTTTTCTTCTGTAATGTGACTTGCTGAGTGAAACAGGATTTCAAACAAGAAAAATGAAGGATGGAATTAAAAAGATATATAACAAGCAATATATATTTTTTTTTTCATAAGGCAAATATGCCACCAGAATGAGTAAAATTCCCCAAAATTCAGGATATGGGGGCAAAGAAATGTCCCTGAGTTCTTGTGTTTTTATATTTACAACATAATATCGTAAATCAACATGAGAAAGAGTGCTGTTTTCCCGTGACTGCAAATGTGATATTGATTTAACATTCAATAAATTACTATTGATTTTATAATTCAATAAACAAAAATTAATATTTCACAGCTTACATTAGTCACATTATTTCCAGTTCCAAACAATTTCACTGCAGATGCATTGAATCAACACAATGGTTTTTCGATACGAAAAACGAATCCACAGTTTTGAACAAATCGATTGAGTGAATAATTCAATGGCTCATTTATAAAGACAGTCCCTTGCTTTGTTGCTGAATTAATCAGTTGTTTTAACTTGGTTGAAGTCATTAAGACTTTGGGCATTATCATACACCCAGCGCAATGTGACGCCTGGTGCAATGGAAGTGGTTTTTGCTAGTTTCAGCCCGATGCAGTTATCATTTTCACGTCCAGTGCAGACGTTGTTTAAATAGTAAATGAACTGTTCGCCCATGGGCATGCTGATCTCAAAACGAGGTGTGTTCAGGTGCATTGTTGGTGTGTTGCTATTTTGAGGCAACTGAAAACAACTGCCCCATTAACCAACAAAAACCTGGTCTAAAGTCAATGGTGCAGTATTTATTACTTAATTAATTTATTGTTACTTAAAGGGCGCGTTAGTAATATGCACCTGTAGGTGGGTGCACAGCAAGCGTACACTCTGCTTGTTACACACACACACAAAGACAAGCAGCAGCGCACAAACATGCCAAATGTTAAAAATGTTTTTAAATTGACTCGTCAGGTTGAGAGTGTCTATATTCTACCGTGTAAATAGTAATCCGCCATGGTTCATTCGCACCTGGCTTTTAAACAGAATGGGAGATTACACTCTGATTGGTATATTGCACGTAACGCCCAAAACACGAACAAAACACACAAAACATGACTCATTAAGAGACTAGGTACAACCCGTTTGAACCATGCACCAACCATTGTTTCCGACATTAAACTAGCAAAAGAGGATTCGGACACGCTTAGGGCGTCTGCTGCGCCATGCACTTCAGACCATGTGCTGACATAGTTAAAATAGGGCCCAATGACTTGCTGCCTACTGGTGGTTTTAGTTTATAAAAGTATAATTTCCATAATTTTATATGTCTCTATTCAAAATTTTATATTTAAAACATTAATCACATAGCAGTATTTGTGCAAATGCAATTTGACCATTATGGTGCATGTACACTCTGCAACTAAAGATTCTTCAGTAACCCCTCTTTAAGGTGTGCTTGTGGCAAATCTATATTGTTTTCACAACCAGTATAGTTCACAACCAATATAGTCAGCATGTATACTCATGTAATGTAAGGTTTGTTTTTTAATGTGAAAAGTAAGTGTTTCAGGGTACGGGACGAGAAAATATATACACCAAGAAATACTACACAAAGAAATTTGTTCTAATGCAATTGATATCACATCTCACATAATAAATTAAATACTAGGAGTCAAGTACACCAATTATTACATTTTGACATCAAAACCAGGGAATAACCTGTTTAAAAAAAAAATAAAATAAAATAAAATTTCTTATGTTGCTGACTGGTATAATGGTTAGCAAACTGGTAAAATTGTTTGTTTCAGTCAGCTGATTTTTGGTAATTGTTATTATATTGGCGAATGTGTAATCAGGCTCATTGTGTCAGCATTGTTAACATGCAACAAATGTCTAAACATTGCTGTTTTTCAGTCTACGATTTTGACCATTTCACTTCCCTTTGATTTTCCCCCGAAATCTTCTGCGATGTCACTACAGGTCCAATGAAGGGTCTGCAATCCTGTTGAGTGGTCTCATTCAAGACAGATGCTTTCATGCCATTATGTTATAGCTCCCTCATGTGGTAGGGAATTTGATTTCAGAAAGACCTTAGGATTGGGGGTATTTAATAGCTTTTAGTCAATAGATGACTCTGCATGTATAGATAAAGGCATATGCAAAGCACAAATATAAAAGATGTTATAATATGGAAATAAAAACAAACACGTAAATTAAAAAGCTTGATAAATCTTAAAATGAATGATATAAATTTTAATAAAAATGATCTCTGTGAACAGTTACAACAAAACTTTAGTCATAAATGAGTAAAATGCAGGAAACATTTTGTGATGTTAAACGTCAAGCATTTATTTGCACCATGCCGCGTTATCTTAATGTTTGTGCCAATATATATTCATCCTTGAAATATAGGAACATGACAATTTTTTTTTTCTCTTTGCTTTGTCAGAAACAGAGACATAACGTTGGTGAATCTTGGTAATCTCAATTGAGAATCTTAGAATCTTTTTGTCACAATTATGTTCTGTTCAAGGACTTTCAGCTTGCTGTCACTCCTGTCTCGTGTTCGCAAATAATTTGTGGATATGGCTCAGAAAAGCCATGATTTTTTATGTTTTCCTACTGAGTTTTTTCATCTCGCCGTCTCCAACAACAAGACCCTGTAGTCACTGTTCTGGATTGGGGCGAATTACATCATCCCGTGGACCTCCCAGACACCACTGGACTGAGCTGGAGAGAAGCGATCATCTGGTGTCTGGAGAGCGTCGCATACAGTTCTAGAACACCGTCAGACCTAGAGACTGAATCGCCTCCATCAAACGTGGAGTACTCGTGGAGAGTTACCACCCGACGCAACGCGTAAACCAGAGCCTGAGAGAAAGAGGACAGAGCTGACCCTTGCGTCAGATGTCGAACTCCATCGTGAGTCTGAGAGGATCCTGTGGCTTGACCTCTTCATTCTATCTCAGCCTGTAGACCTGTCGACTCCGTCTTGGCCCCTCCCACCTTCGGCTCTATAGGGACCCTCGGACTTACGGCTCCTCCGCGGTCCCTTGTCCAGCCGGCTCCTCCTTGGTAAGTCGTCACACCACTTCCACCACGGGCCTTCTGCTACACTCTGTCCCTCCACCCCTACGGCTACAGTGGGTTCTTCCTTCCCCTCGGCGTCACCTCTGTCCTCCGCCACACCAGCTCTGCCTCAGCCCTTGGGTACTCTGAGATCTCCAGAGCCAGCTTTGTTGCATGAGTTCATCGGCTCTCCATTAAGACCCATGGATCCATCTCCGTCAGTCATCTCCCAGATGCCCTCAGTCACCATTACGCCACTCATTAGTCACCATGGACACTAACCACCTTCACAGCTGTTCATCATTTACCTGTGTGCATTTAAGTTCCTGTTTGTAAGATGTACACTAATTGTAGTGCTTAATGTTTAGTGCTACATTAAACATATTTTGAAGTATTATTATAATTTAAAACATTAAAACGCAATAGCAGTGTAAGCTGCATGAAGGCTGACTAGCTGTGTGAGAGGGTTATCATGAATTAAGACTAAACAAGACATTCATCCTTGTTCTGCAACAAAAATGAAAATCACTAAGCTATGGATATGGCTACTGCTGTGGATGATATGATTTCCACTTCTTTCAGCCAAAATAAGATTCAAATTAATGTATACAAGCTGTCATGATCTTAAGCATGATCCATGCACTATCATTATTGTGTCTTTGAGCAAGAGTTACTCCAGTAAGATTGTTTGGTTTTGTTACTAATTTGTAAGGATTGTTACAAGGGATAAAAATGCCTGTTTAATTAAAGTTTCTCAGTGATTCAGATTCAGTGATCTAGTGAAGAATAAGGTAATCAAAGCACTTGAATATTGGTAGTGTTACAAGATGTAAGAATAAAGTTCAAAACCCTGGTGGCGATGGTGGTAGATGCCCGCTGATGCCGACCCAGAGAATGGCAGTGACGACAGCCCACGGCGATGTCAAGGGAGGGAGGAGCCAAGGTGTTGACAGGGGTGACAATATCCATGTGACGACCAATGGAGAAGGAGCCGATGAATGACAGAGAGGCAATAGACTGGAGTGACACCACTGACACTGGAGACCTAGGCATAGTCGTGGCTGCGAGTGTGAGGCGGAGAAAGAGTGCCGGAGGACTGAGGCGAAGCCCGAAGGTAGCAGGAACCCACTGTAGCCATAGGGATGGAGGGACAGAGATCAGCGGATGTAGTCTCGTAAGTAGCTCATAAGTCCATGGTGAAAATAGGGTGACAACTGACCAAGGTGGAGCTGGTGGGATGAGGAAACCCAGTGGAGCCGCAAGGCCGAGGGTCTTTGGTGGAGCCGAGGGTGGGAGTAGCCAAATGGATCCGACAGGTCGATGGCCCAAGGTGGAGCGAAGGGATCAGAAGCTAGAGCGGAGCCAAAGGATCCTCTTGCTCAGGTGAGGCTAGTAATTGCCCGACGGCTTCATGTCACAGCAAGACGTCACCGGGGAAGGCGAACGGCTGCAGGCATCCAGCTGAGGTGGTGATGGAGGACTGGCTGAACTTTGCAGTGAGGGTGAAAGAGGTAAGCTTGACGGGATCCATGAAGGTAATTCCAATTCCCAAAAGGTCAATGATACAGTTTCCCTACCGTCTTAAAACAGAAATGAAGAAGAACAAGTAGATAATACAGGGTGGGAGGCAGGACCTCCATGTCCAAATCAATCAGCCAGTTCTTGATGTCCCATTCCACCAAAGGACCCTCTGCCACTGATGTCACTGACACAGAGCCCTGGTCAGACTCACTCTGGGCCTCTGGCTCCGGGGTGATGATCGGAAATGCGTATGGTCTTCTTAAATTTATAAAGTTTAAATGTGGATACTTTTCCTACAAAAACACATCCCTTCAATTCAAAAGGCCTTTATTAACTACCTGGAGCCGTATGGATTACTTTGATTATAGATGGATGCATATTTTTTTTTTAAACATGGCCCCCCTTATACAATCATTATAAACCTTGGGAGGACTAAGGATATTTGTATATGTCTCTGACTGTATTTGTCTGAAAGAAGATAGTCATATACGCCTAGGATGGCTTGAGGGTGAGTAAATCATGGGATAACTATCCCTTTAATTATACTGATAAAATGGGGTTATTAACGTAACACAGCTGAACTAATCAAACTTAGTTCTACACATAATGAAGAGGAGAAAGAACGTCACGGCCATGAGTGAAATCTTGCATCATAACCTTGAACCGTTCCTTCTTTAGTGGTTATTCTTCCAGTGCTATATCTCTAAAGTTAGACTGGGCACCTGTTAATCAACCTGTTATCAACTGGACACAGACAAACATAGATGGAAACTTCCAAAGTTAGCCACACATTTGTTAATTTGGAAACTGATAATTCAGAGCTTGTGATGAAATTAAAATTTATATTTTCTAAATGCACGTTATTGATCTTATTTTGAACAATTCATCCATGTTTCTTTCTGTTTTTTTTAAGTAATATTTTGGCCTTGTGAATTTTAATCAAAATATCATAAGTGGACCAGTGATATGTTAAACTTCTCTTTGGTGATTTTTTACTTCTCCAATCATTTAGTCTGTTAAACGCCACCCATTAGTCTGTCACTAATTCATTTCATTGCCACTTTAAAGTCCTCTATAATGTAACCTACAGGGCCCTTGGGAGCAGTTTTGTTTGGTAGTCTTGAATCAGAGATGAAAGTACAGCTGGAAAGAAGCCTGACCAGGGATGCTGCCCACATGTGTCATTCCTCGACGGGTATGACAAAGCACAAGGTTCCAGCTTTGGCAAGTGTGAATGTCAGCCACTGGTACATATATTTATAATGGTGTTTATCAAGGTTAGCTATTTCTGTCGCTAGTCTTGCACATTCTCATGCACAGCTGATCGTGTCCCTTGGCTGACAGTGTGAGGAACATGCAGAGCAGAATAGCTTGTTCCTCAGAGTGTTCTGTCTTTGGCTTTTATGAGTGATGACAGCACATGTGATGAAGTAATGAAATAAAGTATTCTAGTCCTCCATGCAGAGCAAAAAGGGCAGTCAAGACAAAGTCATACGGATAACCGACTTGTGATGTGTTCATGGATCTTTTTAAATCAACATTGAGATTTTAGGTTAACATATATATGAATACTATCATTCAAAAGTTTGGATTTTTATTTATTTATTTTTTGGTTACACTTTAAGATGTCCTTGTTACAGTGTAATTATACCGTTAAGTCCTGAGTAACAATGATTAACAACATGTACTTACTATCAGGTAAGGGTTAGGATGACAGTTTGGTTTAGGGTTAGTTGCATGTAATTATACATAATTTACTGTTATTACTATAATAAGTACACAGTAAAATGTTACCAATTTTTATGTTTTTGAAGGAAGCCCCTTATGCTCACCAAGACTGCATTATAACAGTAGTATTTTGAAATATTATTACAATTTAAAAGAGCTGTTTTCTGTTTTACTCTCTTTTGAAGTTTAATGTAAATACAGAAAAATGTGAAAAGCACCAAATCAGGGTATTGGAATGATTTCTGAAGGATCATGTGACTGAAGAGTGGAGTAATGATTCTGAATACTCAGCTTTGATCTCAGGAATAAATGACATTTTAAAATATATTCAAAAAGAAAACGTTATTTAAATTTTAACAATATTTCATAACATGACTGATTTTACTGTATAATTTATCCAGTGAATGCATAATGGTGTATAATGAAATCGCGTCACCATTTCAAGTTTATCATCATTTATCCACCGTTTTGTCTTTGTCGTGCGACAAAATTAATGTGCTAAATAAATATGCAATCTACCTTGACTTTTTTTTAGAAATAATATATGAGTGTACTTTGTGAGTGTAAAAGAAATTTATAACATATCATATTAAAAATTACATCAAAATAGAAAATCTATTTTTATTTGCATTTCAAGAAGAAAATGTGATTGTTTTTACCCATGCAAAACAAGCCACCACAATGCTAAAGTCTTGTGGGATACTTAGCGAGAATCACCAAATTTATATCTTCAATAGTGTGCTGATTGCTTTTTCTGAGATTCAGTGATGACTAGCTGAACAGAATAAATTGTGATGACTAATTTAGCTCGTGAACATCACACGAGTCTTCGGAGTCAAATTTTATAACCCCACCAAAAGCGGGCAGACAGATATTCAATGACAGTCAGTATATGTCCATTATCTGATTACTGATAACGGACATATGCCTCTGACTCATCCTGCTTTATATGTGTTAAAGCATGTGGGTTCACAGAGTCTCCCCATGACAGTGACAATGTCAGTCGAGCAATGTCTATGGCTGTCATCATCAGAACTGTCTTTGTCCATCATTCTACAGTCCTGTCATAACTCAATGTAGGCTTTTGGTCTATTTACTCAAAAGCGTTTTGCATGTTTGAATTGAGAAACATTAATATTCATAAACAAGTTTAGATCAATCAGATTAGAACTTTTAGATTAATGCAGCAACAACTGTCTTGATAATTGATTAATCTGTTGATGAATGTCAAATGACATTCTATCATTCCAGAGCTGCCATGAATGATAAATGCTTTTGTGATGTGTAATATATAAATAAACATAATTTGGTTTCATTAGATTTGTTTTTTTTTTTAAATCATAAGTGTTGCCTGCTAAATCTCACACGCTTTATATCTGTACAAAAGTGTACAAACCTTTTCACTGCATTCATTTTAGTCAAACTTGCAGTACTAGAGTTATGCGCAGTGATTGGTGGGCACATTCCCTTCTTCCCTTCCAGTGAAGTGATGATCAGTCTTCTCCAGGGTTGGGGGGGGGGTAACAAAATACAAGTAACTTTGACTTTACTCAAAATTTGAGTAACTGCATTTCATTACAGTTACATTTTAAATGGGTGGTAATCAGATTACAGTTACATCTGAAAAGTGTTTTAGATTACCAAAGTGATTACTTTGAATGTAAACTGTGACGGGCAATACATGTACACAGAAATAAATGATTCTCTGACCATCTGAAAAAGCATCCAAAGATACATTTCTGCTCATAAGTTTCACAACCCTTGCAGAATATGCAGCATTTTAATAATTTTAACAAAATTACTGTCCTGAATAAGCTATTTCACATAACAGATGACTGAATTTATAAAAAATTGCCCCATTCAAAAGTTTGCATATCCTTGAATCTCAACTGACATGTCATCACCTGCATGATCCACGGCTGTTTAAAAAAAAGAAAAAAAAAGAAAAGATAATTGTGAATTTTTATCTCACAATTCTAACTTTTTCCCCTGCAATTGCAAGATATAAAACCACAATTGCAAGTTATAAAGTCAGAATTGCTTTAGAAAAACTTGATATTCAGATTTTGAAATTTTTGAATTTTGAAATTGCGAGTTCATATCTCACAATTTTGGCATTTTTCTCACAATTCAGACTTTTTTCTGGAAAATTGCGAGTTTATATCTCATTTCTGACTTTTCTCACAATATATATCTCGAATTCAGACTTCTTTTCTTTCAATTCTGGCATTTTGTCTCAAAATAGAGTTTATAACTCACAATTGCAACTTTATATCACGGAATTCTGAGAAAAAAAGTCACAATTGTGAGATAAAAACTTTTTGTGTTTGTTCCACACTTAGTATTCCAAAGTATTCTAAAGTATTTAGATTAAGTTACTAAACTTGAGTAATGTAACGAAATACGTTACAAATTACTTTTTAAAGCATGTATTTTGTAATCTGTAGTGAAATACATTTTAAAAGTAATCTACCCAGCCCTGGTCTTCTCTTACTCCCTTTGCCGTTTGCAGTCCGCTTCATTTTGAGGGATTACGGACTGGAATCTTTCTTGGCGTGGAATATTCTGTTAAGTCCACTTGGTAGGGCACTTGTGGTCGATTGGAACGCACCTCTTATTAAGCCAGGTCATCTCCAAGCCTATGGTTTAAAATATTAAGTAATTGGCTTGAATGCAGCAGAACAGCTGAAGTAAACTTTCCAAACCAAAAACTAAGTAGTAAGTACTAAACTTGTTAGAGGTACTGTACAATAAACCCATTTCTTAATAAAACCATTCAAGTTATAAGTCACACATCAAATATAGTAATCAAATATTGTATCATATATATATGCCTCTCGCCTTTAAGGAATCTGATGTTCAGGTTGATGACTTACCATCAACTGCAACATGATGTAACGCTATATCGGCCACATACACAAGGTGGAGGGGGATAATATCCTCTCCAACCTTTCCTGCAGAAAGAAATCCGCTAACCCAACAGCACATCCTTGTGGGTCTTCACCTCGAGAAGAACACCAACTAGAGAAAAGATGCCACTTCAAAGCATACAGCTGCCTCGTAGAGTCCTGCCCCTGAGAATGGACATCTTTCCTCAGGAGAATTCTTATGTGGAAAAACAAAAGTAGATAATTTAAAGAATGTTCAAATTGCTTTTTGTCCATTGTGACGAGCAGGACGGGCGAGAGCCGTGAGGGAATGGCACGAGGCCGGTGATTTTATTTTGTGTTTTATTATGTTTGTGTGGGTGACAGTCTCCGTGAGGAACTGCCACCATTTTACTTTCGTTTTGTTGTTTGTTTATTTTGAGTTTATTAAAGTTATTTTTAACGTTCGCCGGTTCCCGCCTCCTTCTTCCCGTTCTTACAAACAGTGTTACATTGGTGCTGAAACCCGGGAGGAAGGAGAGACATGCTGTCGAAAAGCCCTCGCTGCTGAGGGGGATCGCGGTGCTGAGGAGGTCGGACAGCACGGGAGAGTGAAGACCGCGAGTGGCTGCCCGAGGCGGTGGTACTGGAGCGACTGAGCAACTGGTGGGACGGAGAGCTCGCTGCCGTGCTCCTGGGAAGAGGTGGGATGGCTGCCGTCCAGGAGGGAGCGGAGGAGTCGCCGTCGTTCGCCGAGGGCCGGAGCCTGCCTCTCTCGTCTCATCTGTCCTTACCCCCAGGTGCTGCGGCCGCTGAGACTGGCCTCCGGGGTGAGTAAGCGCAGTCTCGTGGCTACCCTGCGAGGGGCGATGGGGGTATGTGATGAGCAGGGCGGGCGAGAGCCGTGAGGGAATGGCATGAGACCGGTGACGTGATTGCTAATGAGCGTCAGCTGCGCGCTGCACCGGTCTCGTATCATTCCCTCACGGCTCTCGCCCGCCCTGCTCATCACATCCATATAGTGAAAGTCAATGATAGTCAAAAATAACAAAACAACATGCAGGGTAAATGCATGATGACAGAATTGTCCTTTTTGGGTCAACTATCCCTGTAAATCTGCAACATGCTGTACAGCTCCACAGCTCTGTTTCTGAAATTCTTGTAATGTGCATCGATCCAGACAATACATTTCAAACTGGTTTGAAATCTTGCCACCCAGATTGGTCATCAGGCATGCTTAATGAAACTGCAAAAAAACCAAATGATATATATGCCATCAAAGAGTCAGTTATCTTCTGCTCAACTACTGTCTCCATATTTTTCAGGTATATGTCTTTTGTGCAAAATCACTCTACCACCCTTCCTTCAATCTAGTTTGTTGATGTGTTGTCAAGAATCAGTTCTTGCACTTCTATGTATGCGAGTCTGAGTAAGAACTGATTTTCAGGATCATACCAACAGATTGTGCCAACAAAAACTGTGATTTGTTTAGAATGCATACAATTGTGACAAGCTTCACTCTTGTATCACGTGCTTGCCCTAAGTACGCAGAGGTTATAGAGGACAAAATCAGTTAGTGACCTCCTTAGCCATAATATTCATAACAGGCCTTCAGCAGATATCCTCTTGTTTTAAATATTAACTTTGCACAGCTGCTGTTATCTCAGGACCCTGGCAGGAATGTGTTAGGGAGGAGGAGGTGCTAAAAGAAAATAGATACGATCCAGATGATCTTCAAGCACTGACCTTGCCAGTATTTCCCCAACTATAATGTGGCAAAGTGGGACAAAGTGGATCACATAACACTTTTCTTGCTCTATTTTTTTTTTTTTTAGGTAAACCTAACAAATGTGAATTCACATTTAATGTGAATTGTTTAATGTGAATTATTTAATGTTTTAACTAAAAGAATGATGTATCAACTTTCTAAATGACATCTTTATAGTGAAGACTAACTATTGTAATAAAGTGGACTGATACAGGAGCCATAAAATTCTGACAAGACCTTGCAAATGACCTCAATAAGATTTGCGTTGAAACGTACAGGCATTCAGCATGCATAACATCACAATGGTAACAATCAAATTATTTTCGATTGTAAGATAAGACTTTGGACATTACACAATAGTAGTACTGACAACAAACAACAGCAGCAAATAAAACATGAATGTAGCAACTGTGAAGTACCTGTTGCTGAAAATAGAAAGAAATGGAAATGAAAAAGATTTAATAATAATAAAAAGAAAAAATAGTTTATACAGTGAATAAATGAAAATATCTTAAACATTACTCCCCGGTTTCACAGACAAGGCTTAAACTAGTCTTAGACTAAAGTGCATGTTTAAGTTGTTTTAACTGAAGGAAACTTGTACTGATATATCTTAAAAATATGTCATTGCCATTATTTTGTCTCAAGATGCACACCAGTAATGTGTATGTTTAAAAAAGCTAAATATCCTAATTGAACTAAGACCTAATCCTGGCTTAGGCTAAGCTGACATTGTTTGGTCAGGGCACTCTTTATATCTTCCTAGTCATGAAGCCACCCTGTCTGTGACATTCCGCCATTTCATTGGACTAATTTCATTTGTTGTTCAAGATGCAGTCCCGCAGAGGCATTTCCACAGCGTCGCTACTATGACGCAGTATCTCATTCCCTTCTCAGGGAACAATGGTTACGGTCATAACCTGAGATGCTTTCAGACTGATCCAGCTAATTACCATTTGCATTCCAGTGTAGTATCATCGATATACTGTTATAGTTTTTGTTAATATTTAGAATTATATTTTTTTTATATTTTCTGTTTTCATTTTAATTTAAGTTTTAGTAGTTTTGTTGTGCCTTTTTTTTTTCAAATGTGCCTATGTAGTTTTAGTTTTACTGTTATTTTTTTTTTGTTTTAGTTATTTTAGTATGTCACCAAACTAAACAAAAATGAGAAATGCAACTATATACACTCATCTAAAGGATTATTAGGTCACCTGTTCAATTTCTCATTAATGCAATTATCTAATCAACCAATCACATGGCAGTTGCTTCAATGCATTTAGGGTTGTGGTCCTGGTCAAGACAATCTCCTGTACTCCAAACTGAATGTCAGAATGGGAAGGAAAGGTGATTTAAGCAATTTTGAGCGTGGCATGGTTGTTGGTCTGAGTATTTCACAATCTGCTCAGTTACTGGGATTTTCACGCACAACCATTTCTAGGGATTACAAAGAATGGTGTGAAAAGGGAAAAACATCCAGTATGTGGCAGTCCTGTGGGCGAAAATGCCTTGTTGATGCTAGAGGTCAGAGGAGAATGGGCCGACTGATTCAAGCTGATAGAAGAGCAACTTTGACTGAAATAACCACTCGTTACAACCGAGGTCTGCAGAAAAGCATTTGTGAATCACAACACGCACAACCTTGAGGCGGATGGGCTACAACAGCAGAAGACCCCACCGGGTAGAACATGGATCCATCATGCCTTATTACCACTGTGCAGGCTGGTGGTGGTGGAGTAATGTTGTGGGGGATGTTTTCTTGGCACACTTTAAGCCCCTTAGTGCCAATTTAAATGCCACGGCCTACCTGAGCATTGTTTCTGACCATGTCCATCCCTTCATGACCACCATGTACCCATCCTCTGATGGCTACTTCCAGCAGGATAATGCACCATGTCACAAAGCTGGAATCATTTCAAATTGGTTTCTTGAACATGACAATGAGTTCACTGTACTAAAATGGCCCCCACAGTCACCAGATCTCAACCCAATAGAGCATCTTTGGGATGTGGTGGAATGAGAGCTTCATGCCCTGGATGTGCATCCCACAAATCTCCATCAACTGCAAGATGCTATCCTATCAATATGGGCCAACATTTCTAAAGAATGCTTTCAGCACCTTGTTGAATCAATGCCACGTAGAATTAAGGCAGTTCTGAAGGCGAAAGGGGGTCAAACACAGTATTAGTATGGTGTTCCTAATAATCCTTTAGGTGAGTGTTTATTCAAGTAATGCATTTTTTATGGTTTTAGTTTTAGTTAACCATAATAACCATAATAAATTGGTCTTTTCTGATGATGGCTAACATAATGAGTGTCACAATATCTCCCATTATTTATCTTCTGTATCTTCCTCATTACACTGTCTCTTGACTAACTCAGACGCAAGATACACCGCTGTCCTTTTTTCCAAACATTTTTGCTTGAAGGCACGATTTTGACGGTCTTGAGTCTTGAATTATTTTGAACCAGTGAATGCGATATTGAAAATTTCCTTCCAGCAATATCAGATCCTGGATTGAAAAAAGCCTTCCCTGAGTAATCAGACACCTTGTGAGTAATGCTGCTGATATAATCATACCAATCATCATCAAACTTGCGAATCACCAGTTCAATAATCATGGAGAAAGAACTCAACCTTTAAATGAACAGCTTGCTCATTTGTATCAGGCCACAATCCACACAGATGATCCCATAATGAACACAGTCTCACAATAAACATGCCATTTGACTTCGCGGAAGCCTTTATCAAGGGATGCACTTTGTGCTGTGAGTAAACCTGTGTAAAATTCCAGTCCAGTGTTATCTTGCAAGCATTCTTCTCTATACGGTTTTCTTGCGTGGCAGTAACTTTCACCTACCCGTTACTGGCAGCTGATAGATTGGATCTCCGCCACCCAAGCCTCTGCAAACGTGCAACTGCCCATGTAGGCACTTGGACTCAGCCCCACAGAAATGAAAGCAAAGAGAGAATTCATTCGTTTATGAATAAGAAACCTAAATGTTGTAGACTGTCTCATAAAATCAGGTGGGAAAAAAATGATGCTTTTAATATAAGTTTTACAAATGTGACCTGATTCAGTGAAAGCAATGCAAGATGCTTAATATGGCTTTATATGTAGAACTGTGTCAGATGTGGTCATGCATAATTATAATAATGTATTGTAGGAAGTAATTGGTTACATAACAAACATTTGAGTCTTGTAATTGCTTATGTTCTACGTGCCACCGGTCACGGGTGCTTTTTCCCATATAACGATGTAACAATGTTGATTCAACAATATACAACTTTAGTTTGTAAGTCTTCAATGAAATCACATATAGGTGGTGGAACAATAACTTCTGCTTCGGCTTATTACAGGTCATTGACACAAGCAAAAGAAAACCGAAATATACATTCTCTACTGCGTAATTTCTCAGATATACTGCTGTAACAAACAGTTCATCTGAGGACAACTTCACTGTTTTTGTTCCTTGTCGTTTTGTTTTATTTGATGCAAAAAAAAAAAAAAAATTTAAAGACCTTTATGTTTATTGTGATGTCTTTTTACAATATGCATCATTTTTCTGTTTGAAAGAAAGAAAGATAGAGAAAAGTACCAGAAAAAAGTGCATAAAACCAATCAGCTGTGCCCTATGAAGAAAGATGTAAATGAAAACAGGTTGAGTTAAGAACCTATTAGCCTGCGCCATCTAGAGTTTCATGACAGAACTTTGCATTTAAAACCATGATTTTCAATTAAACAAATTTCAATAAATGACACTGTCATTTCAGTGTATTTTTGGCATGATACCCCCCCCCCCAAAAAAAACAAAAAAAAACACACAACAGCATTAAACTGTAAATGCAAATCACGTTTGGCATTTCTTTTAGAAAAGAAAATAAATATATTTATTTCTTTTACTTTAGGCATGTCTTTTATGACACAAACATGCCTGGTTCTATAGATTGTATGTCAAGCTTCTCATCTGCATCTCGTGCCTCTATCCAGACATATTGTTACATGTATGTCTGTCTGGACTCTGTTTTGTTGTCATTGTGTCACATGTGCTCTTTGTCTATTCCTGCCACGTCATCATTAGTTCATCCCCATCAGCTGTGTTTTGTTAATTTGCCTTATTATCATCTTGTGTTCCTATTGTTTAAGCCCTGAGTTTCATTCAGTCCCTGTCGATCATTGTTAATGTGTAAGTGTCTTGTTTGGATTTATTCCCATGTTCTGTATCAAACCCTGTTCCTGTGATTCTCCGTTGTTGTGCATCTGTTACCTACAAACAGAAGTCATGTCTGTAAGATGAACGCGGCAGAGGACAGCCTGTGGGGAGTACGGCAGAGTGGCCTCTCATTGGAAAGGTATGTGGAGGAATTTATTGAGCTTTCTTATCGGGTGAGTTGGGATGACGGTGTGTTAAATGTGTGCTTCCGTATGGGTCTGGATAAGGCGACGATCCGTTATCATGAACCTCCTAGCCATTTTTCTCTACTCAATTCAATTAACCTTATTCTGTTTCTAAACGGTTCTGAATTCGAGGATGAGGAGGTTCATGCGGTCCTCACCTGGTCCTATCAGGAGCACACGCAGGCTCTCCCGCTCTCCCCATGCCAATATCCTCCACATACCAGTCCAATGTGGCTGGCCCTTTCTGTCCACGGGCACGTCCCCACAGCGCTCAGAAATACAACACCATCCTCTGCCCGTCAGTCTTCTTGGTCCGATCCTCAGTGCGAGATGGCCGCCACTCCCACCTTTCGATGCGGGATGGCCGCCGCTCCCAAGCCGCAACGCAGCCATGAGCCGCAGCTGATTGCCACTGCACCTGAGCCACGCCCCCAACTAGCCGCCTCCAGTCTCAAGATGGACACACCAGCTGAAGTGGAGTGGCTCATAGACTTTTTCACAGAGCCTGAGCCCCTCCCTGCTGTATCTCCAGCGCTCCTCCCTGAACCTCCAGAAGCGCCAGAGCTCCCTCCAGCGGGCGCTCCGGACCATCCGCCACCTGAGCCCGCTCCAGTGGGGCCTCCGCCCTTTAAAATCTTTTTGGGGGGGACCATATGTCCATGGCCATTGAGGCCAAGAAGGCCACACCGCCCTGGACTTTGCCAGGGACGCCTGGGCTCCCGGCTTCGCCCTGGCTGCCGCCCTGGACTCCGCCATGGAAGCCTGTGTTCCAGGCTCCGCCCCGGCCGCCGCCCTGGACTCCGCCCTGGACTCCGCCATGGAAGCCTGTGTTCCAGGCTCCGCCCCGGCCGCCGCCCTGGACTCCGCCCTGGACTCCGCCATGGAAGCCTGTGTTCCAGGCTCCACCCTGGCCGCCACCCTGGACTCCACCCTGGAGGGCACCAGACCTACCCGCTCCTGTCCATGGCCCATGGTGCCCCCCCCTCCCTCCCTCCCTCCCTGTTGGTACTCTCTTAGGCGCGAGGTCGCGCCTTCCGGGAGGGCGTTATAATGGGCGTAATAATGTTACATGTTTTATTGTCATTGTGTCACATGTGCTCTTTGTCTATTCCTGCCACGTCATCATTAGTTCATCCCCATCCCCATGTTTTGTTAATTTGCCTCATTATCATCTTGTGTTCCTGTTATTTAAGCCCTGAGTTTCATTCAGTTTCCTGTGGATCGTTGTTAATGTGTAAGTGTCTTGTTTGGATTTACTCCCATGTTCTGTATTAAACCCCGTTCCTGTGATTCTCCGTTGTTGTGCATCTGTTACCTACAAGACCATAACACATATTTGTCATTCCAAATGAATAATTGATGCTGTTGATGGGGCTTTATTTTACAATGGATCATCAAAGTCAGATGCCCTCAATGAGTTCACCAAGCGAGATTCATTGCCAAGTTCCAGTGGGCTTTGCACAATGACAATCAGGTCCTTTATTCCTCTAATGTCAGTTCCCATTCACAAAAACAAAGCATAACACATGGCCATATCACGCTGCTAAACACACTGAGCCATTGACAACAGTGTCATCTTCTACAGATTATTTGATTAAATTTATGGTTACACTTTATTTCGATGGTCCCCTTTAGACATTCTGTTTACAGTTACTTTTAGTCAGTAGAATATCTGTTGAGGGACCATGAAAATAAAGTGCATCAGCAGATATTACACTTTTTCTCGACCTTACAGGCATTTATCAAAAAGCACACCCATTTCCCTAAACTATAAACACTATCCCCCTGTTTAAACCCATGCGTTGAACAGATCCGATTTGTTTTTCACTGCAAAACTCTACACTCAAATCCCTTTATTTCTAATTGCCTATACCATGTTGTCATTTAGAAGGCACCAGCATTCAATATTGTTCCCTCAAGTCAGCGTAGCTTGAGCTCAATTAGCACAATTATCCAGGTGGAAACACTGATTTACTAATTTAACACAAAGTCAATTTATTACACGCCATCAGAATCAAATCAAAATTTATCACAATAAAACCAACAGTAGTTGACCGCTGTGCGGTACAATACCATACTAAAATAAGCATAAAAGTAAATGTGTATAATAAAGACCGCAATGCAATGAGAAAACAGGAGTAAATCAATACAGCAATAAATGATGGGGCCTAAAAAACTCTAGGAGCAGTTAGATGCCTGGGAGAAAAGGGTATAATCATTGTTCACAGGTGTTCATCGTTTGTCATTAGTCTGTCTATTTAAACCCTTATGTTTCCATTGTTCTTGGACGATGTTTGTGGATTATGTGGATATTCTCTGTAACCAAGTCAAGTCAAGTCTCGTCCTCACAACAAGTCTCGTCCTCACAACAAGTCTCCTCCCAACAAGTCTCGTCCTCCCAACAAGTCTCGTCCTCACAACAAATCTTGTCCTCACAACAAGTCTCCTCCTCACAACAAGTCTCGTCCTCACAACAAGTCTCGTCCTCACAACAAGTCTCGTCCTCACAAGTCTCCTCCTTCCAACAAGTCTCGTCCTCCCAACAAGTCTCGTCCTCACAACAAGTCTCGTCCTCACAAGTCTCCTCCTTCCAACAAGTCTCGTCCTCCCAACAAGTCTCGTCCTCACAACAAGTCTCGTCCTCACAAGTCTCCTCCTTCAAACAAGTCTCGTCCTCCCAACAAGTCTCGTCCTCACAACAAGTCTCGTCCTCACAAGTCTCCTCCTTCCAACAAGTCTCGTCCTCCCAACAAGTCTCGTCCTCACAACAAGTCTCGTCCTCACAACAAGTCTCGTCCTCACAACTCTCGTCCTCACAACAAGTCTCGTCCTCACAAGTCTCCTCCTCCCAACAAGTCTCGTCCTCCCAACAAGTCTCGTCCTCACAACAAGTCTCCTCCTCACAACAAGTCTCGTCCTCACAACAAGTCTCGTCCTCACAAGTCTCCTCCTTCCAACAAGTCTTGTCCTCCCAACAAGTCTCGTCCTCCCAACAAGTCTCGTCCTCCCAACAAGTCTCGTCCTCACAACAAGTCTCGTCCTCACAACAACTCTCGTCCTCACAACAACTCTCCTCTAGTGGATCCTTTGTTACATAGAACTATATAGTCACTTCACATTTCCATCTTCAGTGCTTTTAGACTGATCCATTTTGATTTCTTTGTCAATTCATTTCATTGATACTACAACTTGATATGTTTGTGTAACAAAATTCAGTGTTTTAAGTCATTTAAATCTATTATCTTTTCCAGTTGATCCATGTGTTAATTTAATTTAAGTTAATCTTTCAAGTAAAGATAATTGCTATAATTTACAACGTGCAATTTCTCACTGGTGACTTCCCTTTTGTGTGGATGGGAATAGTCATTGTGGGAACATGCTGCAGATGTGTGCATATCATTGAGCCTTTGGACCTGAACTGGGGAGCGGCTCTTTCTTGGTCTTTATGACATTCTTCAGTTCTTCACTTGTGTTAAAATATGTTGTGTTTGGGGAAGGAGCTGTAAAAGAATGTCCTGTACCAATGTTGTAATACATTACGTATTATTAGGATAAAGCATTAGTCGTGTGAAACGTTTGTACTGCGGCCAACACAAATACTTTTCTAACAAATCACTAACATTGTAACCAAGAGCCCTTTCCTCTCAACTCTGGGTTATAAAAGCCAATAACATCAATAACACATGCCTATTCTCTTCTTTGTTCTCCCTTGCCTCAAATGTGAAAAAGCACAGGAAAGATCCTGCGGTGAAGCATCTGCTGGGAAAATATGTTTCTGTGTCCCAAAGAAGTCAGGCTGCACGATACAGTTTGTCTTTCTAACACATAAGTTTTTTTTTTTGTTTTTTTTTGATTATTGGGAGTTTTGTTTCCCAGGTTTGTTTGTTTCAGGGTTTTTATCATTTACTAAAACTAGAAACATTAAAAAAAAAAAAAAAAAAATTTCATTACTTGAAACATGGTGAGTAAATTAGTAAATTTAAGTAAAATTTATTTTATTGTTTAATTTTCATTTAGTTATTAACTTACTAAAATATAAATAAAGCACTAAAACTAATACATAAAAATAATAGAAGCTATATAGACATATTTTAAAAAATAATTATATAAATGACAAAAAAAATAGTGAATAGAAATATAAACATGTTCAATTAAATTCAAAATATTAATATTCGTAAACTGTAGTCACAGCTTTTTTTTTTTTTTTTTTTTTAAAAAAACATTTTTCTTCATTTTTGATAAATGAAGGTCACATAAAAAATGTCTTCATTTATTTTTGTTATATTTTTTTTTAAATGCAGGATGCACTCTGGACTGGTTTAAATCATATGTTGAGGATAGAACTTTTTCTTTTTGTCTCGATGGTTTTTCTTCATCCAGTTGTGCCTTGAAGTTTGGAGTTCCTCAAGGCTCTATTTTGGCTCCTGTTTTCTTCTTGCAATATATGCTTCCTTTGGGGTCATATATTTTATTGTTGTACTCTTGTCTATACAGACTTTCAAAATCTAAAAAATCATACAAATATAAATTATGAATCACACCTTAAATAGTGTATGTGAAAACTATGATAATGATTCTGCCATGACTAAACATTTAGCATTTCTGCCACGACTAAACAATTTTTTAAAGTTGGCATACTATGTAAGCAAGTAGACAACTGCATCATATTTGGTTTATCGAATAATTGATAATACATGGGAAAATACAACCAAATGACACGCTGAATTCACACAAACAAGCTTTGTTGCTATGTGAACAGTGATGCTGTTGTATGAGGTTTCTGAGCATGCTCAGATGATCAGGTTAGTTTGTGCCTGCCTCACATGTGCGCAAGCAGAGAGCCGGGTGACAGGAGACAGTATTCAGTCTGAACTCTTTTTAATTTGGAATGAACATATTTTTGTATAATTGTGTTTTTACTGGTTTCTGTCATTCATGCCAAACACCCAAAGAATGCAGCTATTTGCCCTCACAGCACTTGAGAGCACAGACCACCAGAGATGAACTGGTCTCGCTTTCAATTCATGAGTGTGAATCTGAATTGGTCACACAACACAGGAGGTTGAACTGGAATGACAGGAAGAATTCAAAGAAATTCAATATTCACATCTCAAAGGAATTTGAATAGTCTAACACAAGCTTAAAGATATGACAATAATTTCAAATACTTATTCATATGTTCCATTTTATTCTCCATATTATTCTCGTCTTGTTTCATTTCATTTGATGGAATAAAAAAGTCTATCCATAATCCGCCATGGGCCTCATTCATGAAACACAAGCAGAGTTCATTTTATGCAAATCTTTGTATAAATGCTTTATCTGTGCACATTATTATATTTTTTAAAAAAATAAGTGTTGTCATAATCTAAATAACTTCCCTTCCATCTTGCAGTGTCATCTCTTCTCTGATGAAGTGTTTACTGGTGCAAGGGCGGGGAAACCTGTCACTCACATGAGATCGACCAATAGCAAGCCACAACCATCCAATAAATTCAATTCAATTCAGTTCAATTCCCCATGGACAAATCAAGCCCCACCCTGCCATTTTTATTGTTCCAGACGCCATTTCACTCGTATACATCACAATAGGGAAGAAAAGACAATCGCAACCTCCATTTCATGTCGACTTTAACATACACGTTTAACTAATCAAAGCTAAGGTTTATGTATCGGAAAGTCATAATATGTGCAAATTGTGATGATGTGAGGCTCATTGTGATAAAGTACCACTGTGAATTTCTGTGAAGATGTATTCATGAAGAGCAATGCTCTAGATGTAGTAAAAGGCCACACTTATATCGATCTTGATTTAATTATGGCCTGGAATGACATACATACATTGATCTAAACTGTTGTGGATGGTAGAAGACAGTGGCACTGGTTAGTGGTTTTCATGGTGTATTCCACCCTCTAGTGGTCACTTATTGTTTTGAATTTGTCAATCTTGAGAGAAAATATGCATAATTTCTGGTTTACTACTCATTTTGTGAAGATGGGGTTAATAAGTAAAAAAAAACGATGCCCAATGGAGTGATTGAAAAATACGCAACTTGGCACAGTTTCTCATATTTTTGTATGGACAAAAAGGAAGAAATCTTTATAACAACATAGCAGACTACTTACATAAAATCATATAAATATCAGCATTCACTTTATATCTGCAGCATTATTTCTCTGTAAGATGATATTTAAATTTTTTGCTATATAGTTTTTATTGTGGGGGACAAAACATTAAAATGCAATGCAATAAAATGATGATCAAGAAATAAATATTCCTCAAAAGCCTGATATATATATATATATATATATATATATATATATATATATATATTCTGAAAATAATGTATGAATAATCAAGTAAACCAAAGTTATCAGTCGAGTAATGTTCGTTTTTATAACTTTACTAAAAGTCTTTTTACTTGCAAAAAAAAATCTGAACAATCAATCTGAGGCATAAAGTAGATTGTGTGCAACAGGTTTTTCAGCAAAGTTTTGATCATTTAGAGACCGGCTTAAAATTCTGTGTATCAAACTTGATACAGTAGGCTTTAAAGGGTTAAGATTTTTTTTTTTTCTTTCTGGAAAACAAGATAAAGATACTCATATGATACCAAGAATGTACTTTTTGTAGTGTATCTTTTAATTTTCACTTATAGATAAATTATAGATATTAGCATAAAACCCCCATCAAAAAGTAATAAAAAGTACCACCGTTTAAGACCGCACAATCATGATATGATTCCTCTGCCATGAAGTCCTGATTCTTGCCATTCTTTCCATTCCTAAAAATAACATTGTGACATTTCAATAAAGATTTGTCATGGCAAAAATGTATGCCACACATACCTGAAGCCCTATTTTAACAATGTCCCACTTTCCAAATACCAAAAACCCAAAAATCATCCCAGCGGTGGTTCCTATAGTTCCTCCCCATGAGGATGATTTCCCTGCTACAGCTGCTGCGGCTCCCATGGAAACACCAGCTGCTCCAACCGCCCCCAACAAAGCCCCCGCCGTACCACCTACTCCCAGCATCAGCGACGACTTTTTAATTATCATCAAAACAACCATCGCAATTACAGACGCCAACACAATCACCTTTCCTCCAGCCTCTCGTGCCATTGGACCACCGACCGTTGCCCCTAAACCAACCTGACACACTTCTGACACGAAGAATCCTGCAGAAATCGCCTGTATGGAGGATTCACGGCTCATCCAGATGCCAACCTTCTCCTTGCTTATTTGTTTTCCTGCCCTGCGCATTTTTACGGACATGCCTGCCACCTCCTGGCCAGCATGAACAGTCAGCACAGCAATGGCAAATGTGCCAAACATTGCCATGCATCCCATAAACATCCAAAAGTTCAAACGCCGTGACCTCATGAGCCAAAATGACATGCACAGCACCAAAACTAACAGGACAACAAAAACAAATCTGTAATCTCCAAACCCAAAGAGGCCTAAGCCAGTGGTCACAAATGCAGTCACAGTCATCGGAATGCCAGATAATGCAAGAAATTCCATGTATTTGTCCGCCGCTTTGAGCAGACGTTGTCGAGAAGTCCTCTGCTGCATTTCCAGTTCAACGGCCTTCCGTTGCTGTTTCTTTATTTCTTCTCTTTCTCTGGCTTCCCAAGCAGCTAGACCTTCCTTTTCCGGTTTCTCCATCTTGGAGGCAGTAATGCGCGGTTCCATTTCCAGTGCTACCCGCTGCCTTAGATCTACTTCCATAGCAAGTAGTCTCGCCTGTTCTTTCTTGCTAAGTTGAGAAAAAATTCCACAGAATCCCTCCTCCGTGCATGTAAACTTCACGAAGATGTAAATGAATAGTTTCAAGACTGTGAAAATCCCCAATGCCCACAGCAGGCTGACCATCCCGTATCTCACGCTCAGTTTTTCAATGACGGCCCCTAGCGCCGCACCGCTTGAAGTTGTGGCGAGGGTCGCGGCCAGTCCTGCTGCCGCCCGTCCTTCGCTCTTCCTCACTCTTAAAAGAAACAAGGCCACAGAAGAGGCTACGATGACTCCTGTTACCAGCGCTGTCATTGATGTGATGAGTGCAGTAGTTCCTAGAAGTGAGCCCAGTCCCAGAGCCCCAACTCTCTTAACGCCAGATATGACGGGTTCCAGTTGGGTTCCTGAGATGATCTCTGTCATAATCTGATTCACTGGTACCTCTGTGGCTCCCAACGTACCTCCAGCCACTGCTCCGAGCACAAAACCAGTGGCATACTCCATTACTGGGCTGTTGGTCTCTGGAAAAAAAAGTTAAGAACCAGTTGTTACAAGTTATTAAAGGGTTAGTTTACCCAAAAATGAAAATTCTGTCATGAATTACTCGCCCTCATGTCGTTCCACACCTGTAAGACCTTCACTCATCTTCAGAACACAAATTAAGATATTTTTCATGAAATCCGATGGCTCAGTGTCAGCAAGACAATTAACACTTTCAGACAGAGGTGGGAGTAAGTCACACAAGTAAGTCTCAAGTCTTAACCTTCAAGTCTCAAGCAAGTCCAAGCCATCTTTTTGTGAGAATCAAGTCAAGTCAAGTCAAGTCACTGCTTTATGTCAAGCAATTCAAGTCAAGTCATAGCTTGGGTCAAACAAGTCACTGGCAAGTAGGGTTGGGTATCGTTTGGGTTTTTTTCGATACCGGTGCCAAATCGATACTTTTAAAACGGTACCGGTGCCAAAACGGTGCCTGAACCGATACTTTAAAAAAGCCACAAAATGATGGTGGATGACTCAGTCTAGAATACATTTTTACTGGACAAAAAAAGTTCTTTAAATTGAACAATATATTAAAAGTTTAAAGTATACATGAATATATAAGTAAATACAAAACACAACAACAGTAAAACCTAAGCCAACTAGCTCAACTACAATAATTTAACAGCTTCAAATTTCAGCAATTTTTTTGCAGAAATATGACCATATTTGCCTTCTCTGGCAAAATAGACACCTCTCCTGACTTATTGCATGTCCTGCACAGGAGAAAACTCTCTCAGATGGTGTCGATGAGGCCTGTTTGAAAGTGCAGACAATATGGGAAGACTGTCCCGCTTACTGGGGCTGGGGTCGTTCACGCTGATAGTGCAGCTGATGTCCGCGAGCTGTCAAACACGGTGCATATTCCATGTGCCCCCAAATGTTTCATTAAATTTGACGTGTTTCCCCTTTTACATGCAACTGTTGTAAAACATTTGCTGCTTGTCGCGGTGTCGGAATCCTTTCTGGTGAAATATAGCCACACTTTGGAGCGTTTAGTTTTAGGCATTTTAATTTAAGCGCGTTTAATTTAGCTAGCGAAGCTAACGGTAGACCACCTGCTGCACTGCAGTCAGCGCTAGTGTAGTTGCTGCACTCACGCGCTTCACGGATGGTCTCACTTCCCGACGATTTGGGATTTTTACTTCGAAATGTGAAAACAAAATGGACAGTATCATTACTACAAAGATGTATTGGGTTTGTAGGCTATCATCAAAGCTTTCCAACGTTCACGTGAGTTTTCTCATTCAGGAAATAGTTTTTCCGAGCATTCTGACACCCTATGAACGCAGTATTTAAATTTAACTAGCGATCAGGCGTGTTGATGAATCTGATGCTTCTTACGTCCGTGTCATAGCACCAGAGGACAAATATTTCTATCACTTCAGGCATTTAAGTGGCACCGAAATGAGGTACCGACATTCGCATTCTGATTCGATCCGGTACATACCGGTTGTATAGGTACCGGTGCCGTATTGGCACCGGGTTTCGGTACCCAACCCTACTGGCAAGTCACACAAATGTGTGATTTAACCGAATTTATATGTTAAAATCAGTTAAAACTACAGTAGTTATGGGCTATGGGAGTTTAATTTGCAACACAAAAAATTGCAATATGCCTTTCTAATCAAAAGGTGTCCACATACGGCTGAGATGTTAATACAATAAAAATCTAAAAGTAAAATTAATATTGAAATGTGTTTCTGGGAGGGAATTAGAGTGTAAAGCATGCTATTTCCTGTTGCCAGGAGGTGGCGCTATGACTAATTGAATATTGGCATGTAGATGTCTTCAGGCCAAACATGTGAAGTCTGGGGCACATCGGACATTATATGCTTGAGTTACAGCAACTTCCTCTTTCATTGAATTAATAGCATGCTTTAGCACTTAATTAAGTTTTTTTCCTAACATTTTTCTAGCATGATAATAGCCTGTTAGAGTCTATAACAGTGTTAAACATGTCACTTCCTGTTCCCAGCTATGACTATAACTGAATATGGGCATGTATTCAGAACAGGACTCTTTGTCCTCCATCTGGGAGCCCCATGACCCATGAGTCTCAGCTCTGCCTCAGAGAGAGCAGGACCCAAGACACCAGGTCCAGATGTTGAACTCTCTCCCCTCGAGAAGAGACCGGAGCGTCTTCAACGAGAAGCGCTCACAATTTACACAAGAAGCTCCTTCGAGAACTTCCCATGCGTGCCCTTCCCCCAGACAGCATTTGTGTCATCTGGTGTCAGATAACGTGGACACAGATCACATTTAATAGCCTGGTTTTCTCTGCGCACTTCATATTTGCCACTATGCTTTCAAACAAACAGTCCCTGAAGACGAAGAGGATGACGTGTTATCTGCCTTATATACATTGTTGTGATGTCATAGGCTGTCGCCGGTCAATATGATATCGTCAAGGTTGGGTATGTATTTCAGACATCGGTTCCTGCGGAGGTGGTTCCCCTAGCGTGAAGATGCTACTCGAAGTTCCCTTTCGAAAGGGAACTAAAATGTGTAATTCTGGTGTGATGAAAATGAAATAGTGTCAGATATTTTCCCCCATATTGTGATGCACGTCCAAGCTTGTGATTGATTGAACTTATTGTGCAACAGAAAATGCCGATAACCATCGACTTGTTTAAATACTTTGGACAGAGAGTGGATTGAAACATGTCGAGCCAGTTTATCCAGGTGACATGATGGTGTGTATTGTGTCAACATGTAGGCTGTAGTTACATATGAATGTGACAACATATAGGTTTTAACTTCAGACAACAAAACTGTTTTCCTTAATACGATTGATGTAACCTGATGTATCTTCTTCCATACTTCATTCCAACCATTTACTGCCCACTACACTCTAAATGCACTTTATTCACACTTTATGTGAAATCCATTATACGGAATTGTCAGTTCAATTTTCAGTGATTGTAAATTCAGTTTAAATTTTAGTAAATCAGAACAATTTTTCAAAGTTTTTTAAATTTTTTTGTTATACTTTCTACCTCTAGAAGTGTATGTGAAACATACTGTAACATGCCCATTACCATTTTTTATTTTAATTTTAATTTTGTTGATATTTAGATATTAGTGCATGTATTCTCAATTGATATGCAGTTTTATATCATACACATGCATAATAAATATCTAAGATGGTGCACAAAAATAGTTTTAGGAGGAATTTAACATCACACCAGAAAACATTTCAGCTTTCCAAAAGTATTCCATTTTAACTAACCAAATGCCTATTTCAGAATAAAACAATAATGGTAAAGAAAAACAACATTACAGGTATTATAATGTATATAATGTATAATATGTCATCTGTCCAATTTGTCATAAATGTATACCTCTTCAATTACAGCTCTGACCTCTCAGTTTTACGACTATTTTTCAATATTGTTAAATGTTAATCAGGTTTTGTCTTACTCTGCTGTGTGTGATGGCACCATGGAGATTCAGGCAAACAGGTAAAGTCCTTCCACTTGAGTGTGTATATCACTCGCTTCGGCTCTCTCCTTCCCTTCAGTGTACCTCTGCAGCTGAGACAGCGACTCTGTATGTGTGTGGTAATACCAAACATATTTGACCTTGTGGGGACTTTTTTTTTTTCTTTTTTATATGAGGAAAACAGCTCGTAGAAAATTGCATTACTGCAAATCAATACAGTGCTCAATGAGTACAGTAGTACTGAATTGCCTGTGGACTGTTCTGTAGGACAGTAAAAATAAAGTATGTTTCAAGTATTTGGGAAATGTTGTAACATGTATTCTAGTCCTGTCACCTGTCATGTGTTCCTTTGTTTTGCTTCCGTCAGTCCCTGTCATGTGATCTTTGTTTTGGTTCCCCATGTGCCTCGTTATTAGTTCATCCTCATCAGCTGTGTTTCGTTATCAGTTATGTCTGTCACCTGTGCCCTGCTTATTATCCTCTTGTGTTCATCTGTATATATTCCCTCCGTGTCTGTCCAGTCCTTGTCAGTTCTAAAACGTATCGTGAATGGTGTGAATCTGTATCTAGTGCTGGGCAGAGCGAGGCTTCATGAAACACTGAAACAGTTGAAGCAAATGTGCCGTATTGTGTCGAGGCTTCGAAACTATACCGACACCGTCTCCACGGTGACACCTAGTGGTCAATTGCACATGTTATCTGAAACAAATTTGACAACAAAACATTTAAAAAAATAAAAATGTTGTGTTTTTGTTAATGTGGTGAGTTTTTAACATCCTCACTATATAACTATAATACATAATAACAGGCCTAATAACTAAGTTATTTTGGTCAAGAAAAATGGAAATTAATAAAACAAATCAATCCACAATGGTCTCATTTTTGTTTTTTTTTACAGATTTTTATTCAAAAATATTAATTGCTTTCTCCTCTCACAAAAATCCATGAGGTGAAGGTGCATTAACTCCTCTTTTAAACGTTGTGGGAGTTGAGACAGATGAGCGATTGTGTGATTTGTTCCCGCCCCTGTCAATCAAACGCAGACTCGGCAAGCATGCCACCTGTCGAAACGCGCAGAAGCTTCGCTTAGCCATAGTCACGTGACATGGGTGTTTTGAATCACAGTTCGGGGCAGTGTTTCGAAACATCTATGCTTCTGGATCTCGACTCGGTGTCGAAACTTTAGTTTCGCGTCAGCCATCCCTATCTGTATCCTGTCTCCTTTCTGTGGATTATTAAACTGTGTTAAAGTGTATTCCGTCATCTTGCCTGTTCCTGCATACACCAGCGTTACAAATGTATTCCTACTTTGTATTCCTACACAGTATTTACAGTATTTTACTCTTTGTTGGGCAGAACTGAAAGATTACCTACACAAGGTGGTCAAGAACGTGTTCTGTCTCCTGAACAGGAAACTGCAGTCATGAACATGGTCTTAGAAAAAAATGCCATAAAATTACGGCAAATACAAAGACAAATAATAGAAAACAATGAGATATTTCCAAATATTGATAGGGTAAGCTTATCTGGACCGTGTCTTGCATAGAAATAATCTGAGGATGAAGCAGGTCTACAGGATGCCATTGGAACGCAATTCAGAAATAGTCAAAAAATTATGATGTAACTATGTTCAAGTGAGTCCTATACAATCCCACAATTGATGCATACTCTCAACACTGTGAAATTATACATATTCCAGTATTGTAATCATAATGATTGTGCTTCACAACAGTGACCACCCCATGTCTTTTTCTGATATTGTCATGTGTCTTTCAGAGAGTCCTTGAGCTAGAGGTGCCTGCAGTGGAGCACCAGTTCATCTTCATTGATGAGTGGAACACAGTTTGTAAATATGGGAAGAAGGAGGTGGGAACCAGCGAACGTTAATAAACTCAAAAACAAACGACAAAACGAAAGTATAATGGCGGCAGTTCCTCACGGTGACTGCCGCCCACACAAACATAATAAAACAGAAAACAAAATCCAGGCCTGGTCCTCTCTCGTCCTTCACTATCGTCGCTCGTCTTTTATGCTTCCGGAGCTCCTCCGTGAGAGATACGAGACCGGTGTAGCGCGCAGCTGACACTCATTGTGGCCAGACTGAAACCGAAGAGAGGATGTAGCATAGTTTTTTTACTGTATACATTAGACAGTAGACGCTCTTTATTGTTTAAACTTCTTTTAAAAAAATTACAATATTTTAAATATGAAACTGTTTCATATCAAAAGTAACCTGCTCTGTCTTGTCTGTCAACGTGTTGTCAGTGTCCTCTTTGCTCCGCGATGTATTTTTCACTGCGTGAGAACATGATGTGTGTTCCATATAAAAAGTTTTATCTTGGTCTCATTAGACCAGAGAATCTTATTTCTCACCATCTTGGAGTCCTTCAGGTGTTTTTTTTTTAGCAAACTCCATGCGGGCTTTCATGTGTCTTGCACTGAGGAGAGGCTTCCATCGGGCCACTCTGCCATAAAGCCCCGACTGGTGGAGGGCTGCAGTGATGGTTGACTTTCTACAACTTTCTCCCATCTCCCGACTGCATCTCTGGAGCTCAGCCACAGTGATCTTTGGGTTCTTCTTTACCTCTCTCACCAAGGCTCTTCTCCCCAGATAGCTCAGTTTGGCCATCTCTAGGAAGGGTTCTGGTCGTCCCAAACGTCTTCCATTTAAGGATTGTGGAGGCCACTGTGCTCTTAGGAACCTTAAGTGCAGCAGAAATGTTTTTGTAACCTTGGCCAGATCTGTGCCTTGCCACAATTCTGTCTCTGAGCTCTTCAGGCAGTTTCTTTGACCTCATGATTCTCATTTGCTCTGACATGCACTGTGAGCTGTACGGTCTTATATAGACAGGTGTGTGGCTTTCCTAATCAAGTCCAGTCAGTATAATCAAACACAGCTGGACTCAAATGAAGGTGTAGAACCATCTCAAGGATGATCAGAAGAAATGGACAGCACCTGAGTTAAATATATGAGTGTCACAGCAAAGGGTCTGAATACTTGGGACCATGTGATGTTTCAGTTTTTCTGTTTTAATAAATCTGCAAAAATGTCAGCAATTCTGTGTTTTCTGTCAATATGGGGTGCTGTGTGTACATTAATGAGGGAAAAAATGAACTTAAATGATTTTAGCAAATGGCTGCAATATAACAAAGAGTGAAAAATTTAAGGGGGTCTGAATACTTTCCGTACCCACTGTACATACACACATACATATAAACTTGTTTTGTTTGCATCTTTCAAGGTTTGAAAACATTGCCTCTTTTTTGTAATTTTCTGCAAATAACTGCCCTAAATGAAAATAGTTTTATTTGAAATTGGGAAGAAATGTTGTTAGTTGTATATAGAATAAAACAAAACTGTTAATTTTACTCAAACATATATAACTAGTAAATCCATGAAACTGCTATTTTTGCAGTGGTTTCTTTTTTTTTTAACAATTTAAGAAATATATTAAGAGAAATACTATTGACTGTAAAAGAAAATTGAGAATTGAATTATTATTTTTTTTATTATTAAGTACTTATGAATGTTTGTGTATGGGCTTCCTTGATTCTTGGTTCCTTTCAAGAGTTATTTTATCTAAAGGAGTTTTTCTTTGCCACTTCGCATTTGGATTTTTCATTGGGGGCTTGTAATGTTCTGTAATGTTTTGCAATGTTCGTGACTACACGAAGAAAACGTCGAAACTAAATAGGCGCGGAACCTTTCCTGAGCGCATGTTGTTTCACACGGACTGTTTAGAGAATTCGTAGATATCAGTAAAGATGGCGACGCTCATGAAAAAGCCACATGTTGTTGTTGAAGATGGAAATGGTGAGAAATAGTACTTTTAAGGGCAAATTATAATGTAGTACATATAACATGACCTTTTTCTAGGATACGTATCATTAGTCGTTAATGAAATTAACTCAAACGTAGTTTCATTTTACAGTAGATATGTAGACTCCACTCATAGTTAAAATACCCAATAATCCTCTTTGCAATAATTACTTGTTGGATATCTCGCTTGTCTTTGCCAAAAAATGTTACGCGGTTTCTTATTTCTTATCTTACATTTTGTAACTGCGCAGAATTATGCCGTTTATGGTCATTTATAACTTTACTGTACAACACGCGACAGCAAATTCTCTCAACTAACTTCACAGAGGCATTTTACTGTACAAAACACATTTCAATATTTTAAGCCTTTTGATTCAGAGATTAATTTTTATTAATTAAAAGAGATTAAGAAATTATGCAGCAGCTGCTTGAACATAAACTATGATGCAATAACTATGTATGAAAATGATGTGTGTGTGTATATATATATATATATATATATATATATATATATATATATATATATATATATATATATATTATTTTGTTTTTTGGGATCTGGATGTTCAGAGGAAGAGTGTGGAGTGTCTGATGACAGCGTCAGTAATGATGGAGAGAGCGAACCAGGAAGTGATCAGGAGGGATCTGATGTGGGAACAGATGTAGAAGACAGCGGTGAAGAAGAACAGAATGAAGACGCTGAGGAAAATCCCAACGCGGGATGGGCCGAGGCCATGGCCAAAATCCTGGGGAAAAAAACACCAGACAGCAAACCCAGCATCCTCCTGAAAAACAAAGAGCTGGACAAGATCAAAGAGAAGGAGAAGAAAGAGCGACTTGAAAGAAAGAAACAGGTGAACTTAAAATTGGATATAAATTCACCGTTTCAAAATTGACATGTAAGATTTAGAAAAGGGTAAATTTGTATTTTAGTATTAAGCTTCCAACGGATGGAATGAATTGTGACATTGCAAAGCTACAGTCGCTTCTAAGAGTCAGCGTGTAAATGGAAATGAGTTTAATCAATTTATCTTGGAGCAAATGTAGATGTTACTTGATGTTCTACATCTGTGAATAATAATTGCAACAGTTTAATGCACAGCATTTAACAACTTTTGTTGTGAAAAACACCCCTTTTCTTTGCATTGCACTAAACGGCACATCACATCAGAGCATGTTTTTTTTTTCTTATGTATATATATATAATTGACAGATTGATAAGAAACGATCATGGGAGAATATGTGCCGAGAAAAGCCTGATGTGGTTCGAGACCGAGAGCACGAGAGGAACCTTCAAAGAATTGCTACCAGGTGAAACATCATTCAGTCCCTGTTTACCAACACTATTGTGATTAGACAAGCAATTTATAACCTCTTGGGCTAGTTTCATTGTTTCAGTTTAAAGGGTTAGTTCATCCAGAAATGAAAATTCTGTCATTAATTCGTCTCCCTCATGTCGTTCTACACCCGTAAGATCTTCGTTCATCTTCAGAACACAAATGAAGATATTTTTGGTTCAGTGAGTCTCTATTGACAGCAAGATAATGAACACTTTCAGATGAACAGAAAGATACTAAAACATATTTAAAACTGTTCATGTGAGTACAGTGGTTCAACATTAATATATATATAAGCGATGAGAATACTTTTGTGCACCAAAAAAACTAAATGATGACTTTTCAACAATATCAAGTGATGGACGATTTCAAAACACTGATTCATGAAGCTTTACGAATCTTTTGTTTGGAATCAGTGGTTCCGATCCTGTATCAAACCGCCAAAGTCACATGAACTATTGCAATTTAGAAACACTTATGACGTAATGAAGCCTCGTTTACTGAAATCATATGACTTTGGTGCTCTGAACCACTGACTTGAAACAAAAGATTCGTAAAACTTCGAAGCAGTGTTTTTGGCGCACAAAAAGTATTCTCGTCGCTTATATCAGTAATTCTTAAAGTGTGGTCTGCCATCGCCCCCTAGTGGTCCGCGAAAAGATGACCTAAACTAGGCAAGCTCTTAACCCGCACCGGATCGCGGGGGGGGGGGGTTGACGTCAGTGTGTTTTAATAACAAAAAAATGGATCATATCATTGCATTTGTGTTTAAATAATTAGTTTTTGACTTGAAACAGTTGCATATTAAACTTAAATTTAGTTTATCCCTCCTATTTTGTTGTTTTTGGGGGGCGTGTTAGAGTGGGATTCTGTTTGGTGGTCCTCAGAAAAAAATTGGAAGATAAAGTGGTCCTTGGGCTGAAAAAGTTTGACAAACACTGGCTTATATATATATATATATATATTAATGTTGAACCACTGTGGTCACATGACCTGTTTTAAATATGTTTTAGTATCTTTCTTTTCATCTGAAAGTGTTTATTATCTTGCTGTCAATAGAGACTCACTGAACCATCAGATTTCATCAAAAATATCTTCATTTGTGTTCTGAAGATGAACGAAGGTCTTACGGGTGTAGAACGACGTAATTCTGTCATTAATTCCTCCTCCTTTTCATTTTTGGGTGAACTAACCCTTTACTGTAATTCATTCTTTCTTTGTGTGATGCCTTTAGAGGTGTGGTGCAGTTGTTCAATGCGCTGAAGAAACATCAGAAGAATGTGGATGAAAGGATGAAGGAAGTTGGGGGCTCCGACAGAAAGAAATCCAAAATTCTGTCCTCAGTGTCTAAGAAGGACTTCATTGATGTCCTTAGAGGAACAGATGTGGCTCGCGCATCGACCGCCAGGAAGGAGAAAGCGGTGAGATTACTCTACTTTCCCCACGCGCTCTCGCTCTCTCCCTTTCCTCTTCTGTTTTTACATGGCACATTGTCCTTGCTTTAATCAACTGAAGTCAAAATGTACTCCGTTTACCAGCGTTTTAACTAAAACAAAAGCAATTTAATTAAAATATAAATGTTAGATCAAACTTGAAACAAAAATTAAATGCCTTGACTTTTAACTAAAATGACTAAAACAGAAATAAAATATAAGCTATAAGTATTTTAGAAAGAAAATAATAAAAATAAAGATTCTTTTCCATTCAGAAATACACATAATGCAAGTAAAATGGGTTGTGAAAGTCATTCCATGTTCATTTTAAAATAACAGTGTTGTCATTCACTGTAGAATTACCGTAATCACATTATTGACCATTGCCACCAAACAATTTTTTTTGCTCATTTTCGTCAAAAGAGGTCTCAAAGATCCTGAATCACAGTTGTCTTCAAGTTGGTTAGTAATTTTACACCAGTAGCTAAAGTAGGGCTTACCGTATCAGGCTTACCGTATATCAGAACAAATCCAATAATCGCAATAATCTTTGTGCTTTGTTAGTAAATCAGGTCTCAACTTTCAAATTCAATCAATTTTATAACAAAATTCAAACAATAAATGGCAATGTTTGGCTGGATGTCACGTTTTTACCTCTTAAACACGGTTAAAACACGAATATGCTGCTATTGATCTTAATCCCGCAATCAAGCTGACCAAATAATAATAATACTGAAATAATTTTGGCACAAAATCAAATGTGATAATTTTGACTTGCAACTTTGTACTGCACAAACTTGTGCAATTATTTAGATGCAAAACATCAAACTGACATGATTGCTAGTGCGACACTCCTACGGGAAATAGTGTCAATCGGTTCACCTGGAACCTGCGATGTAAATATATGATAGCCTGTATGATGAACATTAATATTTGTTAATGTATTTTAGCAGGCAGCTCTGTTAGAAGGAAATTCGTGGTCTCTAAATTGATTCTTGAGCAACACGCTTGTCAACTTGAGAAATAATCCATAACCATTTGTAATGTAGTGATTTAGTGTAAAGTTGATTATTCGTGCAGTATCCATTCTGGTATCCCAGATTTAAATATTTGGTTGGTTTAAATGGCCGCTTGAGGTCTCTGGTCTCTGAAAGTTTTAAAGCAGTCTTCTGTGGCGCTTTCAGAGAGGTCATGTCTGTGAATTATTTCTTCATAAATGCGAAAACGAAAAATAAAATGATTATATATTTTATGTTCTGTGGAGAGCCAACGCTCCTTCATTCAGTGTGTAATTCACAGAATTCCTCAGAAATATGTTGTCACCTAAAAGTAGGAGAATTTGTGTTTTTTGTCACGTCTGTAACTTAACCAAAAGCTACCAAGCCAGTTGGATTGACTGCTTCATGCCATTTTCCTGTACAAAAATGAGAAGGTAAGCCAAAATCCATGAGCCTCTTAAAGAGAGTGCCACAGGTGCGGCCCATGATCAGCACCGGAGTCCCGCTCAAAGAGGAGTCTCTGTCTCTAACAAAAACAAAGGAAAAAAGGGCAGGGCTGTAACACGCACACACACACACACACACACACGTTCAAGCTTTTATGTGTAACATATTTGATGCACACTTTTGTAACGAATAACTCGAAAGTCATTTATTTACAGTTTATTTTTTATCTGCTATTAGACTGTCTGACCGCCGAATGCACTTGAAGTGTGTCCCAAACGGTTGGAAAATACAAGTATCGAATCGGGATTCCGTATCAGCGGATACTCAACATTAGTGCTGCAACGACGCGTCGACGTCATCGATTACGCGTCACACTGTTTACATTCATCTCGCATAATGGCGGCTTCTGCTCCTGGGAATGGAGAAAGTTCCATTCTATCACAAAAACCCAGACCACGATTATCAAAAGTATGGGAATACTTTAAACAGAGGCCAAATAAAACGGTCCTTCGTTCCCTTTGCAGAACCGAAATGGCGTACCACCTATGGAATTGGATCTCTGCCAAATATTTGCACGCGCAAGATCATATTTTGAGCGTGCAAAAGGGCATTTTGCACGCGTTAACTGAGTTGAGGAGAAAATCTTCGTCTCGCAAATAAGAAAATATTTAGAGCGAACGGAAATCGGTTTTGCATTTCAAAGAAGTTTATTTGGATGTGCACGAACGTTCTCTTTCGCACGTGCAAGGTTTCAGTTGCTCGCGCTCCTGATTCCCGCCCTCCGTGCTCACTAAGCGTCGACCGCTCGCCTGCTCAACACAAACCAGCGTTACAATGTGAGAAAATTCCAGCCAATCAGAATTTAGCAGCCTCCTGCTAGCATCTCCCTTGACAACCAATCACAAGACTCCCTGCATCACAGACAGCGCAAGAGGAAAAATACATGGTTCAGGAGACGTTTGTTCAATGGCTTGAACACTGTCAAAGTTCCTTTTAAGACCGTATAAAAAGTCTTTGACACTCTTCATTTTAAAGTTCAAATGTCTACCATTGGACGAGCACACATAAGTGGCTTATTTTTAATCAAAATCAAATCGCATTATTACATCATGGCATGTCCCAGTGTTTCTACACCTCAATGAACTGCTAAATTACTTCTAACTTCTTACTTAAAAAAAAAAAAAAGATCACTAGATTAATAAAAAAATAATTGTTAGTTGCAGCTCTACTCAACATTCAATGACTCAGCTTGCATTGGGACATCTCTAGTTCTTTTGCTTTTCTTAATTTCATTCATTGTGTCCACTTGGTGGCACTGTTTGCATTACAGGTCTTATTGAATTCATTGATGTGAAAGAATAATCCTGACATAGCAGTGTGTGATTCATGACACTGATTCTTCTAACTCGTTCTCTTTATTCATTTTAGCAGCCCGTGGAGGTGAAAGAGGAGAATCCTTCCTGGAGTGTGTTGAAGGACGATTTCATGATGGGCGCATCCATGAAGGACTGGGATAAGGAGAGTGATGAAGAAGATGGAGGAAAAGAGGACAGCCATGTGCCTTCTGAAGACTACAGCAGTGAATCAGACTGATCCATGTGCGTCATGTAGTGCGCGCATACATGTGCATACAAGACTCAACATTACCCAGAGTTCTCAGAGCGTGGATTAATGATACTGGAGTTGGGAGAGACACTCATCCGTGATGTTGCCCTGATCTCCTACTAAAGCTGGGTCTTTTTTGAGGGCATTGAGGAGAGGTGCAGATTTAGCCAAACCTCAGCGCTCTATTTCTGTATATAGCCATTTATAGCAGTGTTTTTTGCTAATAAATAACATGTCATGATTTCTGTTGGCTTTTATTTTGATACAGTATATCATTTTATAGATAAAGTGAGCAGTATTCAAAACAAAGGTGTAGCTTGATGACGCCAAGTTTGAGCGAGGAATCTTGGGACATGTGGTCTAATTCATTCTTCACAGTCGGTGGATAAAGAATCGGGATTATTAATGTTGCTAGCATTGAAGCAGAGCGGGAGCGAGTGTTGTGGAGCTGCTTCTGATTATGCGATATTAGCTACTTGACAAACTAGTGTTGTTCTGTGAAGCATGGTACTTCAAGAAAATTGGATTTAAACAACGACCAAAGCTATATTGCAATACTTAGTTTTCTATCTATAAATGTATCAAAACAGATGTTCTCTTGTCTGTGTTCCCACATGTAATATATATTAAAGCGTCTTTTGGGTTTCCATGGTTTTTACAAAATAAAACCGGAAACAGATTAACTCGGATATGACACCATTTACAGGCGACTCCCTCACACGTCCCGATTCCTTGGTTAATATTGCGATTTTCTCACGATTTACAAATCGTTGGAAACGTTTGTGGTATTGAATGTACTCAACTGAACAAAATATATAACACTGGCCTAGTGGTTTTTGGATATTTTAATACAAAAATTTTACATTTTGCAGCTTTAATTTGAAAATATTATCAAGCCAATCCAAATAGTATGAATTTATGATTAGATAATCATCGTTTAACATCACAAGTTTATAATGCCATGTACTTTTTGCCTCGTTTTGGTCATATATGTAATGCACTGTTTTAAAAAAAAAAAAAAAAAAAATGGCCATTTTCATGTGTTTGATAGGTAAGAATTCACTTCCTCAAAACATGTTGTTTAACCTTGCTGCACTTTCTTTAACTTTATGTAGTTTTTTTTTTTTCGTGGTTTGAGGATATGTCCATTATTGACATAGCTTTGATCATTTGATGAATTTGTGCATTAGTACTGTATAGTTTGATTTGACGCTGAGCCCTTGACATTAACAATAGAAGCTTGTGGGTGCTTTTCATTTTTATTTGTGCATCCTCATTTCCTTTCCTAGATTCTTTGCGTTTCAGCTCTAACCCACCACAGGACGCGAGGGAAGAAAATGAGGACGGAGAAATTAAAGGAAATCTTATTGGTACTTTGGAATGTTTTTGATCACTCGAGTGTTATCAGCTGTTCTCAAGAGATCTGCCCTTATGATGTTGTTTAGTTATAAAACAAATTCATAGCAATACATATGTCATATTCAAATATGTGAGATGTATTGTTTAAACTGCAAAGACAAATGAAAGTTATTGTCACAGATGTGAAGGGGGAGGTGAATTTACTCATTCGTCAGGTTTTTCGTCAAGAAAGATTTCCACCTAAATCGTTCCTCGCCTCACGGTGCAATTAGAGAATTGAGATGTCCTTCAAGATGGCTAATTTTGATTGGTTTCCAGGTCACGGGCTGGAGGATGGAGGAGCAAGGAATCGAGGAAGCATCCATTTGAGTATTGAGAAGCACCCTGTGTATGTAGTTAAGTTCGTAGACCATCAAATGGATGTCCAATACTTCAGGTACTTCTCAATACTCAAATTGAATTCTTGCTCCTCCGTCTTCCAGCCCGTAACTCAGAAACCGATCAAACTCGGCCATCTTGAAGGCCATATCAATTCTGTAATTCAGGAGCGAGGAAGCTACCAGAGGAGTCATGAGCAAATTCTTCCCTCGCATCCTAAGGAGGTGGAGCTGAGACGCAAGGTAAGGAAAAGAGGTTGCGCAAAGAAATCCGAAGCACCCCTGGTCTTGGAGATCCAACTTTACCCAACACACTTGTCTAGAAGTTTCTGAAGACCTTGATTCAAGTGTTTAATTATTTAATTAGCCCTAAAACAAACCTGCAGTAGTGTCTTCCTAATCAAACACACATAAATCAACTCTTCGGCTCAACTAGAAATAGGTGTTACAGAGAAAGGAGTCACCCAACATGAGAATTATTGGTACTACAGAAACGGGATTGGCTCTGAAATAAGATACTTAGGTCAGGGTTTTTCCCAATTATGCTCCTGGAGGTCCAATGTCCTGCAAAGTTTTGCTCCAACTCTGATCAAACGCACCTAAATAAGCTAATAAAGGTCTTCAGGATCTCTTGAAAGCTGGTGTTTGATCAGGGTTGGAACTAACCTTTGCAGGACAGTGGACCACAACAATCCTAATTTATGTACTTTTAATCTGATTATCATTACATTAGACATGTTCCACTAACATTTCACAAACACAAAGTGCAAGTCTCCAAATGTTTCTTAGTCAGGGACGTCTACGTCCTGCACAGCTTAGCTCCAATTTTCCCCAACACACCAGCCTTGAAGCTTCTAGTAATCCTGAAGATCTACATTAGCTGGTTCGAGGGTTTGATAAGGTTTGGAGTTGGATAGTGGCTCTCCAGAAGCAAGGTTGGATACCCTTGGCTTTAGCGATGTTTTAGTTGACCACAAGGAGGCGCTGCTGTCAAAGTAGTGCAGTGCTGTACCACTGGTTTGACACTGACCTCCAGGAGAAGCCGGTTGCAATCTGAACTCCTACTGATGATGTGTGCCATATGGTCTATTTTATTCTCTCGAGCTCATTAGGATTGTAATATAGCGAGCCCTTTTAGCAGAAGGGCACTGTAGGCCTCTCTGATTGGAGAGTTGCCAGGAGTTGACCTTTGACCTTCAAGGGTGCAGCCTTGCAGGAATGACAGTTGTGCTGATTGTAGACTTTCTCTTTATCTCTCTCAGTCGAGCTATGTGTACACACCCAGTTGAGATATATTTACCCACTGTCTGAGAGGGTACGCTATCACCCTCAGAGGGTACAGCACTTCATTTTGGCCAACGCAAAATGCCCATTTGTCACGACAACACTGTGACCTGCCACTCAGGAATGCCCGTCCTCACCAGGGCATGTTGACACAGCGCCCTAGAATGGGTCAAGCTCCTCCGTTGCTCCCTCACTACTCATCAGTTCATAGTCGCCCATTTCCTGTATCACAAAACCTCGTCCTCATTTCATCAGCTTGCTTGAGTCACAGCAAGTGGATTGTGAGAACAATCAGGTGGACCATGCAGTTGTGCAATTTCTCTATGGTTTGGCTTATTCCTTTACATCCTTAACCTTGTTGTCCCTCAGAAAGTCTTAGGTCTGTCTTTGTTGGTACTGATTTAGTGATAACATCTGGTTTTACAGCAGTTGGTAGGGCCGTCGGTGGGGTTCTGAAGGACTGTCATTCCTGAAAGATTACCGGAGTGTGGGCCGGGTACGAAAGGCTTTGGTAAATGATGATTTTTTAAAGCATAAGCTCAAGGGATGGAAGAGTAAATCAAGCAGGTGCGTTGAGGGAGATGGAGGAAGAGTGGAAAACGCCTGCCGTTACATGTTCCACACAGAGAATCCGATCTAGCAACCTCCCTCCTGCTAGATTTTTATACGCTGATGCTTTCTCATTCCTTATCAGTTGCTTGTGTCATAACAGTAGTAATACCATACACTGCTATTTGTAACTTTTTTTTTTTGCACTATACTAAATGAAGCGAGATAACAGTGCAGATTAGATGGGTGGTTTTGTACTAAGACTGTCTCATTTCATTGAATTTATAAAGGCTATAAATATAAACTGCACCACTGCAGAATAATAAAGTGAACATTTTATGCCTGAAACCTTAAAACTGTTTGCCTGTATATCTCTTTCAAAGAAGCAACACACAAGATATCAAATTAATACTCTAAGGCCCGGGTTTCACAGACAGGGCTTAGCTTAAACCAGGTTTAGGATATTTAAGTAACTTTTATAAACATATCCTTAAAAAAAAAAAAAACACTACAGATGTGCATCTTGCCACAAAACAATGGCTCTGATATATTTTAAGATGCGTCGATACAAGTTGCTTTCCGTTAAAACATTCACTTGTCTGTGAAACCGGGGGTAAATCTAGTAAATATGCAGGGTTGGGGAGTAACGAAATACAAGTAACTTAGTTACGTATTTAAAACACAAAATTTGAGTAACTGTATTTCATTACAGTTACATTTTAAATGGGTGGTAATCAGATTACAGTTACATCTGAAAAGTGTTTTAGATTACCAAAGTGATTACTTTGAATTTTAATGTCATTTAAACAGCGATTGGTGATTCTCTGACTCTGACCGTCTGAAAAAGCGGAGTTAAGTTTCATCAACATTTTAATACTTTTAAGAGGATCATAAAAATGTTGTTATTTTTATTTAGTTCTGTCCTGAACAAGACAAAATGACTGAATTTATAAAAAGAAATTGCCCAACGGTCAACTTAACTGTCCTGTCATGACCTGATGATCCACGACTGTTTTCATGTTTTGTGAGTCATTTTATAATTCACTCGTCACTGCAACTTTTTCTCACAATTTTTTTTTTGTTTGCATTGCACAATTCTGACTTCTTTTTCTCAGAATTGCAAGATTTAAACTCACAATTGCAAGTTATAAAGTCATAATTGAGAGATATAAACTTGCAATATTGACTTTTTTTATTGACTTTTTTTCTTGCAACTGTGAATTTAGTATGTGAGTTTATATCTCATAATTCTGACTTTTCTCAATATTGTGAGTTTATATCTCATAATTCTGACTTTATAACTCGCAATTGCAACTTTATATCACGCAATTCTGAGGGAAAAAGTCAGAATTGTGAGATAAAAACTTGCAATGACCTTTTTTGTGTTTGTTCCACACTTATTAGTATTCCAAAGTGTTCTAAAGTATTTAGATTAAGTTACTAAACTTGAGTAACGTAACGAAATACGTTACAAATGACTTTTTAAAGCATGTATTTTGTAATCTGTAGTGAAATACATTTTAAAAGTAACCTAACCATCCCTAAGAATATGACAAAACTTATTTAAAAATGTTAATGTAGCTTTTGATGCTGCAATGTAATGAATTAACAATGAAATACATTAAACAATATTTAAAATCTTTCAAATGATTGTTTATGTTGTTCCACTTTATCGCCAGATTTACTTACTATCTGAAAGTCTTTTTAAAGAAACACTAAAGGTTTTAATTACATTGTTATATGTTATACTTTAAAAAGTGATTATGTTAATGAGCGTTTCTGGCTTCTCGAAATCTTTTTCTTGCTATTTGATTTTGTATTGGGGAGGTTCAAATGAGAGTCCCCCAGTCGGGTTGTGCCAGAGCAGAAAGTAGCCTACCCAGTGGGCGTTAGGACCTGGCCGCAGTGCTGAAGCGAGATATTTACACTGAAGTGCTCGGTAAACCCTCGCGCTGACGAATCTCCCGGTCTCACCGTGATGACCACAACCACGTGGTGAAGTCAGTCCTATATAAATCTCCCTCTCCAGCCGGCTGCCTTCAGATGTGCATGTGTGCGCTGGCACAGGGACCGTTGTTTTCCACCAGAAGGAATAGGGGAGTGCGTAAACTGAAAAGGAAATCGCTTTTACCTGCTCTTACAGTACTTTATGCCATCACTCCGTACTCTTTTCTGTTCCTCGACTCACGCGTGAGACAGGTACAGCTTTACTTTCTTCAGCATCTGGTGGTGCCAAACGCGCAAACCCGTGCGCCACAGGAGAGGCGATGCGACTTGCGGAGTGAGCAGAGGCTTTTCCTGGACCTCCACATCTTCTCAAACAGTGCGGGCGAGTGGGAGGCGTGATTGCGCGGCGGTTTGGAGAGAGTTCGCGGCGCTCTGATGCGGTGGAGGTGCGCGCAAAAAGCCCGCAGGCGACGCGTCTGTCATCAACAACTGCACCAACAGAGCTTCGAGAAGCAGAAACTTTTGATGGCCAAATCGACGGCTGTTTTAGTGCCCCGTGCTTTTGTGCACTTACCATGAAGTGATTTGGAATGAAGATCTTAGTTTCTCTCCCGCATATAACGGATCTGACAGACCATTTCATGTTGGCACCTCGGATGGATTTGCAGGTACAATAAAAAAGCCATTGATAATAAAGGTTGAAGTTATTTTAGTGAGATGATTAGGCTTCTGCGTGACTCAATTCATTAAGTAGCATTTTCAGACTCGCTTCTGGTACACAAACAAAAGCGCAAAATGAACTTGTACGTCTTGAGTCTCCTTCTGACCTTGGATTTAGCCACGGTGGCCGTCAGTTTATCCACATGCAGCACTCTGGACATGGACCAGTTCAAAAAGAAGCGGATCGAGGCCATCCGCGGTCAGATCCTCAGTAAACTCAAGCTGAGCAGCCCTCCTGAGATCTACCCCGAGCCCGAGGAGGTATCCCGGGACATCATCGCCATCTATAACAGCACACGGGACCTGCTGCAGGAGAAAGCCAACGAGCGAGCGGCCACCTGCGAGAGACAGCGCAGCGAGGAGGAGTACTACGCCAAAGAAGTGCACAAGATAGACATGCAGCCCTTCTATCCTGCCGAGAGTGAGTGTTTCAGACCTGTTTCTGGGGTGGGGTGGAGTACGATTTGGGTTTGGAACTGAAAGCTTGTAGGGTCAAACCTCGATATCACTGTGTGTGCGTAAGTCCAGTAGTGTAATTATGATTTTAAGGGTCCCAGTGCGAAAATACTTGACCCCCACCCTCCTGAAATGAAAGAATGCAAATACACGAATACACTTATGAACAGGGCTGGGTAGGTTACTTTTAAAATGTATTTCGCTACAGATTACAAAATACATGCTTTAAAACGTCATTTGTAACGTATTTCGTTACATTACTCAAGTTTAGCAACTTAATCTAAATACTTTAGAACACTTTGGAATACTAATAAGTGTGGAACAAACGCTAAAAAGGTCATTGCAAGTTTTTATCTCACAATTCTGACTTTTTCCCTCACAATTGCATGATATAAAGTTGCAATTGCGAGTTATAAAGTCAGAATTATGAGATATAAACTCGCAATATTGAGAAAAGTCAAAAAATATGAGATATAAACTCGCAATATTGAGAAAAATCAAAATTATGAGATATAAACTCACATACTAAATTAACAATTGCAAGAAAAAAAGTCAGTATTGCAAGTTTATATCTCTCAATTCTGACTTTATAACTTGCAATTGTGAGTTTAAATCTTGCAATTCTGAGAAAAAGAAGTCAGAATTGTGAAATGCAAACTCACAATTGTGAGGGAAAAAAACAAATTGTGAGAAAAAGTTGCAGTGACGAGTGAATTATAAAATGACTCACAAACAACTATCACAAAACATGAAAACAGTCGTGGATCATCAGGTCATGACAGGACAGTTAATTTGACTGTTGGGCAATTTTTTTTTTTATAAATTCAGTCATTTTGTCTTGTTCAGGACAGAACTAAATAAAAATAATAACATTTTTATGATCCTCTTAAAAGTATTAAAATGTTGATGAAACTTAACTCCGCTTTTTCAGACGGTCAGAGTCAGAGAATCACCAATTGCTGTTTAAATGACATTAAAACTCAAAGTAATCACTTTGGTAATCTAAAACACTTTTCAGATGTAACTGTAATCTGATTACCACCCATTTAAAATGTAACTGTAATGAAATACAGTTACTCAAATTTTGTATTTTAAATACGTAACTAAGTTACTTGTATTTCGTTACTCCCCAACCCTGCTTATGAATTATAACAATCATTGTTTAAATACGTTGATCCTCTCAAAGCACCTTTTTAACTGTCAAAGTACCAACATGCACCAGACTAACGCTCCTCAAATTCATCTTATTATTAATCAGCCCTCTTTCCTGTAATATTTCTTGATTATATCATGTATGTATCAAGATCTTATACAAGTACTTCATTGCACTTATCTTTAATTTTAGGGCATTTGTATTAATATTTGGGGACATTTTTGACACAATACCTTGTTGATTTCTGACCCGGCACAACAGTAACAAAATAAATGAAATCAGAAATAAGTTATTGATTGCATTTGAAGCAGGACGTTTTACATCCAATCAAATTAATGATGTTAACAAAGAAATATGACAATGTAACTTCAATTTAGCGATATCCTCAAAAGTTTTAGTCTGAGACCAAGACCTTCAAAGTACGACAACACTAGTTTTAACCTCATTTAAAATGGATAAAATGCATATATGTGTGTATATAGAGTTTTCAAAATTGAAAATTGGCATTTACTCGGCATCCACAGTCATTTAACATTGCGTTTCGGCTGTCACTGCACCCCAGATCCACCCGGTAGTGACGCCATTGTTTAAATCACTTCACTATCTAACTTCTCTTGCTAAAACCTTCCCAGAATCCATAGATACCACTTTAGATCTAGTTCATCTTCTTTATGAAATTTGTATTGTAAAATATCCTTCATAATTCTAAAGAAAATGTCATGTTCGATGGTTATAGACTCGAGTGCTCTGTTATCAAATTGTACAACGTGAACCTCATGTCAGGTATTTTACTGTGCTATCCAAGAACATTTACATTTATTCATTTAGCAGATGCTTTTATCCAAAGAGACTTACAAGTGAGGCAATTAGGGGTTAGGTGTCTTGCTCGAGGGCACTTTAGTCATGATATCGAAGGTGGAGAGAGTGCTGTTCATTCACAATCCCCACTTTCAATTCCTGTCGGCGTGGGAATCGAACCAGCAACCTTCAGGTTACAAGCCCGACTCCCTCACCATTAGGGTGAGTCTCGATGCATTCAAAATGACTCGTTAGTGCACATATTAGAGCTGGAATAAGATTATTCAAGCACGCAGTGGCAATGCGTCACCTCTTGGAGGGGTTTAAATCCACAGCCTTTCAGTTGCAGCACAGATTTAACCACTAAGCCACACTCACCACATCACAGGCTATAGTGCGGTCTCCCCTGATCAATATTTGTGCAGCTGTCTGCAGCGAAGACCCTCGTCCACCATCTTTATGTTATTTACGCAAATTAGCCGGGCTGAGCAATCATTTATGATCTCTTTTAGCAAGCAGAATATTATCTGCTTATAATGTTTCTCAGTGTACCGAAACACTACCCCACTGTGTCTCGAAAGTCACTCCTATATAAGCTTAAATGTGCCATTAATTATATAATCATTGTGAGTTCCCAGATCAAATGCATGTAAGCACAATAAATGAGGAGATCTTTTATGCCCCAAGGTATATTTTGCATTAAATGTTATTCTTGGCTCTGCCGGCTGTATAAATACTCCAAATATGAATAGAGATGGCACAGCGCCAGCCCCAGTCAGTTTACGGGAGATAAATAATCCTGTGTCGACGATCAGAGAAACGGCACTGATTATTTTAGAATTGAACTTTGGCAATCTGCACTTTGAGATTGTGGGTTAGATCACAATGACTCTGATCCAACTCATGAGCTGCCTACGTACAGAGTTTGAAGGCATCATAGACAAGCAGCTGTTTTATATATATATATATATATATATATATATATGTACACCAAATCCATCTTTTGTTCATTGTTGAAGTGAACTTTTGCCTGTATGGTGATTAGATTCACTGTTTTGGACGCCTGCCTTGAACTTGAGCATTCAAGTACTGAATGGCTCATCTGGTTTGGGATGTGAGTTGTCTGCGATGCGGTGTGCGACAGGTTTAAAGCAGTATCACGTGTCATTATGGATATTGAAATCCCAGAATGCATTGCAATGAGCTCAGGTGAAGCAAAAGAAGAAATGTTGATAAGAGAATAACAGGGCTAATCTTAAAGTGTTATAATATTAATGTTGAACCACTGTACTCACATGACCTGTTTTAAATGTGTTTTAGTATCTTTCTGGGCATCTGAAAGTGTTTTGCTGTCAATAGAGACTCACTGAATCATCGTATTTCATCAAAAATATCTTCATTTGTGTTCTGAAGATGAAGGAAGATCTTACAGGTGTAGAAGGACATGAGGGAGAGGAATTAATGACAGAATTTTCATTTTTGGGTGAACTAACCCTTCCAAATTATTAATTTAGATTCTCATTCTTCTTAAGAATGCACAAATAAGTAAATATTCTACAAGTGTTGGAATAGTAACAATACATACATATATTTTATTAATTATCATATTTTTAAATATGATGGTTTCATTACAAATATGGTGGACACCCAACTTAAAAAATTATATTTAACATCTGAATCTAACCATATCATGATAACAAATGAAAAAAGTAAGCCAGCTTTTTATTATCATGTCAATTATTAAGCTTTTAGCCCCAACAAAAGGGCGCTTTTTTTTTTTACCACAAATAGAAAACTTTTACATATTCTTCAGTTATTAAAAATATGTTGATTTAGTTACTTTGAACAAAACTGAAAATCATTAACAGCGCCTTTGTCTCCAAAAATATGTTTAGCAATTGTATCGATTCTCTTTTGCTACGTAAATCTACAACATTTTAAACATTAGATCAAATGAGCTATTGCATCAAATTTCCAGGTGCACCATGAAACAGTGATGTTTAGGAAAGAGCTGCGGAAAATGTTTGTGCCATCTAGTGGTTCAGAGGAGAATATAATCAAATGCGCCTTTAAGTGAGAATTTGTACCCTCCAAATACAATGAAAAAGTATGTAAAAAGTACAAAAATAGTAATTAAAAATGAACAAACGCACCAAATATTAGTGCGCTACGTATTTTATTTAAGTTGAATGATGTTAGCTTAGCAACACGCTAACATCAATCTTTCCTGAAATCGATTGCGAGTCAAGTATCCCGTGCACTTCCTGTGCGGAGTGCTATTTGCAGTGACTGATTATGTAGAGCGTTCCAAATCGGTCAGTTGTGAGATTCCATTTCAGTTCAGAATCCTTAGAAGGCAGCTGCCTATGTAGACACTGCATATTTTGGAACTGAGCCAATGTGTGGCAAAGAAACAAAGAGCAAATAGAAAAGAAAGAAGAATATATAGGACATAGTTAACTTTCTCATGGAATGAAGTGTCCTGTGTCGGAATAATGCGTTGGCTAATAAACACATCCTGCCTATCGGCCTTATTTGGTCGGACGCCAGGAAGCGCTCGCAGGCAGCACTGCAGGGCACAACGGCACTGGAAGCCACACAAATATGTGAGAGAGAAAGAGAGAGATATAGAGCGGGGCTCATGCGGAGACAGAGCGCTGGCAGAGCCCACACAGCACTATTTAAACTAGAGAGCAGAGTGCGTATACTCCGCACCGTGCCACATGCTCCATGGAAAATTCCACCCAGAGACCCACTGTTGCTGGGGTGTGGAGCTGGAGTCACTGGAGAGGTTCTCCCCTCTCCCCCACCTCCCGCCAATCTCATGTGCTCTTAAAAATAAAGGTTCTTCAGTGGCTCTTGGGTTCAGCGGTGAACTCTCTTCCGATTAAGAGTTGGCTGGATGGTTCTGTGGAGTCTAAAGGGGACCTATTTCGCTTTATTACATTTTCAATTTTCTTGTAATGTTGTTGTTTGAGCATTAAAAAGGTCTGCAAAGTCCTGTCAATGTTTCACTGAACTCCCTGAAACGCCTCCATTGTAGTCTTTCGGGAACAAACATATTCACAATATTCCTCATTTAAATAATCCCCGCCCAGGGCTGGGTAGGTTACTTTTAAAATGTATTTCACTACAAATTACAAAATACATGCTTTAAAAAGTAATTTTTAACGTATTCCGTTACATTACTCAAGTTTAGTAACTTAATCTAAATACTTTAGAATACTTTGGATTACTAATAAGTGTGGAACAAACACAAAAAAGGCAATTGCAAGTTTTTATCTCACAATTCTGACTTTTTCCCTCAGAATTAGGTGATATAAAATTGCAATTATGAGTTATAAAGTCAGAATTATGAGATATAAACTCACATACTAAATTCACAATTGCAAGAAAAAAAGTCAGTATTGCAAGTTTATATCTCCCAATTCTGACTTTATAACTTGCAATTGTGAGTTTAAATCTTGCAATTCTGAGAAAAAGAAGTCAGAATTGTGAAATGCAAACAAAAAAAATTGTGAGAAAAAGTTGCAGTGACGAGTGAATTATAAAATGACTCACAAACAACTATCACAAAACATGAAAACAGTCGTGGATCATCATGACAGGACAGGACAGTTCAGTTGACATTTGGGCAATTTTTTGTTATAAATTCAGTCATTTTGTCTTGTTCAGGACAGAACTAAATAAAAATAACAACATTTTTATGATCCTCTTAAAAGTATTAAAATGTTAATGAAACTTAACTCCGCTTTTTCAGACTGTCAGAGTCAGAGAATCACCAATTTCTGTTTAAATGACATTAAAATTCAAAGTAATCACTTTGGTAATCTAAAATACTTTCAGATGTAACTGTAATCTGATTATCACCCATTTAAAATGTAACTGTAATGAAATACAGTTACTCAAATTTTGTATTTTAAATACGTAACTAAGTTACTTGTATTTCGTTACTCCCCAACCCTGTGGCCTGGTTGAGTTAGTTAGTATAGCGGTGTAACATTCACAACACACTGGTCCAGCCAACCAATCAGAGCTCACTGTGCTTTTCAGAAGGAGGGGCTTCATAAAGACAGGAACTAAACAGAGTGTTACTGACAGACTGGGAAGAGAGGAGCTGCAACAATGGAGAACGTGAGGAAATAATGTGGTTTTTGAACATTTAAGCATGAAAACCAGTTCAAGTACAGCCCCAAAAAACAAAAATCAAGGGCATTATGGATTATGGATGCATTATAGATTCTTCAGAACAACATACTGCTACGTTGGTTCTGTAAATGCACTTTTAACATCCATGCAACATTTCCATTCTATGAAAGGTTCTTCTAATGGGATTTTTTTTTTTTTGAAAATTTATGGAGTAGCTGTGAAAATCTCCTTGTGGAGCCTTTTATTTTATGTCCTATGAAAATATAAAGGACTATAGAAAAAAGTTTGATACATACTGTATAGGGTTATTTGAACAAAAGCTGGTTAAAATATTTGTCTAAGGCTACATTTATTTGATCAAAAATACAGCAAAATTTGTAATATTTTGAAATATTATTACAATTTAAAATAAGTGTTTTCTATTTGAGTATACGGTAAAATGTAATTTATTCCTGTGATCAAAGCTGAATTTTCAGCATCATTACTCCAGCCTCCAGTGTCACATGATCCTTCAGAAATCACTCTAATATGAAGATTTGAATACAATTTTTTTCCTTATAATTATAAAACAGTTGTGCATCTTGATATAATTTCAGGATTCTTTAATATTTATTCTAAATAATTTTTTAGTTACAATATCAAAGTCTATAACTGTCACTTTTTAATCAATTTAATTCATTCTTGCTGAATGAAAGTATTATTAATATAATTATTTCTACATCTGATGGACCTCAAACTTTTGAACAGTGATCTATGATAGAATTCTTGCAAATGTAAAAAGGTTCTCTAATGAAACCAGGCTCTAAAACCCATTTTGGTTATAATTGGAATCATTATTTGAGTATTTTTATGCACCAAATTGCATCAATTTCTAGCTTTATTATTAGTACGAACGTTGCTCATACATCATTCACACAGTAAAATTTCCAACAGTAAACACACACACAACACTCGTTATTTACAACCTCTCTCGTGACACGTGGATTATTCTGCCCCGTTATTTAAGAAACAAACCAACTCGTTCAAATATCGTCCGTCTTGCAGGAACGTCCATTAAATCTAATGTCCCATACAGCTCAACAGGTCCGTATGTTTTCACTGTGGTATTAAATGTCCATGCATGCATAAATGCTAACATACCGTGGCCCCACTGGTCTGTTTTTAAACGCAGGTCTCTTGGAGCCCAGTACAGAGCTCCCTTGTGACTGTACGCATAGGAACACAAGGCCGCCTCTGTGCAGCGGGACCAGGCTCTAGGAAATGGTTTATGTTGCAGCCGTTTTATGACTTTGTGTGGTTTATGCTGTTCAAGAGTATATGACTTAGTATATACGTGCTTTGAGTGCTTGCTGAAGTATGCTCTCTGTTTGCGCTGGATATCAGTACCATATTTTTTTGCCACTAACACACCTAACTTGTTAAAAAAAAAAAAATGACAGTGAGTCATTGAGCAAAAACAGCTGGACGTGGCCGTTACACTTCTTAGCGTTATCTCCTCTGAGCAACTAAAATAACACTCGTGATTACACTGTTAAACCAACTTTTATGCAATTAATAACTAGCCAAACAAAAGAAATATCTTAGCATGAAGCCAGCTAACAGGGAACATTCTAAGAAAGTTCTAGCAAGATTCTCTCAAAGTCATGAACAAACGTTCTTCCAAGTAAAGTTAAAAGAACATTCTTTCAAAGTTATCTGCTATTTGGTAATGCTCTCAAAATATTAGCACAAAAACATTACTCTCTACCCCAAGAAATGTTTAATCTAACATTTTGGTTACACTTTATTTTATTAGACTTTGGTATGAACAGACCTTTAGGCCAGGGTTGGGGAGTAATGAAATACAAGTAACTTAGTTACGCATTTAAAATACAAAATTTGAGTAGTTAAGTTTCATGTTTTCGACTGTTTTCGTGTTTTGTGATAGTTGTTTGTGAGTCATTTTATAATTCACTCGTCTCTGCATCTTTTTCTCACATTTGTTTTTTCCCCTCACAATTGTGAGTTTGCATTTCACAATTCTGACTTCTTTTTCTCAGAATTGTGAGATTTAAACTCACAATTGCAAGTTATAAAGTCAGAATTGCGAGATATGAACTTGCAATAATGACTTTTTTTCTTGCAATTGTGAATTTTGTATGTGAGTTTATATCTCATAATTTGGACTTTTCTCAAAATTGTGAGTTTATCATAATTCTGACTTTTCCCAATATCTCATAATTCTGACTTTTCTCAATATTGTCAGTTTATATCTCATAATTCTGACTTTTCTCAATATTGTGAGTTTATATCTCATAATTCTGACTTTATAACTCGCATTTGCAACTTTATATCACGCAATTCTGAGGGAAAAAGTCAGAATTGTGAGAGAAAAACTTGCAATTACCTTTTTTGTGTTTGTTCCACACTTATTAGTATTCCAAAGTATTCTAAAGTATTTAGATTAAGTTACTAAACTTGAGTAATGTAACGAAATACGTTACAAATGACTTTTTAAAGCATGTATTTTGTAATCTGTAGTGAAATACATTTTACAAGTAACCTACCCAGCCCTGAGAATAAGTGGGCATGATGTTGCAAAGTTACTTATAGCCAGTTGAAGGTCTTTTGGGAGCATCAAAATAAAGCGTTAGCAGATATTAAACACACAGTCTACTAATACTCTGATGACTAGTGGTTGACATGTAGGTGCAAAGTTACTTATAGATAGAATGAGCAAAGTGGATTATCGAAATAGTGATACTGAAAAAGTGTTATTAATGGGGTTTATATATATATATATATATATATATATATATATATATATATATATATATATATATATATATATATATACAGTACTTTTGAAAGTTCTGCATTCCCATAATGTTTGCAAATTTATAAAATAGAATAACCCCTTAAAGGATTAATTCACTTTCAAATGAAAATTAGCCCAAGTTTTACTCACCCTCAAACCATCCTCGGTGTACATGACTTTCATTCTGATGAACACAATCTGAGATATATTAATAAATATTCTGTCGCATCCGACCTTTATAATGGCAGTGAGTGTTACCAAACGAGTTTGAGCTGAAGAAAGTGTCTCCGTCCATCATAAACGTCCTCCACACGACTCCTGAGGGTTAATAAAGGCCTTCTGAAGCGATGCGATTGAGTAAAAAATATCTATATTTAACAAGTTATGAAGTAAAATATCTAGATTCTGTCAGACCACCTTCCATATTCAACTTAGGAAGAAATTGGCATTGTGTCAGTTAAGCTTGAATATGGAAGGTGTAGGACCTATAGCGTGAGGGTTTTCAACTGCCAGAGTTTTACACTTTCTTTGTAAGTTGAGTATGGAAGGCGGTCTGGTGGAAGCTAGATATTTTACTTCATAACTTGTTAAATATAGTTATTTTTTTACACAAACGCATCGCTTCGCTTCCGAAGGCCTTTATTAACCCCCCCAGAGCTGTGTAAAGTACGTTTATGATGGATAGATGTGGATGGAAACACTTTCTTCAACTCAAACTCATTGATTTCGCTCACTGCCATTATAAAGCTCAGATGCGTCAGGATATTTATTAATATATCTCAGATTGTGTTCATCAGAATGAAAGGGTGAAGTGGGTGAGTAAAACTTGGGCTAATTTTCATTTGAAAGTGAATTAATCCTTTAACATTTGCACAACCAAGAAAAAAACTAATGGTGCTGGACGTTTTAAATGTTCAAAAAATACCTAACATTTTGGCAACCTAATGTGAACATTAGCAAATAGTTTTGTTCGCTGGGGATATCATTCATGCTCTAATAGCTTAAATCTGCGTTTTAATAAAACAAATGAGCTAAATTGAGCTTTGCAGTCTCAGATTGACTTTAGTTTGTATTCAGTATTTTGGCATTGTAGAAATGACACTTATTTAATGGTTGTTCAGTCGTTCAAAACCTTTCCAGTTTTCACATAGACAGCTTATTACAGAACATTAATCACTACAGGAGTTTGTACAATGTTTGATTTGTGTTTATTTAATCACCTTCCGGCCGGACTATAGCAGGATACCTGTAACAGTAGTTTGCTGAGTAAATATACGTTGTCTCCTGCACACGTACATGCTAACATGAACCTCGAAATGAAGAATGACTGCAGTCAGCGGCAGACGGCTCACATTCTACCCTGTGGGTAAAATCACGGAGAACGCCAAAGAATCCAGGTCATACTAACGCTCATTTTCACTAATATATCATTAACGAGCATTACGCTCAACATATCAGTCGTTCTTGTACAACCAAACGAAGGAATGTTTGTGAAAATGAATCATTACTTCATCAGAATGTACATTAAGTAGTGATTTGTTGAGAGTTATATAATGCACTAATGCACGTTGATGAAGTTATTATGAAGTGTTAGCCAAACCTCTGTGACAGTGAGGTTTTGTCTGTAAGCAAACATGGAGTCATGAAAAGGTTTGCAAACACCCTAAATTTAAACCCACATCGAAACAGCATTGCTTTTGTTGCTATTTCTGCTCGTCTGAGGTCAGCCGTTTTGTTAGTTTAAGAGCAATATAATTTGTGCCTTTTAACACAGTTGTAGAAAGAAGTTGCTCTTTTATCTCTGAGAAAATTACAGGGTGTAAGAACTAATTTGTTACATGTGGCAAACGGAGCTAATTTTACCCAAATAACGATATATTCCAGAGAATATTTGTCCCGCTGTATAAACACGCTCACAAGTCGATACTAAATAATTCACCGATAGATGAGAAAGTGGCTGTGTTTTATCATTTGAAACTAACAAAAGTCTCCTTGTGCCGTCATCTTGCTTTAAAATAAAAACCACTGGCTTTTTGATCAGTTGCAGTGACGTTCGATCATTTTTCTGTGTCCAAATACAGAGTCCTCTGTGCTTGTTTAGAGAGCTGAAGTCGTTCTTGAGTGTGTTTGGAGTGCATGGGTGTAAGAAGTGTGTCAGCATTTGTGTACGTTCCAGAAGAGGCCGGTGCGTGTGCATGACGGATTATGTTTAGTGACTCTGAGAGATCTCCCAGCGCCTCTCCCTCTGTAAATAAACACAGGCGTGCGGACAGGCCATCCCAAAAACAACCCAACACAGCAGAGAGTGTGGGCCAAGGGTGGGCGCTTGAACCTCCGTCGCGCTGCCTGTCACAGCCACTCGCGTCAGCACTTCTGCCTGTTTGAGTGATATTGAGAGATACAAATGGAGTTTGATCTCGAGCAACCTGCTGGAGAAAACATGCATTACGTCATACAGCCGGCCAATCAGAGCATGTCATCCACCAGCTTTGATTCCAATCCCTCAAATGTATATTGCATACAAAACTGGAAAACTCGAGTTACGTAATCGGATTACTTTTTCATGTAATTAGCAAAGTCCGGATTACTTTTTCAATATATCTGAGTTACTTTTTCAAATAAGTAATGCTAGTTACTTTTTCACATGTATTGACTGTCAGCTCTACTATCTTAATGTTCAGAGAAATAAAGGTCAGAGGTCAGAGGCGCTGTGTGAACATGATGGTTATTGTAGTTCTAGACTAAATGTGTCAAGTCAAGTCATCTTTATTTATATAGCGCTTTTTACAATGCAAATTGTGGCAAAGCAGCTTTACATTAATAAGAAAATGGTGTGAACAATTATTATCTCGATTATTATTAACAATTATTATTATAAATGTGAACAAGTATTATCTCACTTGCTCGAAAACATTCAGTATTCCTCGAATTTTAAGCAAACATGTAATAATTAACTATATTAAATAACACAAATATCCTTTATGCATTTAATCTCACTTTATGAATGTCTTTGCTGCTGACCTTCAATGATCTAATTCAACCATACTAATAAGCGAAATTACTTTAGATTAGATTTAGAAATAAGAGTTTTGAACTTCCTTCTCCTGTATCCTATTCTTCTTTAATCCAGAATGGCAGCGTTAATTTGAGTTGCGCCCTCTACTGTACAGGTGTAAATATGCTTGTCCTTCAGCCCGAGGCTTATTCATTTCAAAAATTCAACTTTTCTGTTGTTATTAAAAAACAAACAAGCATACCCAGCCCAGTTGAGAAAAAGCAATGTATTACTTTTAATAAAAAGTAACTAAGTAATGCAATTAGTTTCTTTTTTTAGGGAGTAACGCAATATTGTAATGCAACTTCCAAGAGTAAAATATTTTTAATCACTCTGCCTGGAAACAGTTGGTTACAAGGTAACAGGTTGTCTTAGTAGCAAGCAAACTAGATATTCACAAGAAGATATGCATACTCCGTTTTGCTTTCGGAGTTATGCCACTGAAACACTGGCAGAAATCAGTGTTTTCTGGCCCATTATTTATTAAGTTTAATAGTTTTGAAAGAAGTCTCCTCTGCTCACCAAGGCTGCATTTATTAGAACAAAAATACGGGAAAAAATGAACATTGTGAAGAATTATTACATTGTTTTCTATTTTAATGTATCACACGATCCCTCAGAAAGCATCCTAATATGCCGATTTGCTGCTCAAGAAACATTTCTGATTATTATACGTGTTGAAAACAGTTGTGCTGCTTCATATTTTTGTTGAAATGGTGATATTTTTTCAGAATTCTTTAATGTTCGATAGAACAACATTTATTGGAAATCTAAATATTTTGCAACATTATAAATGTCTTTTCTGTTACTGTTAATTTAATGCATCCTTACTGACCCCAGACTATTGAATGTTTAAATTGTAAAACAATTTTCTCCACACAGTGACTTATTATTGTGGTATAATCTACATAACGTAAATGCTCCCCTAAAAAACAAACTACAGCTGGTTGTTATACATGTCAGTCAGATTTTTCTCGTCTATGTGTTGGCGGTTCCTCACCAAAATGAGCTGCGATGTGGACCAGACATTTGCAATTTAGTCAGAGGTCAGGCTGAGTGAGATTATCCACCAGCTATTTATTTATGAACGTCTACTTTTGCACATTTCTTCGGGTTCCCTCAGATGTGAGTGCGAGCTGTTGATATTATGAAAGCTTGCCGGAGAAATGTCCCGAGTTGGATCCGAGCATTAAGAGTAGCCTGAGTGCAGATTTACCGCCTGTGTGTTTATACAGAACATCCTGATCACAAAAACCTCGGTTTCCTCATAGCTGCCATGAGAGATTTGGTTTTGGTCCACCAAACATCTCTCAGTGAGATTCTCGAGTGGGGTTATTGTCGAAAAAGGGGGACTCGGTACTTATGCAAGACCTGGACCCTCTTCTGCTTCTACTAGGGAGTTAGCGACAGCCAAACTGCATTGCGTAACAGGGAAAGAGTGAAAGGGAGTGAGACAGAAAGAGTCTGAGTAAAGGATGAGAAAGAGAGAGAGATTGTGAAAGAATAACAACTGTTCTTCCAATGCTTTTATACTGTTTACAGGCAGAGCGCAGGTCTCATGTAATACAATACTCTAACACGAGCTCAGCACAGTGTGGGAATGAAATCTGGGGTCCTTTGACGTGTCCAAGGCCTCGAAAGAAGCGAGAAAGGAAGATCGAGATGCTCTGGGAAGCTAGAAAGTAGAGGACGTACAGATGGCTGCAGGAACAGAGATACATTTCCAAGCATACTGAGTTTCCAAAGACAAATCTTTTTTTTTTTTTTGAACACACTGAATGTGAATATTCTGCCACATAATCATATTTAACATTTAAGCATGCAGAAATGCATGCTTTTAGTCCGATGACATTTAGTGGCGGGTTACAAAAATTCCGATTTACATGGAAGAGATCAACGTAAGAATATCTGTAATATTTCAAGATGAACACTTACTGGATTGAAGCACTGTAGGTTTACTTGATTATCCGTGCATCATTGTTTGAATAATCTTTTTAAAATATTAGTATCAAATATGATCATGAGGCATTTGAGGAACATTTATTTGTTCATCTCTCAATCATTGTTGTATTGCATTGATTTATTTATCATTTATCATTGATCATAAAACTAACCATATTACTAAGACATATAATTGGGAGATATTGAGTGACAAGTTAAAATGATAAGCATTTTATGTCAGGAGTCTTTTATAGTGTTATAATTATGAAGATCTCGTTGATTTACATTACAAGATATCAGAATTTCATCGCACTTTTTTGTGCACATAAACACCAGCAATCTTCTCCAAATTGTGTGTTTGCTCAGTTTGAACCTCTGGATAAAACAGCTGTTTTTCCTCCTCTAGTATGAGCTCCATATTCTCACTTTATGAGCCATAAAAGCCTGATATATCAAATATGACCCCCCCCCCTCCCTCCACTCACAAAATTTTTTTTTCAATTTCAAGTCAGGCTTTACAGGGTTAAGGATGTGAACTCTAGTGTTAAATGCCATCCGATCTGTGCTACAGATTTGATTCCTCAAATCATACAGCTTGTTGAGGAGAGGTGTGCTATTACTTTTATTTTATTTTTACATAATTAAAACAGGTGAAAAAAACACCCGTTCTAGACATATTCCGAACACACGCCATTTTTGGTGTGGCGTCCAGGGAGTGATTGGGGGTTAGGTACATTGCTCAAGGCAACCTTAGTCATTTCCTGTCAGTATTGAGACTCAAACCCACAACCTTTGTGTTACCAGTCTGACTTTCCAACCATTAGTCCATGTGGGCATGCATATCGGCAATCACGTATAACACCCTAGCATTGTGGCAGCAATTTTTGCATGGTAAGAACCACTCACATTTTCTTCTTTGAACGCATGAAATTTTTTGGTTTGTGGATTCAAATTAAAGTGCCAACATATATTCTTCCAGCTCTTTGTCTATCATTTTTCTGTGTGTGTGTGTTTTGGATCATTGCTCAGAAGGAGTCCTGCAGGGACTCATGGAAGGGCCTTCAGAAGTATGGGTTAAAAGTATTTTTAGTTCCCAGGGATTATGAACAAAGTTGTTTTCAATTTGCTATTGGCAGGTGAGCGTCAGGGCGGAGGGAAGAACTCTTCCATCTCTTTATTTCTCTCTGTTTTCCCTCTCAGTCACTTCTCTCCCTCCCACTCTTTCTCAGTCTTTCATTTCTTTCCCAGCATTCCCTTCTCTTCCCACTCCCACTCCTCACTGCTTAATCTGGCTTCCGTTCGGCCTCTCAAGGCCTTGACTCTCAGCAGCAGTTTTTTGGAAGCTACTTTGGCTGCTTCCACACAGATCGGAAAAACAGTGTTTACTAACAGGTGCGAGTCGTGGGACTCTCCAAATGTCCTGTATACAACAGCAGACAGGGAGAGAAAAATGTCTGCATTAACAGGTCAAGTCAATTTCCAAAATTTTTGATGTGTGGAATGCAGGTAGCCATACTAAATTTCTTGGCTTTTTATCTATTTCATTTTCAGCTCCCAATGCTTTCATCCTCATTTACACTTCCAATGTTCTGAAAGACGTATTTAAAACAGTTCATGTAAGTGCAGTGGTTCAACCTTAATGTTATGAACAGGGTTGGGGAGTAACGAAATACAAGTAACTTAGTTACGTATTTAAAATACAAAATTTGAGTAAGTGTATTTCATTACAGTTACATTTTAAATGGGTGGTAATCAGATTACAGTTACATCTGAAAAGTGTTTTAGATTACCAAAGTGATTACTTTGAGTTTTAATGTCATTTAAACAGCGATTGGTGATTCTCTGACTCTGACCGTCTGAAAAAGAGGAGTTAAGTTTCATGTTTTTGACTGTTTTCGTGTTTTGTGATAGTTGTTTGTGAGTCATTTTATAATTCACTCGTCACTGCAACTTTTTCTCACATTTTGTTTGCATTTCACAATTCTGACTTCTTTTTATCAGAATTGCGAGATGTAAACTCACAATTGCAAGTTATAAAGTCAGAATTGGGAGATATAAACTTGCAATACTGACTTTTTTTCTTGCAATTGTGAATTTAGTATGTGAGTTTATATCTCATAATTCTGACTTTTCTCAATATTGTGAGTTTATATCTCATAATTCTGACTTTCTCAATATTGTGAGTTTATATCTCATAATTCTGACTTTTCTCAATATTGCGAGTTTATATCTCATAATTCTGACTTTTCTCAATATTGTCAGTTTATATCTCATAATTCTGACTTTATAACTCACAATTGCAACTTTATATCACACAATTCTGAGGGAAAAAGTCAGAATTGTGAGAGAAAAACTTGCAATGACCTTTTTTGTGTTTGTTCCACACTTATTAGTATTCCAAAGTATTCTAAAGTATTTAGATTAAGTTACTAAACTTGAGTAATGTAACGAAATACGTTACAAATTACTTTTTAAAGCATGTATTTTGTAATCTGTAGTGAAATACATTTTAAAAGTAACCTACCCAGCCCTGCCCATTATAATCAATGATTGTAAAATAATTGACTAGACATTCACATGTGCTGATCGGATTTCAATCGAATATGCGCAAAAATTGGATTTGGACTGGCAGTCTGAACATAATGAAAATGACCAATGACACACTGGTTCAGTTTTATACTATAAAGTATAGTTACTAGCAGGCTGGGTAGTTTGTGAGGAGCTGCATAAACTTAACCCAGCAGTAAGTTACACAAAACTACCCAACCACACTGCAAATAACCATACAAAATGAGCCAGTGTGGGTTAAAAATAGAGTGAAGAAAAACACTTTAAAACTTAAAAAGGGAAGTGTTTTCATAACACAATGGCAATGTTAGCAAAATGCTCATATTTTTGTTAGCTGGGGATGTAGCATTTTTAAGATGTGAATGGAAAAAGTAGCTCATTATTGGAAAGGCAACAATGTCTTGAAAACAGTTTAACGGCTGTCATGTTATTGAAACGTTGCTCTAGTTAGTACCATTGTCTTCGTTACTGCCGAACAACACTTGCGGCAGCTCACAGTGCGACGTTCACCTCGCTGCCTCCTGTTTCCTCTCTCTCTCTCTGACCCTCACAGGACAGGACGAGAGCAGCGCGTCCTGCCGAGGGAACGGGGGAATCCGAGAGCATGTCTTACAGAAGTGAGAAATGCTCAAAAGTAGGTCAGATGCTTTCCCTCCGTTCTCCTTCCCGGAGTTTTAGCACATTGCTACCAGTATTTGGTCTCAGTTTCCATTTTCAAATGGTAAAAGTGACTCTGAGGTTGCAAACGGTTGCATCCGGCAATTTCTCGAACTCATAAATCAGGATCAAGTCTTTCGAATGTGAACAAACGTTTGAATATTTTCCTCATAATTCACTGCTTGTAAAAACTGAGAAAACGAATATATCCCCATAAACTATGTCTTAATGTCATAGTTTTATTGAAGCCACATGTCGTGCCATAGGTCTCCACGGTAACTAAAACTTATACCTTTGAAAATAATATAAACACTTGTCTGTGTGTTAAACATAAGTAAGCTTCTGTGTTTGTTTTGTAATATTTAAGGCTTTTTCGTGTTGGAAGGCTCTTCTTTTGCTTGCTCAGCTGTTTAAAGGAATGGTTCACTCAAAAAATATGGTAACACTTTATTTTGATGGTCCGTTTTAGACCATAACAACTACATGTCAGCTTGCTCTCTTAGAAGACTGTCTGCTTAATATCTGCTAACACATTTTCATGCTCCCCAACAGACCTTCAACTCACTATAAGTAACTTTGCATGTACATGTCAACTTATTCTACTAACACTAATTAAAAAATAAAGTGTAACCAAAACCTCTTGGAAAAACGGACTCAAATTTACGTCATTATTCAGTAAAAATCTTCCTTTCTGCTGCAGAAACACGCCTCACTTAGATGGTTTTATGCTGAAATGTGTTATTTTTCGTGTTATGGCTTTAATTCGGTGTGAGCAGTGCTGACGAAATGACGTGAGCCCCTAACATTAGCACAAAATAAATAAATTACTGCTTATGTGTTCAGCGTGAAATTAAATGGTTTAGACATCGAGCTACAGTGCTTTATCAGTTCTTTTGCTCCCTAGAATTTGATTGCAAACTCAATTGCAGTGTGATTACTATCATTATTACAATCCAGAGCTATCGGGTCTGAGGAATCTAAGTTGTTAATTGAAAAGAGAATACTTTAATTAACTTAGATACTGCTTGTTTTGTCAGTTTTTCCCTGTGGTATCAACTATCAATATTTTTTCAGGGTATTGCATCAAATTAAAAAAATCAACACTATAATGTAAATATAGCAAATGGCTCCCGCTTTATGTTGGGTGTCTTAGTTTCTATGCACTTATATTTAAATTAATCATTTGAGACAATGCACTATTGTGTACATGCATGTTTTTACATTGTACTTATATTTTAAAAAATTACCTGCATGTAATTACATCTGTTGATCTTCCCCCACTCATACCACCAAACCTGTCCCTAACCTTACCCGTATCCACCTCAATAGCAGCAAAAGTGTTATGCGATACAACATGAACACAACATGAAGTACATTGTACTTATTTTCTGACGTAAGCACATAGTAGTTAAAGACACCTGTAATGATTGTCAGCTGAAGTACCCGCGAGAAACACTAGAGGGCACTTCACCATGGACTCACTCTCTCACTCACTCACAGACTCTCACCCTCATTCATTCATAAAGGACTACATTTCCCAGAAGCCCCGTACCCATTCATTGATCACCGCACCAGCTGCACCTCATTCACCAATCATTGATTACACACACACCTGAAACACATCACCCACCCCTTATAAGCACCATTTTCACACCACACCAACTGCGAAGTCTTGATCAGCTAACCCTATCATTTCCGAGCGCTATTCCCTTGTCTTGTTTTCCTGGTCCTGTTTCCTGCCTGTCTGTCCCGGTTTTCAATTGTTTGCCGTCTACCCCGTTTGACCCCCTCCTTTGGATTATCGGATTATTGCTCTCTTGCCGCTTGCCTCGATCTTGTTTGCCTGGACATTATTACGACTCTGTCTTCTCCCTGACGTTCCTGTTTGCTGGTATCTGACCATCGCCTGTTTGACCACGTTTGTAAATAAAGCTTGCAATTGGATCTCATCCGCTGACTCGCCCTTCATTACAACACCTAATATAAAGTGGGACAAATAGAGTATTTGTTGTTTATACAACAGTTCGTTTTGCGATAACATGCGATATTCATCCCCATGAGAATGTTACATTGTTTATTTCACTCCGCTTTCAGCATTCTCACAAGTGTCATGGTGGACGAGCAAACCCAGCATATTTTTACAGATACTGTCGTTTTAAGTGTTTTTAGGTGACTTATTTAGACCTCAAATATGTTACTTATATATATAAACATAGTGCCTATTTGACAATTTGTTTAGACATTTTGAACTCCAGGCTATCAACAGCCGTTAGAACAGCTTTATCCCGGCTTTCCCTTCGGGAATTTGCTGCTGGCTCTTGTTTAAACATGTGGTATTATTCATTTTGGGTATATGAAACGGGCAATCTTTGGGCTTATTAATTTATTACTTGTTCCAGAGCAAATCAATTTGGCTAAGGACAAGGTTAAGTTTCATAACTTTCTATTTTTATTTAAATTAAATCCTGTACTATAACTTGCTTTTGTACTTTTGACTGAACTGTTTGCTGTTGTACAAACTTATACTTTTATAGTGACTAATATTGTTTATTTAAATATTATTTTTCAAAAAGTAATATTTTATATAAATAGCATGTCATATTTGATGTTGAGAAGTGGTCCATGAGTCGTTTCGACTTCAGTGAAAGTTATATTATTATGCCAGTAGATGGCAGCAAAGACAGTCTCTATCAGTGAGTCCGTAGCAAAGACATTTATATTGAAAGGGAGTGAAACTAGGTTTTAAACAAGACGTAAAGTTATAAAACACAACTTATAAATGCATTGACTAGCGCTGTCTTGGGAAATCCCCTTAAATGTTAAAAGGACAAAGACATCAGCAGACATTCAAACTGATTTTATGATTATGTATATAAGATTGTCTTGAAGAATATCAGCTAGATGCAGGTAATACACTTGCTTATAGTGATGGATGACTTCGAAACACTGCTTCATGAAGCTTAGAAACCTTTACGAATCTTTTGTCACGAATCAGTGGTTCGGCGTGTGTATCAAACTGCAAAAGTCACGTGTTTTCAGTGGCTTTGTTACATCATAATTGTCACGAAACGCTTTGAAATTTCAATAGTTCACCACTGGGGGGCGATGATCTATGCAAACCCATGAATCATGTAGATTTACTGAGATCGCCCCCCAGAGGTGGATCACTGAACAAGTGTCTATGGGTTTTACCTGATCTCTGAACAGTTTTATATTTGCAGTTTTACATTTGCAGACATTTTAATTAGACATTAGTGTAATTAAAAGGAATAATAATGCTTAATAGTCTTTTATGGGCCTGAGCCATCCATGAACCAAAGAAAACGATCCCTGGAAATTGAAAAAAGAACCCATATTATACAGACACATGATGTTTAATCTTATTAGATGATTAGTTAATTGCATTTGATAGATTTTTTTCTTTCAATAAAACACGCAATGGGTTTGTAAAAGGTGTTTTTATGCATGTTTGGTCTGATTTTTTGTTCTGACCAGCAGGGGTCACCAGCGAGTAGCGTTTCGAATGCTCCGAAAGAATGAATCATTTCGCAAAGCAATTGGTTTACTTGATTCAAAGCTTTGAAAAGCTTCATTTCTCCGATCACTACTTGCTTAGTTATTCTCTCTCTCTCATAATACTCCACGTAATACAATAAGCTTTGTTGAAGTGACTCAACGTTGTTAGATCTAAAGCGATGTTTTAGAATTCATAACGGATGCTTGGGCTGTTAAACTCTCAACTTGAGATTTGAATCCATGGCGGACAAAGGGTTTTTAAAGACAAATCATTGTTGTTTCTTATTTATTTACACACTTGTGCTGTTGTATAATCGCAATATCGCACTCGTAGCCGTGCGATATAGTTCTATATCAGCACAGCTGTGATTGCCTCTGGCCGAATCAAAGCCGTGCTGACATAGAGTGATGTCGCACGACTACTCGTGTGATATTACTCATTTAACATCGCCAAATAGCTTTCCCATCCAACTGTTGTATTTGTCTGCTGACTTCAGTTAACCGATGAAGAGTTCTGGCCACTAATGAGGCCTTTGACAGACGACCTGGAACATCTGTAGCGGATGAGGAGTGGGGCGTTTTACTGTAATGTAGACAGAAGGTGAGAGTATAGTTGGTGTGTGTCACGGAGGCGTAAGTTGTATGTGTAATTTGATCCGAACGCTATCTCCTTCCCTGTCAACCGCACATCTGACAGCGTTTTCCAGCCAGAGAGAGAGATTGTCCACTCAGCAACAGGAGTTATTTCGAGACCGAAGGACGGACAGCCGTGTCATCGAGCAGACAAGCTCACTAATCTATCGGTTTCATTAAAGCCTGGAGGAAATCCAGCACACAGGAAGTAGGACTGAGGTCAGTGAGGGAGCAAAGGACACTGGGAGGCATTTCCTGGCACAGGTGTTTGATCAGGGGTGCAGATCCTTAACCGGGATCCAGTGTCCTTTACTACTTAACTACTTAATGCCTTCAAGATGTATATTCCACAACAGCTTATGGTTTCAGTGATTAAAACGAACCTGATGTCATGTCTTCACAGATGTGCGTACGAGGGTTCAGTGAAGGTTTATATATTGGAAACTGCACAGAAGCGTCAGATAAGTGTTTTCCGATAACCAAACAACTGGTGAAGCTCTGCAGCGTCTTTCCTCTCAGGAAGGAAGCTCTTGTGAGATCAAGCCACTGTGCATATTTTTTGGAGCACATCACAAGTGGTCCTCACTCACGAAGACTTCCTGAGTTTAAGATCCAAGTGTTTGCAATGGCAAACGTGACGAGTGATTTATGGGAACGTAAAAAAAAAGGCTCTTTGTTATTATTAATGTGTATTAAGCGTGAGTGTGTGTGTGTGTGTGTGTGTGTGTGAGGGCTATTGCTGTTTGTGGACGCTTTATATCGGGGTTCAACCAGTTCAATTTCAGCAGCAGATCTGACTAATCTTTTCCGACGTTATCTATATTGAAAAACTGTTACATTATTTTATATTACATCATTTTGTGTGTGTCTGGTAACGAGGTGCTATCAACGAGCTTATGTAAGCCAGTAAAATTCCTTAGATGGGAATATTAAGCCCTCGCGAGATATTTTCATTCTTTCACGATCAAAAAGAAAATATGCCCAGCTGAGAGTGTCAGTTTCACTTTTTACAGAGCTGTAAAGTCAGGTCATACAGTAGTGGCCAAAAAGTCATGTCTGGCATATCTTCACCCTTTTATTCAAATATTATTAAAAATGCGTTAAAGATTTTGTAAGCATAGTTATGCTTGGAGTCAATTGTTTTATTTGTGATAATAATGCAATGAAACATGGCAAATTGTACCGATCATTTTTGGCCAGGCTGTTATACAAAGAAATTATGAACACATGCAAAAAGAAGAGAGAACCAATGGAATATTAATAACTGCTTATGTTGTAGTCAATGTATGCTTTTTAATTTTTTTTTCGTAGTAAAATAAAACCTGTAGGTGTGGTTCGTCGTTTTATTTTTGGCAGGTTTTGAGTTTTGTTAATATAGAATTTTATAATATATAATAATATTTTCCTCATATTTCAATAGAAACAAACATAACTTTTGGCAACTACTGTACATGCTGCGCTTAAAATAATATTTAGGCCTAAATTTAAGATTTATGTATTCGAATTGCATATAAAATTTGCAACCATTTGATTTACATAGTTTTAACATAAAGAAACAAATAAACTTAATAGTAAAAACCTGGGTAACACTTTATTTTACAGTGTCATTGTTACATATGTTACATGCATTTACTATAGTAATAACCCAAAATTATGCATAATTACATGCAATTAACACTAAACCAAGCTCTCAACCTAATCCTATAGTAAGTACATGTAGTTAATTGTCATTACTCAGTACTTAAATGTGTAATTACACTGTAATACTGTCACCTTAAAATAAAGTGGAACCAAAACCTGAATATGTTTTACATACAGAATAACTAGGTTTTCATATTTATCATCATTATATCCAGTTTGTTTCAATCACATAGATTTGAACTAAACTGCATATTGCTTGTTCTGCAACTAGCCAAATTTGAGCCATGTTCACACTTTTTAACTGAATAATTGTTTTTACAGTAAACAGATTTATGCTGACATTATTTAAACAAAATCAAATAGTTTATAATAAACTGACATGATTTTTTTGAGTGCAGAAATCTTGTCTGACAAATATGCATCACATTAAGTGCTTACACAAGTGTTTATTACATGTAGGCCTAAATGTTTTTGAGTGTGTCACGTGACCTTTAATTTTAGATGACACGCCCAAAGTCTGTTCCCAAAACTCAAAGGTACATTCTCAATCTGGGATACTCTAATCTGATTGGACTTTTGAGGAAGAACTAATCACTGAATTTTCAAACGTTTAAGTCAGTACACTCCACTGCAACTTAAAAGGTTTATTCAAAACAATAAATTCGAATTTTTAACTTGCAATCATGCATGTATTTAAGTTGTGGTAACAGGTCCCCTGAATTACTTTTTAGCATCTAATCTTTGAAAGAGTTTGATATTGGAGGAAAAATGAAACCACAGCAGCGCTATATAATCTGCTTTGTTTATGCGAAATAATCAGTACTTATCACTTGTGGAAGTCTATAGACATTCTAATATTTGCAGTGTTTTCACTGTAATTATAAAACAGTCTCTCTGTGTATGTTAATGTGGTTCTGATGAGTTTGTTCAGACCACAGCGGCACCACATGTAACTAATCATTTTTATGTCACGTTCGTATAAATCAGCGGTTATAGAGTCTCTGCTACTGAATCTCTGTAAATCAGTGGTTTGCTTCCTGCGTCAGCCCATATTCCCCAGTGGACTGGAGAGTGACAGGAGGCTTGTGGTGTATAGAGATTAGAAGTATCATTATACGTATGCGCGCACTCACTCGTGTGTGAACTCAGAAGAGCGTGCGCTGTGGTTTCCAGTGAACCCTGCTCAAAGCGTCCAGTGTAAAACCAGCACAGCAGAGCCTTTCATGGAGTCAAGATGTAAATACTGCGCTATGCTGGCTCATTGTAAGTGTGACTTTGTCTGTTGATGGAAGGAGAAAGCTTCAGAGAAGTGCGTTAGAGTTAGAATTGCCTCCTATATGAACAGGGTTGGTTATGTATTTAAAATGCAAAATTTGAGTAACTGTATTTCATTACAGTTACATTTTAAATGGGTGGTAATCAGATTACAGTTACAGTTACATCTGAAAAGTGTTTTAGATTACCAAAGTTACATTTAAACAGCAATTGGTGATTCTCTGACTCTGACCGTCTGAAAAAGCGGAGTTAAGTTTCATCAACATTTTAATACTTTTAAGAGGATCATAAAAATGTTGTTATTTTTATTTAGTTCTGTCCTGAACAAGACAAAATGACTGTATTTCTAAAAAAAAAAAATGTCCCACTTTCAACTTAACTGTCCTGTCATGACCTGATGATCCACGACTGTTTTCATGTTTGTTTGTGAGTCATTTTATAATTCACTCGTCACTTTTTCTCACTATTTTTTTTCCTCTCAATTGTGAGTTTGCATTTCACAATTCTGACTTCTTTTTCTCAGAATTGCGAGATTTAAACTCACGATTGCAAGTTACAAAGTCAGAATTGGGAGATATAAACTTGCAATAAACAAACATGAAACACTTGAAACTTAACACCGCTTTTTCACCAATTGCTGTTTAAATGACATTAAAATTCAAAGTAATCACTTTGGTAATCTAAAACACTTTTCAGATGTAACTGTAATCTGATTACCACCCATTTAAAATGTAACTGTAATGAAATACACTTACTCAAATTTTGTATTTTAAATACGTAACTAAGTTACTTGTATTTCGTTACTCCCCAACCCTGCTCGGCACCATGCCCTGAAGGAGTCTGTGAAGTTTCGGACCAGCTACACCTGTGGATAAAATTGACTTATTTTCTCGAGATCTCCTTGGATTCGTGAATCCTTGCCGAATCCAACGATACCAAACATGCTAGGTTTCGGCGTGCAACGTTGTGATTTAATGTTTAAAACACAAAATTGACATGTAGTGTCATTGTTGGTCTGCTGCTAGTTTCCTTGTTTGCTTCTGTTGTGCTGAATTGATGCTTTACAGCTGTATTTTTATATTTCAGTACTACTAATGCAAAGTCAGCCTCTTAGATAAAACACATTTGTTAGGATATACACTACCAAATCAAAGGTTTGGAGTCGGTGAGATATTGTTTTATAAAATAAATGATTCCGTTTATTCAGCAAGAATCCGTTGAATTAATTAGAAGTGACAGTAAAGACATTTGTAATGACCAATCAGAATAAAGTATTCCAGAAAGCCTCGTAATAAAGTTGAAGCTTTCCTTCAAAGCCCTGATTGTTCTTACAGTCACTGCAGCTGCCGAATGTTTTCTTCTGTCCGTCTCATGTGGACGGACGTCCTGCTCGCGTAGGCTTATTAAACAAACCGTTGAGCCTCTGTGATCCTTGGCTTCTGTGCAACGCTCGGGGTTCGTTTAGTGCTTCAGGCCTTATCATACGCCATCTGACAGCGGTTTCTCTCGGTATTACTGCACGCTAAGATCATGGTTGCCGTTGTATGTGCGTCGTGGTAGGTTAACCCTCTCCAATCAGACTCCCACATGGGATGAGTCCGAGTATATCGCTGCATGTCGCACGGAATCACGCCACCGTAATTCATGCGGTGTCACGGCGGCCTGCTGCCGTATCCCTCGGTTGTTAGCTTACACAGTTGCGCATGTGGCTTCGGTTGTCTTTGTTAATTTGTTGAGCTACTGTGCGGAGTGTCGCTCTGATCTCGCCGTTCCACACATGGTTCTCGGCACGCACAGTGTGCGTACGGAGCCTGTCAAAGCACATGACGTTCACACATGGTTTTGAGTACTGCATGAATGTTGGGCTACTGGGTTCACTCGGAAAGCATATGGAGCGGGTCTGTACCCCAGCTGACCCTCGCGTGACAGCTCAGCCTGAGAGGTGTGTCCCGCCATTGTTTCATCACACTTTGAGTGTACACACTACACTGCCCAACAAGCAGGAGGGCTCGCATGTAAAAAGTGACGTCATTGCAGCACTGCCTTCCCTCTACGAGACTCTGCCTCGCTCAGGCAACATTTTAAATGGTTTGAGTTCCATGAGCTGTGCATGTGAAGAAGAAGTAGTGTCTGTTACCTTGTTTATTTTGGTTCCTTATTCGCATTTGGAGCCAACCCTCCTTCGTTTCTGAGTCAACGTACTTCAAATCTTATAAGATCTTATAAGATATAATCTTATAAAAGTAGACTGTTAGGTATATATACATGTAGTGGCAAAGTTACTTATAGTTAGTAAAGTGTTGACCATCGAAATAACCATGTTAACTCTAAATGTAATACCGAATAACTCTCTTCAGATAAAGTTATAATGATCAACATTTTATCAACATTTTAATACTTTTAAGAGGGATCATAAAAATGTTGTTATTTTTATTTGGTTCTGTCCTGAACAAGACAAAATGACTGAATTCATAAAAAAATCGTCAACTGTCAACTGAACTGTCCTGTCATGACCTGATGATCCACGACTGTTTTCATGTTTTGTGAGTCATTTTATAATTCACTCGTCACTGCAACTTTTTCTCACAATTTGTTTTTTCTCCTCACAATTGTGAGTTTGCATTTCATAATTCTGACTTCTTTTTCTCAGAATTGCAAGTTATAAAGTCAGAATTGGGAGATATAAACTTACAACTGACTGTTTTTCTTGCAACTGTGAATTTAGTATGTGAGTTTATATCTCATAATTCTGACTTTTCTCAATATTGTCAGTTTATATCTCATAATTCTGACTTTTCTCAATATTGTGAGTTTATATCTCATAATTCTGACTTTTCTCAATATTGTGAGTTTATATCTCATAATTCTGACTTTTCTCAATATTGTGAGTTTATATCTCATAATTTTGACTTTTCTCAATATTGTGAGTTTATATCTCATATCTGACTTTATAACTCACAATTGCAACTTTATATCACGCAATTCTGAGGGAAAAAGTCAAAATTGTGAGTTAAAACTTGCAATTACCTTTTTTGTGTTTGTTCCACCCTTATTAGTATTCCAAAGTATTCTAAAGTATTTAGATTAAGTTACTAAACTTGAGTAATGTAACGAAATACGTTACAAATTACTTTTTAAAGCATGTATTTTGCAATCTGTAGTGAAATACATTTTAAAAGTAACCTACCCAGCCCTGACTACAAAGTGTGCTTAAGTAAACATTAGTCATAAGTACACATACGTTGCCTATTATTTAATTTCTATTACATTATCTTCAAATAGTTTTTTTTAAATATACTTTTAAGTTTGAAAGTACGCTACAAGTGCACATTAAATGTGATTCATTTTCACTTGGGGAGGCTCCTGCAACTGCTCCCCTGGTCAGTTTTGATTTCATGTGTATACAAAAGTACTAAACAATGGTGTAAAAGAGTAAGAAGTCCTGGCAAAGGGCCTGGATTCTTTACATATACTGTACCTCCACACATGCAGGTATAAAGAAAGTGTCTTAACAGGTCAGTAACGGCATCCACTGTTTGTTCCAGATGTCATCTCTCCAACACATTACAACCCGTACTTCAGGAGGCTGAGGTTTGACGTGAGCTCCATGGAGAAAAACGCCTCAAACCTTGTGAAGGCAGAGCTCAGGATCTTCAGGCTGCAGAACCCAAAGGCCCGTGTGTCTGAGCAGCGGATTGAGCTTTACCAGGTAAGTTCTCTCCTGTCCCTCAGCCCTTCATTTCCTTTGACTTCATGCACTTATTCATCTCGCCGAACTGTCTTGACAGCAGCAGCACAACAATCTTATTACTTGCATGCAAACTTTGGCTTTGGTTCTCACACTTGAGAATGAATAAATTATAAATAATTAAAACATTTTTTATAAAAAACAATATTAAAAGTTTACGCCAAAGCAATTTCTTCATTATGAGATCAGAAAGGATCTACCACCTTTTTTTTAAATCTTTTTTCAATTTTATGCCCCTCAAAAAATCTCAATTTTATTTCAGAAACTGATACATAATTATCCTAGAAGAGGTGTATTTAAGTCATTGAGTGTGTTGAAAATCATGTCATAACAACACATAACAGTAAACTAGATCGATATTAGAATATCGTATTAATATTATCAAGAAAAAAGATTCAAGCAATAAGACTGTGTTGAGCTATTTAACATGATTAGTTTTCTGTCGATGAATGCATCCAAACAGTTGCTCACCTGTCTAATAAAACACATAATATATTAAAGCGTCTTTGGTGTTTCCATGGTTTCTACAAAATAAGATGGGAAATCGAGGGTAACGCAAGTATGATGTCATTGATGGGGACGCATGGACACGGCCCATGTCCTGGTTAAAATTGCTTATTTATCTGGATTTAAACATCCTTTGGAAACATCTGGGATAATGCAACACAAGTTCACCAAATATATATATACTCTTATAGTGGTTTTTGGATATTTTAATCTCAAAATCTTTCAAACATGCAAGATTAACCAAGATAGCAAAGTCTGCAATCAAAATTCAGAGACTTCTATAATCACTTTCTCATCAAATACTTCCAAAACCAAATGATCTGAGCTAGGCCATCAACATTATATCCTTATACTCTTAATATATGTATTTTAACTATGGAAGCTTGTTTCTGCCAAATAAGGAAAAAAAAAATTAAGGTAATTACAACTTTTTATCTCGCAAATATTGTATTGACATTTTTTGCAATGGCGAGTTTATTGCAATTCTGACTTTTTAAAATTATTTTAGCAAAAATGAAAATGTATATATATATTTTGCTAAAATAATTTTAGGAAATGCACTGAACAACAATATGTCACTCAGAAATTGCTAGAACATTTCACAAATAATTACAAAGAATCAGCAAGTAACCAGTCCCTCCAGATTTTTTTTGTGATTGTTGCGGGCAAAAATCATTGATTATGCGGCACTTTTTCTTAAAAAAAGCGATGGAATGGATTGCAATTTTATGCAATGAAATTACAGGAACTTGCAAAAACGGCGGTTTGATGCAAAAGAGGAAAAAAAGGTGATTCACCAACACCCTGTTCTCACTAGTTCACTACCTTCAAGTCAAGAGTCATTTCTGATCATTCAAGCTACTAAATCACAGAATATTGAAGTTCTCATTCTGTTTTATTTCAGACCTTCATTAACACATGAATCAAACTTACAAAACATTGAGTCAAACAAGTTCTGTCGCTTCACAAAAGGAATATTCAACAACTTCTGTAAAAATGAATAAATAAAATATAAAAAAATAAAATGTGTGCTTCCTGTTTTACAGAGGTAGCTACACAAAACAGACATCTTCTGTTAAATTAAGTGCTTCCAATGCACAAAGTGCAATCTCTGACTGTGTAACGATGAGCGAGTCAGCGGGTTTAAAGCCAAAAGCAGCTTTATTCTGAGACGTAGTCAAACAGGCAATGGTCAACTCAACAGCAAACAAAAGTAGCAGGGAAAAGGCAGACTCGTAGTAAATAAACAGGCGAATGGTCAGAGGCAGGCAGATAAACATTAAATATACAAGAAACAGGCAGGATTCGGAAACAGGCAAAAACAGGACAAGGGTAACACTCAGTAATGTACAGAATGAACAAGACTTCGCAAAGTGGGTGTGTGCGAGTGGTGCTTTTATAGTGGTGAGATATGAATCAGGTGTGAAGGTAATGCGAAACAGCTGACAGGGTGATCAGTGACTGGATGAGGGGCTTATGGGAAATGTAGTGTGGTGTATGGAGTCCATGATGTGAGCGGGCGACCTCTGGTGGCAGGTGGATGGAACATGACGGAGCGGAATCATAACATACTGCAACGTGAATTATTTTACATACTACTAATATACAGCGTCGTCTGTGGTCCAACACGCAGTTGCACCGAGTGCAAAATTATTTGCCCCCACTGTCATGTGACACTCCGGGAAACTGCTTCGCGCGATCTTTTGCGCTTATTTTTGTTGGCAAATGAGAATGATCTGCGTGCTTCATCATGGTTTCACCGCGGGGTTTGCAGATGATGTTCACTTTGCATAATTACGTCACTTCATAAGGTTCCCATGGCAATAGCGGGAAAATAATGGCGCTTTACTTGTGTGAAATAAACGCAACATTTTTCAACTTTCTGCTAAGATATATGTGACTTTTTTGCAACGAAAATACGGGGATTATGAAATCATGCTAGCCCCGCATATTTTGCTTGCCGAAATCGCCAATTTATGCGGCGAAAGTGCGGCGTATTTGAAAAAATGCGACCCCCGCATAAATATGCAGACTTTGGCTGATTATGCATGAAAGAGTAACGCAATATCAAACTTGAAATTTTGAAGTTTAAAGACTGAAATAGTATTTTCTTGTAAAACATGCTCCAATAATCTTTTTTTTAAAGTGTACAGCTGAAATAAATAAATCATAAATAAGTCTGTAACCCAGGTCACTCTTCAGATGGATTCATGTGTGGTTCACCAACACACACTCAAGTTCAGAAAACCGTTTTCACACCAACCAAGTGAACCAAACTCTGACGTCAAACAGACTTGTGTACGCAGTGTGAAAGCGCCCACACATGCACTTTTTAACCTCTCTTCTCCTCCTTCTCTTTCCTCGTATGTTCGTTTATTTATCTTAAGGGTGCTGTAGAGCTCCGGCCCATCGATCAGCGGGGTTTTATGTGTGTGTGGAGAGAAGTGAGTGTGGAATGCTGTTTGGTGATTTAGAGTTTCGAGGGTCTCGAGGGCCAAATAAAATCCCAGCGTTGTCGAGGTCTGTGCTCCCCACCTCCCACCTGCCTCTCCATTTAACCTCGCTCCCCTCCTCTCTGTTCATGTGTCAGGTCTGTCATGACAGGTGCAGTAAACACTGTCCCACTAACACAGAGATGGTGAATGTGTTAGGGAGGTTTTAAAAGGAGTTTGCAAGGAAGGGAGAGGTTGATCCTGTTCCATTTTTATTACTCATGTTAATGACCTGTTGTAGCTGGTCAGGAAAATACAGTCATTATAATTAAAGTGAACTTTAATATAGTGCTATATAATACATTTAATATAGTGTAACTACATATTGCATTAACTAGTTCAAGATGGGAGTCGAAAACAGTGAATCTAATCACCATACAGGCAAAATTTTGCTTCAAGAATGTACCGATGTCTGAAGTTTGATGGTGAAATGGTGAAACAGCTCAAACTCTGAAAGAGAAGAAAGAGAAATATTTCCCTATAGTTCGTATTTACTTTATTCTCACTGTCAAATCGCAAGACCAAGAGAAGGGCAAACCTTTGAAAAATTGTTATTTGATGAATATCAGTGACATTGGCAGTCGTCATATGACTTGGACAAAACATTTTAAGATATTTATAATATTTCAACAAAACTGCTTCACAAATGTCAGGACGATGATGTTTTTAAAGATTAGAATCTATTTTAATTCAGAAATGTTCATCACAGAGGTAAAGTGTAGAATTGTACACTCTAAATGCTGGGATATTGGTATGATGATCGAGACTGGCGTGGTAATGGATATGATTGGCGGAATAGATCTGCTACGCTGCTGCAGAGCAAGACTTGCAACTGCCAATACATTCACAGACATTGCTGTGAGCATGCAAGACATACTGCTGACAACATACATGATTTAACCCCATAGGAGATCTATACAGGTGGAGCTGGGGAGGGAGAAGGGTTCTGAAAGCACGCTGCAGACTAACAATGCCAAATATTTGAATGTTTGAGCAGCAAGCTCATTGGCCGCTGATGCAACGGCAACCAATCGGCTGCGCTGTTTAGATAATGGTGCAATCGCTACCAAATGAGTTAAAGACCCATCAGCCTGCATCGTCAGAGCTTCAAGCCAGAACTAGGTAATTGGGTTGAAAATGGATAAACCAATTGGTTTGGAGTTAGGTTTGTCCAGGTTCAACTATTGTTTAAAAATTACTGTATTGCATGCTTAAAATGAACCCAAAGTATGTTGGAAATGAGCATTTATTAATATGTTTAATAATGAACTTTATTAATAAGTTTAATGAATAAATTGCGTATTAATAAATATTCACCTTTTATATTATTGTTGCCTCTAGTAATTATGTGTCTGATTTTTAATTTCCAAACCATTTTTGGTTCATTTTAAACCAGCTATAAAGTAATTTTTAAACAATAGTTGGGCTAAATAAAACTACCCAGCACGTTGGGCAAATATTTAACTCAACCGCTGGATTAAAACAACCTAATTGCTGGGTTTGTACATTTTCAACCCAACTTGGGTTGTTTCTGACCCAGCATTTTTTAGAATGTAAATATGAATAGCTTTCAAAAGTCACCAAGGCTGCATTTATTTGATCAAAAATGTAGTAAAAACAGGAATATTGTTAAATTGTATTACAGTTTAAAATAAAAATAATATGCTAATTTGCTGCTCAAAAAACGTTTCTTATTATCAATATTGAAAACAGTGGTGATGCTTCATATTTTTATGGAAAACCTTTTTCAAGATTCTTTGAGGAATATAAAGTTCAAGAAACAAATCTTTTGTAACATTACAAATGTCTTTACTGTCACGTTTGAGCAGTTTTTGCATCCTTGCTGAATAAAAGTATTCGTTTCCTTCCAAACAAAATCTTACGGTAGTGTATTTTACAATAAACGAGTAGATCCCTTCTCTATTTTAGTAATTCAGCTCTCCTGTTAAACCAATCAAGCGTTATTGCAGTCCAGCATGGAGATTTATCTCCATATCAGCCGTTGTGTAACCAGATTCCAAACTGGCCCAAAAGCCCCTCGACTGGTTTATGGACAGCAGACCCCTGTAGCTCCAGTCTAAGGATCCTACAATTAGTATCTCCGTTTTGGCCTCCGTCTGAGCCTCTCCATCCCACGTTCACCTCCACGGCCTGATGGAAGGAAGCTGAGCCGCTGCAGCGTTGCAGCTGAAGCAGTGTTTTACGCATTAAGAGCTGCGCTGTCCAATGTAAACACGCAGCCACGAACGACAGAGGAATAACAGTGCACCCTGTCCAGCATCTGTTTCCGCCACCGCAGCCTCTCCAAGCATTTCCCAGGCCTGGCTAATCAATCAGGGAGCTTCCAATGGGAGGAAGGGAACTGCTGTTGAGGCGCTGGACAGGGTACCGCTTTATAGATGGGTGGCACACAATCTGTGGTCGACCAATGCTGATGCGTTTCCTGTTTCTTCAGATTTTAGGTCATAAAGATCTCACGTCACCCACACAGCGCTACATTGACAGCAAGGTGGTGCGCACCCGTATGGAGGGGGAGTGGCTGTCGTTCGACGTGACGGAGGCCGTCAGTGAGTGGCTGCTGCACAGAGGTAAAGAGGGTCAGAGTGTTTGATTATACATGTCTTGTGCATATATTTATGTATAAGTCCTGCTGGAAAATCCAACTCAAAACCAACTTAATGACCTCATGAAATCAAAATTGTCCAAAACATCAACACAAAATGTTTTTAATCTTTCTCGACCAAAAATATTGATGACTCATCTTGTACTCAAGGGTGTGTCCCTTGTAAAAAAAAAAAAAAAGAAGTGTATTTAATGTGCACTTATAGTGTACCTTAATATACAGTAGATAATATAATATGAATGAAATAAAAGAGAGTACACATTCATGACTACGTTTCTCAACTTAAGTACACTTTTAAAAAGTGCACATTGTAATATCAAATTAATATTTTTACTTAAAGGGATAGTTCTCTCAATAATGATTGATGATTTACTCCCATGATTTACTCACCCTCAAGCCATCCTAAGTATAGATGACTTTTTTCTTTTGGTTCCTCTTATATTGAAATCCTCAGACATTTCTCTTCAAATTCATGACCAGTGTTTTGTTATTGCTCTATCCTGTGAGCTTCCATTCATTGCATCATGCGTCGGGTCAGAGGTCAATCTTCCGCCGCGAAACGATACATACGTAGCTAGTTATTATAGTTTATAAAGTTTTAAATATGGATTTTTTTGGATCATCACTTCTCTTCGAAAGGCCTTTATTAACCCCCAGCCGTATGGATTATTTTTATAATGGATGGATGCATTTTTTTTGCTTCAAAATCAGAAAATTCAAAATTTTCATTGCTGGGTGAACTATCTCTTTAAAGTACATTTCAATTCAATACGTTTTAGTGTCTTTCTGTTCATCTGAAAGTGTTCATTATCTTGCTGTCAATAGAGACTCACTGAACCATCGGATTTCATCAAAAATATCTTCATTTGTGTTCTGAAGATGAATGTAGATCTTACGGGTGTAGAACGACATGATGGAGAGGAATTAATGACTGAATTTTCATTTTTGGGCGAACTAACACTTTAACTTAAAACTACCTTAAAGAAGTCACTTATTTTAATGTATTAACTAACTTACACATATAAAGTACTTTATTATAATTCTATTTTCATAGTGTTTTAATTGATATTCTATTTAAGTTAATGTTTTAAATGTACCTAATTGCAACTTCATCATTCCAAATGTGTAATAACAAATATATATTTAAATACGTGACATACAAGTTTTATTAGAAATGGCATGGTAACACTTTACAATAAGGTTCATTAGTTAAACATTAGTTAATGTATTAACTAACATGAACTAACCATGAGCAATACATTTGTTACTGTATTTACTAATCTTCGTTAACGTTAGTTAATGAAAATTCAGTTGTTCATTGTTTGTTCATGTTAGTTCACAGGGCATTAACTAATGTTAACAAGACTTTAATAATATATTAGTAAATGTTGAAATTAACTTTAACAAAGATAAATAAATGCTGTATAAGTGCAGTTCATTATTAGTTCATGTTAACTAATGTTGTTAACTAATGAACCTTATTGTAAAGTGTTACCAATGGCATTAAAGTATTTTAGTTTACCATAAATCCTTGTTTAAAACCATATTTGAAAGACAACAGAAATAATTATGAAATTACATAAAAAGATGTACTTAAGTCCTACTTAAGTGGGTCAAAAAAGCACTCTATAGTTCAGGTGCATTTAATTTAAATCTAAACCTCAATACATTTTCATTTAATTGTAAATATCATGCAATTTAGTGTCCAAAAACAATACATTCAGTATGATAAAGTGCACTTCTTTTTCACAAGGACTCCAAGACCCTCTCCTAATAACTAATGATGTCACTAACTAGCTATAGTAAGTATCAAATCGCAGTTCCACAATTTACCAGCAAAAAAAAAAAAAAAAAAAAAAAGGTAGCTACCATGCTTCATTGAACTAGCATGAGCACTTTAGGTTGGTTTGACCTGGTTTTAAAGCAGGAAGGAAATTAAGAGTTAGTCATAATTTCCAGTTGAGATGGAAAATGGCCTTTCTTTCAGGCATTTTTAGAAAAGCAGTCAAATTGCTAGTAAATTTCACAAATAATTACAAAGAAATGGTAAGTAACACATTGAATTAAACAGAAAGTGACATCCTTCATGCATGCAAAGTTTAGTGAGTTTCCTCCATAGCTTTTCAAAGTGCTAGAGAATAGCAATAATAACAGGCCAGAGCATGATGGTGTAGGATCATCGTCAGCATACATGAGCTCATAACAGTCGGAGCCCAGCGGTTCTCCATCACATTACGCAGGAGAGCGATAGACAGAGGCTACAGCGGGAGAGATTCAGCATTACTAGAGTAGTTATGATGAATGCTGGAGCTGAGAGACAGCAGTGACGGTGTGTGACTCCTGAGGGATCATGGGAGTGGGCTATCTCAGCCTAACTCACTCACATCAGGGGCCCGATCCAGAGATGAGCTCATTTATCTGCTGCAGATTATCTGACCTTGCTGTGCATGTGAGGTTTTTTCACTGTTTTTCTCTCCCACCAGACAGAAACAATGGATTCAAGATCAGCCTGCACTGTCCCTGCTGCACATTTGTGCCGTCAAATAATTACATCATCCCCAACAAGAGCGAGGAGCTGGAGACACGCTTTGCAGGTGGCTTTGGGTGGGGGTGCGAGTTTGTGTGTGTGTGTGTGTGTGTGTCTTGGAGAAAAAGAAAAGAAAAGTGGGAAAAAAATGTTTTTATTTGTTCATAGAGTCCATCAAAAAGTGGGTCTGACTGAGGTCTGAATCCCCCCGAATAAATTCAAAGCGACAGGGTGCTTCAAAACTGGTCCAAAGTCTGGACACACCGACTCATTTTAGATTAATAATAAAGTCATCACAGCTATGACACAACACAACTGAGGACATGGGAATTATGCGGTGAATTAAAAAAATGTGACACAAATAAAAAATAGCTTCTATTTGAACTTTAACGTTTCCACCCTTTGTCTAGATTCCAATTTCTAGTTAAATGCTGCTTTGCTAACAAGTTTTTATGTTTGCTAGACACATGTTGATTCTATCTGGTCCTATTAAAAATATTATAATTCATTATTATTATTATTATTTAAAGAAAGTTTTAACAAGTCAAAAATTGTCCCGATAGCCTTGTGGGTAGCACTTAGACGTATAGTGCGGTTGCACGTCAGGTGACCCGAGTTTGGCTCATGAACCTTTCCAGATCCCATCCCTTTATCTCTCATTTTGCTTTTCCTGTCTTTTATAGTCCTGTCTGGCTATAAAAATGTCATAACAAAAATGTTTTGCAATAAACAAAAAAAAGTGCTTTCAAACAATATTTCATTTACCCAAAAAGTTAATTTACAAATTAGTCAGATCAGGGTTTAAGGGCTTTTAGTGATTGTTAAGATCATCTAATGTTCCTGAAATCCATATGTTGTGTGCATTAAAGCATAGTGAAAAACTTATTTTTTATATTTTAAGTTGGCGACTCCTAAAATCACTCATGGTTAATTGCTTTAGTATAGATTTACATTTATGCATTTGGCAGATCTGATTGGGCAGATTTTATCCAGTGTGAGTCAATGCATTCAAGGTACACTGAGAAAAAAATACTGTACTTTTATTTTTAAAAAATACTCTTAATTTTTAAGAATTTTGTTTTTTCAAATCTTACATTTTGATTGAATGTTCATCAGAAATATTTATTTTCGAAAAAGACAAAAAAGATCGTACCATACTTAATTTTCTTTATACACAAGCCAAAAACTTACTTAATATAGTTTTTTTTTTTTTTTTTACTTTTACTACTTAATCTTACCATAAACAAAACTTCAATTAGCTATTCTTTTACAGTAGAATTTTCACTCAGGGTAAAATAAAGACAACTTGGAAAGACCTTGATGCGGTTGTCATTTTGAGATATGCGTCAGTTTTTGTATTTATCTACTATCAAGAAATAAATTGATAATTTCAGTAGTCAGTAAAAGTATAACCATCATGTGTTCTGCACATGAACGGCAAAAGTAATATTAAACACAATTGACCCTTCACAAAGACCCCACAATTATTCAAGTTCACCAACGTTAAACTCCCCTGACTGTTTTGTCAGACAAAATGGCGGATTCGGAGTTATGATTGGTCAGATCGCCTGTCAATCAAACTGTTTACGAAGGGTCGATTGTTTCTATGAAGAACATTAAGAAAACCGTGATTTTCAAATAGACCAATATAAAAATGCACTTTAAAGGATTCAGTCAGTTCCTTTTTTCTTATTTTTCTTTTTTGCAATGTATATAATTTACTAGTTGCATTCCCTGGGAATCGAACCCATGACCTTGGCAGAGTGAGCCGCAGGAATGCCCTGTATAATTGTTTGATTTCCGCCCGGTTCGCAGGTATAGATGACAGCTTTGTGCACGGAGGGGATCTGAAGATTTTTAAAAAGCGCCGTCTCAGTAGCCAGTCTCCACATCTGCTGCTGATGCTCCTTCCATCGTACCGTCTGGAGTCCCAACACAAGAGCCACCGACAGAAACGAGCTCTGGACGCAGCCTTCTGCTCCAGGTAGGACCTGTTCACAAACAGCTAAACTGACTTTTTCCCCAGAGTCTGTATCTGAAGCACAACAGAGGGTTTAACACAGCACAGCGCTTCTGGTGTCTCTATACGTACTCATCCGTCGTTGCCAGAAGTCAATCCAGGATTATGCAATCGCCGGGACACGTATCAAAGCGGACTGGACCACCTATCAACGCAGACTGAACTTAATCAATGAACTGGAAAACGTTTCACTGTTAGATTAAAGCTAATGTGGCTCGATTGTCTTTTAATAAAAATCATCTGGATTCTCTCTCGTCCAGCCCATTGCTGTCACGATCACGTTATACCAATGTGCTGTTAATTTTATACTTCCTGACATATCGTGACATAACTTCCATGATAACATCCAGTATTAACAAGCTGAGAAACTATCAGACATTTCTGTCCAAATCGTAAAGAGAACAATCCACATTGAAAATGGAAAGTGGACTGATCTGATTATCGGTGTTGGCCAGAATTCAGAATTTTAAGAAATCACTTGGAAAAAAAAAAAAAAAAAAAATTGTGTTGATAAATTTCCTATTGGAATAGAGGGCTTGGGTGGGACGTCTTTCAGGACTCATCCGTTCACTTTTTTTCTAATAGCTAATAGACAGTAAACACATCACAGCTGTGAACCGTTATTTGCTACTTTCCCGTCAGTTGCAGGTTATATTAGAGGGAGGGGCATTCTCATTCTAGAAAGCATTTGATTGGTCAGAAAACTGTGTGGTGCAGGATGAGTTATCAATATTTTAAGTGTCTATAAATGTTTGTGAATTAGAATTGAATTCACGTTTTGCAATATTTTTTTCAAATATTGGAAATATGAGCGAAGAACAAAACACTAAACTTGGTTAAGGTATTTATCTTACAAAATTATTTGGGGGGAAAAAAGCAAACAGTTACAGGTTTTTATGGAAGCTAAATAAATGGTAACACAACAATAAGTTAACATGAACTAATAATGAACTGCACTTATACAGCATCTTTGTTTATTTTAGTTTCAACATTAACTAATACATTATTAAATTCTTGTTAACATTAGTTAATGCACTGTGAATGCACTGACTTTTTTCTGAATTTTGAGTTTATATCTCGCAATTCTTACTTTATGACTCAATTCTGACTTTATATCTCACAATTCTGACTATATAACATACAATTCTAACTATATATCACACATTTCTGACTTTATTACTCGCAATTCTGACTTTATATCTCGCAATTCGGACTTTATAACACAATTCAGACTTTATTTCATGCAATTGACTATATATCCACAATTCGGACTTTATAACACACAATTCTGACTTTATATCTCACAATTCAGACTTTATTTCATGCAGTTCTGACTTTATATCAAACAATTCGGACTTTATAACACAATTCTGACTATATATCACACATTTCTGACTTGATATCACACAATTCTGACTTTATATCATGCAATTCTGATTATATATCACACAATAAAGTCAGATCTCATGCAATTCTGACTTTATAACTCGCAATTCTGACTTTATTTCATGCAATTGAATATATATCACACAATTCTGACTTTATATCATACAATTCTGACTTGATAACAATTCTGACTTCATATGTCACACAATAAAGTCAGATCTCATGCAATTCTGACTTTATTTCATGCAATTGACTATATATGAAACAATTCTGACTTTATAACACACAATTCCGACTTTATTTCATGCAATTCTGACTATATATCACACAATAAAGTCAGATCTCATGCAATTCTGACTTTATAACTCACAATTCTGACTTTATTTCATGCAATTCTGACTATATATCACACAATTCTGACTTTATATCTCACAATTCTGACTTTATATCTCACAATTCTGACTTTATATCATACAATTCTGACTTTATAACAATTCTGACTTTATATTTCACAATTCTGACTATATGTCACACAATTCTGACTTTATAACAATTCTGACTTCATATCTCGCAATTCTGACTATATGTCACACAATAAAGTCAGATCTCATGCAATTCTGACTTTATAACTTGCAATTCTGACTTTATTTCATGCAATTGACTATATATCACACAATTCTGACTTTATAACACACAATTCCGACTTTATTTCATGCAATTCTGACTATATATCACAAAATTCTGACTTTATATCATACAATTCTGACTTGATAACAATTCTGACTTTATAACTCAATTGTGTTTAGATCTTGTAATTCTGAGAAAAAAAAAAGTCAGAATTGTGAGATATTAACTTGTGGCCTAATATGAAAGGGTAGCAACAATGTGCCGATCATTTTTTCATGCCAAACCTCTCTGGCCCTCAAGCCATTGGGTTAAACAACATTCTGGTTATCATCCCACAGAAATGTGCAGGACAACTGCTGTTTACGCTCTCTCTACATCGACTTCAAGAAGGATCTGGGCTGGAGGTGGATCCACGAACCGAAAGGTTACAACGCCAACTTCTGTGCAGGAGCCTGTCCGTATCTGTGGAGTGCAGACACTCAGCACAGCAATGTAAGACACTGTAGGACAAAAACTTTTATTGTTTATTACCTTGTGCCTGGTTGGAATGAGCTGGATATGTAAAGGTGATGAGGACAACAGATGAGTTATAAATACATTGAATAACTGCGTTTCATGTCCCGTTTCAGATCCTTGGCCTCTATAACACCATTAATCCAGAAGCGTCTGCATCTCCTTGCTGTGTGTCTCAGGATCTGGAACCCCTCACAATCCTCTACTACATTGGCAAAAACCCCAAAATTGAGCAGCTCTCCAACATGATTGTCAAGTCCTGCAAGTGCAGCTAGGAACTCCATTTCCAAGAACACACATTCACACAAAAACAAACATACAATAATTGAAACCCAATCACAAACATGCTGGGCAGGGTGTCATGGTACTTCCTACAGAATAGTTCCTACAACAAGTACAGATCATCAAAAACTCTCAAAAACCAAGATGATACGTAAAAACACACATCTGAATGGCGTGTGGATGTGTGAACTGTCGGTGTGTGTCACATCACCCACTCATCACTCTATGGATGTGAGTTTGGCAAACACTGGAAGTATGTTATAGGTGTCTATATGTGAAGCAAGCGGAAGAAAAATCCCTTGTTCCATTTATTTCAAACAAACACTTTTTTTTTTTGGTCATTGTTGTTGTTGATTTTGTTTCCCTCAATAATTCAGATACTATATTTGCTTGACTATTTGATAATATTTAAAACCCATGATATTGTTCACCAATAGCGGTGAAGAGCTGGAAACTTCTGGCAAGCATTTGTCGCAAACTGTGTAGCTGTTGCAAATCAACTCCAAGTTTGGCGTGAACAAACCATTTTTACAAGGGGGTAGAGTTGGCGACTGAAAGATTTTTAAAGTTAATGCGTGCCTCGGAAAGACATAGTTTTACCACCTTACATGGTGTAAAAAAGGCCAAAACCAACAAGTCATGTTGCTCCAAGCAGCCGAAGACATTTTTGTTCCAGTCATTTAGGTCAGACACATTCTCTGCGCTAACACTTTGCAAGCAAGACCATTGCGCATTGTACATTCTTACATTATTGTGGCAGTTTCTATCAAAAGTCTGTGCCATTAAGCCAAATGTTTCATCATGCAGATAGCTAGATATAAACACGTCGACATTGCAAGGTTCCAGCGTGACAGTAATTGATCTGAAAGAGAAAAGCGACCAGAAGTTTATGCTAGTGTGGAAAAAGGAGGCGTTTCGGAAAACCACGCAGAGCTACACCAGAGCACATAGTGCCTGGTTAAACTGGAATACGGGTGGTTAGTGAATAACACGCTGGTTTTGTGCTGAAATAAAGCAGTGGCAACTTCAGCTATGATGTCAGCAACTCAACGGTGTTGAAAGGAAGTGATGTCATCAGAATGGTTCAGAGACTGAGGCGATGGCAGGTAATTCCCAATAGGTATGTTTACATGCACAAATTTTCGTCAGTTGAATGAATCCAATCCGTTTGCATTCGTCTTCATTACAAATGAAGAGTTCAAATGCAAATGCCGTGAAATGCCACCTCTGAGATAATGATATTGAGCGAAGGTTCTCCGCGCATAGTATACGTTCGCCAAATAATTTTGCTTCAAATCTGATAAATCCCAGCGTCAGCCCTTTCTGAAATACCGGTTCGTTGGCAAGAAACCGCTAAACGCCACTTTCCTTTGTCAGAAAAAGAACCAACCAGAAGACATGAATCATATGATTTCAAGATGAATGACGGTGTGTGTATTAGCCAGCTTTTAATTGCCGAGCAGCAAGTTTTCATCATGTTTTGTCCATCGTTACAGTGGCAATGACAGGATTTCGTGAGTAGCAAGTAAACACAAGTGTTTCTTTTGCTGCTGTAAAATTGACAGAAATGTATTGTCCAAAGTCTTAGAGGTTTTTGCAAAAAACATGGTCGTTTCTGGTTTTGCAGCGATGTCAAAATTGACGTTTTTGAAAATAAAGCATCTCAATAACTGACTAATAAACTTTTCATTGCCATTAAAGGGTTAGTTCACCCAAAAATGAAGATTCAGTCATTAATTCCTCTCCCTCATGTCGTTCTACACCCGTAAGATCTTCATTCATCTTCAGAACACAAATGAAGATATTTTTGATGAAATCCGATGATTCAGTGAGTCTCTATTGACAGGAAGATAATGAACACTCTCAGATGCCCAGAAAGAAATTAAAACAGTTCATGTGAGTACAGTGGTTCAACCTTAATATTATAAAGCGACGAGAATACTTTTTGTGCGCCAAAAACACTAAATAATGACTTTTCAACAATATCTAGTGATGGACGATTTCAAAACACTGATTCATGAAGCTTTAAGAATCTTTTGCTTCGAATCAGTGGTTCGGATCGCCAAAGTCACGTGATTTCAGTAAACGAGGCTTCGTTACGTCATAAGTGATTCACACTTTAAATAGTTCATGTGATTTTGGCAGTTCGATAAGTGAACAAACCACTGATTCGAAACAAAAGATTCGTAAAGCTTCATGAAGCAGTGTTTTGAAATCGGCCATCACTAGATATTGCTGAAAAGTCATTATTTTGTTTTTTTGGTGCACAAAAAGTATTCTCGTCACTTTAAAATATTAAGGTTGAGGTTCATTTTTGGGTGAACTAACCCTTTAAAGTGAAATTACTGAACCTAAACATAGGAGCCTGGTAAGAAAATGCTTACAAAAGAGTTTTGTATCTGAACTCTTCATATATTCCAAACAAAACTTCATGTGACCAGACTTACCGCAAGTAAAAATGTCTCTTTTTGATGGCGTCTAAAAAGAAAGCTGACATTAATGTAAATATTTGGATTCTTACCAGTTGGGAGGACGTGAGAAGTCATGTCTCGCACGTAAACGTGGCTATTGAAGTGAGAAGAGTTGTGTCAGTGAAGTCAGATTTCGATGAGAGGAGTTGACGAATGTGAACAGACGTGTAATGGACAGGTCGTGTAAGTGAGAGACGGTTACCCCCGGTTCATCCTTCTGAACATGGTGTGCAGAGACCAGCTTGACGAATGCACTGCAGCAGCGTTTTCATGGAGAAATGTTTTATACACATCTCAAAGTGTCTTCCTGAATTTGTGATTTTGTTTTCTCTCAGAGAAAGTGATCCTTTGTTATGAAGAATTGCACTGACTATTTTATTTCTACATTTTTTTTTGTTTTTTTTTTGTAACTATTGTTTGCTGGTTTTTATTCGTAGTTATAGCTTCACCCACATAACATGAGCTGATTATGTGAGTGGCTTCCAGGTGGAGGAGGTTCACCTTTTAAGTCCTTATCTTATCTAGAATTAGAGAAGCGAAAAAGAGAAACATCCACTCGTGCCCAGGATTTTTAGGTGACACTTATTTTATTTGTATTAGGGCAAGAATGCCAGTGGACTTCCTGCGGACACAGGAGGCGGAAGGAGACACCAGCATTGTCACACTAGAGCTGTTTATTGTTGTTGTTGTCTATGATGATGATGATGATGTCGATATTGTTGACCCACTATGATGTATTGTAACACATTACTGTTGTGGTGCTCTAGTGGTAAATAAATTATTTAAGTGACAAGGGATGGTGTGTGTGTGTGTTTGAATGATAATTACATTTTTGCACAAAGATTTTTTGAAAGAATGCTCATCAAGGCTGGATTTTTATGATCCAAAATACAGTAAAAACAGTATTAACTCTTCCATTTGAATATATTTTAACATGTAATTTATTCCTGTGATCAAAGCTGAATTCATCATAATCATTCTAATATGACTTAATGCTCAAGAAATATTTCTGATTATTATCAATGTTGAAAACAGTTGTGCTGCATAATATACTCTGTTTTGGGGGATTCTTTGATAAATACAGAGTTAAAAAGAACAATATAAAAGAACATTACAATTGTTGAAATCAAACTATTTGTGGAAGATTTGACTGGACTGACCAAATTTAGAATTTGCACACTGTATGTACACACACACACACACACGCACACACACACACACACACACACACACAGGGCTGGGTAGGTTACTTTTAAAATGTGTTTCACTACAGATTGCAAAATACATGCTTTAAAAAGTCATTTGTAATGTATTTCGTTACATTACTCAAGTTTAGTAACTTAATCTAAATACTTTAGAATACTTTGGAATACTAATAAGTGTGGAACAAACACAAAAAAGGTCATTGTAAGTTTTTATCTCACAATTCTGACTTTTTCCCTCAGAATTGTGTGATATAAAGTTGCAATTGTGAGTTATAAAGTCAGAATTATGAGATATAAACTCGCAATATTGAGAAAAGTCAGAATTATGAGATATAAACTCACATACTAAATTCACAATTGCAAGAAAAACAGTCAGTATTGCAAGTTTATATCTCCAAATTTTCACTTTATAACTTGCAATTGTGAGTTTAAATCTCGCAATTCTGAGAAAAAGAAGTCAGAATTGTGAAACACAAACTCACAATTGTGAGGGAAAAACAAATAGTGAGAAAAAGTTGCAGTGACGAGTGAATTATAAAATGACTCACAAAACATGAAAACAGTCGTGGATCATCAGGTCATGACAGGACAGTTCAGTTGACAGTTCGGCAATTTTTTTTATAAATTCAGTCATTTTGTCTTGTTCAGGACAGAACTAAATAAAAATAACGACATTTTTATGATCCTCTTAAAAGTATTAAAATGTTGATGAAACTTAACTCCGCTTTTTCAGACGGTCAGAGTCAGAGAATCACCAATCGCTGATTAAATGACATTAAAACTCAAAGTAATCACTTTGGTAATCTAAAACACTTTTCAGATGTAACTGTAATCTGATTACCACCCATTTAAAATGTAACTGTAATGAAATACAGTTACTCAAATTTTGTGTTTTAAATACGTAACTAAGTTACTTGTATTTCGTTACTCCCCAACCATGCACACACACACACACACACACACAAATATACATATATATATATATATATATATATATATATATATATATACACACTGCCTTATGAAGAAACCCTAAACATTTCATCTCCATTTGCTCCATTTGTTTATTTAACTTACACGCGCCGTCAGCGTGAGCAAGCCGTCATAAACTACAGTACAAACCCTTGAGCTTATTCTGACGACGCTCTGATACTGTATATCCTCCCAGTGGCCCTTAAACTCTGGAGGTTTGCCAGGTTCATTAGCCCAGAGTTTGTGGCTCCTTATTTAGGAGTGAGACTCGAGCAGCAGAAAGCTCTGGAGACTGTCAATCTGGAATTAGGTTCGGATAGATTAAGACTCAACTCAACATTCTGCAGATAAATGCTCTGCAAACGCATGATGTCACTTATATAAAATTGCTGGTTTTTACCAAGTTCTTGGGACTGGTGTCAGCTTTTTTCAGTCGGATACCATCTTGGTAATTGTCTTTCATTGGACACAATTAACCCTTCGCAAAGACCCGCCCCCTTTAGTTACTGTTGCTATGTCCGACAAGCCATGCGCTCTCACGCCACACATCATGTTCTCACGAAGGGAAAAATACATCCTGGAGCAAAGAGGACACTGACAGCGTATGAAACAGTTTCATATTTAAAACATTGTCATTTTTTAAAGAAGTTTAAACAATAAATATCGTATTTAATGTGGTGACAGATCGCTGTAGCTCCTCGTGAACCGATCATCTCTTCATACTAGTTCATTTATAGCATCAAATAAACATGAATGAACATCAGAAGGAATGTTGTTTCAAGCATGGAAAGACGTGAGTACATACAATTTGTTAATGTTTTTTTGTTGTGATAAAAAGTATTTAAAACATTATTTTTTTAATGGTTTATAACACACTGCAAAATATGGCATTCATTGGCTTATATGGGGAGAAGACATGTTTTTCCTTTATTTTTTTATTCGATTTTTCCTTGAGGTTGACATAATAATGTCATAAATTGACATAAATGTGCCAAACCATTATTTAGGTCGCTGTGCCTTTAAGACGTCGACATAAACGCTCTCCACACATGCGAAATGAGCAACAGAGCTTCATTACTTTCACAAACAGTGTTTGGGTTTGTGGTCGGGTCAAACTCGATTCAGCCTCTTTTTCAAGCTGCATCACATTGTGACAAATCTATAAAACAATCAGTCCTTCAATTCCCATAAGAGTCTCAGTTTAAGGTCCGTTCTTAATCCTGTTCTACTCTACAGATAAATGAAGGCAAAGGGTTTGGGACAAGCAGATTATTTAAAATGTCCTTTCTAGATTAGTTCGGACATTTTTGGTTCTGAAAGTCAGTTTTTATGCAATGAATTCATTTCAAAAGATCAAGGACAGTGATTCCTCATGCTATGAATCTTGTTTGCTAATACGCTGACTTTGACATCCCAGCAGGTTGTGCGAACATGGAGCTGATGTGCAACTAGCTCAGCTGTGGCTTTGTGTTTGTTTTGGACTCTCACATGAATCTTTAGGCCAAGGTCCCTTTCTTTAAATGTGGCTTACTCAGTCAACTGGATGTTTCAAGATAACCTGGCATAAAGAAGCATACACCAAGATTTTCCATTCTTTTGAAGCAAACTTAAATTGACCAAGCTAAATAAGTCGGCCTAAAGCCAAAACATACTTTATGCTAGTACACAAACGCAGATAGAAATGGTTCGCAGACACTATGTAAGTGCAAGGCTGTACAGAGTTCATGAATCTCTTTTTTCAATGTCTGTGCCATAAAACTATATTGTTTTTTATTCAGGAAGCTAGATATAAATGTGTTGACAACTTGCTCAGCAGGATTCTCTCCATGCACACCCATTGAATGCGCACTTATCGTATATTTTTTTTTAAAAACTGTACTTGCATATAATATTAATTAAATAATTGGCCACTTTCATGACTGTTTTTGAACATATTTAAGTGCACTTTGTAATCATGTCAAATTAAAAGTTAACTTACAGTACGTTTTAAATCATTATGTTTTAACAATCTTTCCTCATGCTTTAAAGTTGACTAACATCACATGTAAAGTACTTGATTAATTGTAATATTACACAACACAATGCTGTTAAAAGTTTAAAGATGATATATTTTAAATGTACTAAACTCATCATATGTGTAATTACAAACATATTTAAATACATGCAAGTTTCAATAGAACTGATATTGAAGTTTGTTTTTGTTTACCGTAAATCCTTGTCAGTACAGTCGGCACACAGCGAAATTTAAAAAGCAAACATAAGTTCACAACACAACGAAATAAAGCCACAACACAACGGAAACAAGCCACAATATAACGGAAATTAATATTTTAATATTTAATATTTAATTAATATAATTAATATTTCATGTCGATATACAATGTTTACATATTTAAAACTAATCATGGTATTGTAAGACTCTGGACTCTTAGAACAGTGGCAAGGAACTCCAACTTTACTGAGCACCGAGAGCATTTCTGTTGTGGCTTTATTTCATTGTGTTGTGGCTTTATTTCGTTGTGTTGTGGCTTTATTTCGTTGTGTTGTGGCTTTATTCCGTTATGTTGTGGCTTTATTTCGTGGTGTTGTGGCTTTATTTCGTTGTGTTGTGGCTTTATTTCGTTGTGTTGTGGCTTTATTTCGTTGTGTTGTGGCTTTATTTCGTTGTGTTGCAGCTTTATTTCGTTGTGTTGTGGCTTTATTACGTTGTGTTGTGGCTTTATTTCGTTGTGTTGTGGCTTTATTTCGTTGTGTTGTGGCTTTATTCCGTTTTGTGTTGTGGCTTTATTTCATTGTGTTGTGGCTTTATTTCGTTGTGTTGTGGCTTGTTTTCATTGTGTTGTGGCTTGTTTTCGTTGCGTTGTGGCTTTATTTCGTTGTGTTGTGGCTTTATTTCGTTGTGTTGTGGCTTTATTTCGTTGTGTTGTGGCTTTATTTCATTGTGTTGTGGCTTGTTTTCATTGTGTTGTGGCTTGTTTTCGTTGTGTTGTGGCTTTATTTCGTTGTGTTGTGGCTTTATTTCGTTGTGTTGTGGCTTTATTTCGTTGTGTTGTGGCTTGTTTCCGTTGTGTTGTGGCTTTATTTCGTTGTGTTGTGGCTTGTTTTCGTTGTGTTGTGGCTTGTTTTCGTTGTGTTGTGGCTTGTTTCCGTTGTGTTGTGGCTTTATTTCATTGTGTTGTGGCTTGTTTTCGTTGTGTTGTGGCTTGTTTTCGTTGTGTTGTGGCTTGTTTCCGTTGTGTTGTGGCTTGTTTCCGTTGAGTTGCGGCTTGTTTCCGTTGTGTTGCGGCTTGTTTCCGTTGTGTTGTGGCTTTATTTCGTTGTGTTGTGGCTTGTTTTCGTTGTGTTGTGGCTTTATTTCATTGTGTTGTGGCTTTATTTCGTTGTGTTGTGGCTTGTTTCCGTTGTGTTGTGGCTTGTTTCCGTTGAGTTGCGGCTTGTTTCCGTTGTGTTGCGGCTTGTTTCCGTTGTGTTGTGGCTTTATTTCGTTGTGTTGTGGCTTGTTTTCGTTGTGTTGTGGCTTTATTTCATTGTGTTGTGGCTTTATTTCGTTGTGTTGTGGCTTGTTTTCGTTGTGTTGTGGCTTTATTTTGTTGTGTTGTGGCTTTATTTCTTTGTGTTATGGCGATTTCTTTGAGTTGCGGCTTGTTTCCGTTATGTTGTGGCTTGTTTCCGTTGTGTTGTGGCTTTATTTCGTTGTATTGTGGCGATTCCGCTGTGTTGTAAACTTATGTTTGCTTTTTAAATTTCATTGTGTTGTGCACAACTGGGTCACCGTAAAAATAGTTGCTAATGTGCAAATGCCTGAGACTGGCATTCTTGCATTACATTATGAATTGAACAATGCACAAAAATTGAGCTTGCAGAGCTAGAAATGTTTGCGTTCACATGTTCTTTGTCATATTGTAAGAACGAGACCTAAGTTTCACACTCTTTTTTCTTTTATCTCTTTGTCTTAGTTTCTCTCTTTCGCCGACTCCTTGCTCTCTGCTTTCATTCCGTCAAGTGTTCATGTGCAGGCGCACAAACACACACACACACACACACACACACACACACACACACACACACACACACACACACACACACACACACACACAAAGCTCTTGTAATCCAGCAGGAGAGGTTTGAGGTGAAAGGGTCTACGGTCCCTTGGGATCTGAATGATTTGGTGATTCAGTAATTCAGCCGCAGCTGGCTGCACACAACAATATGAAATTAGCGAGAAGCATTTTCAGCAGTGATGTCAGCACTAAACCATGCAGGGACCCCATTAGCACACAGAGGAATTTTGGGACTACTTGTCAAAGGCTGTTTGTGTGTCCATTCATGCAGAGAAAAAAAAAATAAGAGGAAAGCAACTTTCCTCTTGTCTCAAATGCTTGTATGAAAATGCAAAGAATTCCTTTGATGCCGTGTTGACATCTGTCTCTAGCGCTCTTGGCCTGTCTCGTGTGTGTCAGCAGTAATTGCCCTGCAGACAGAGGCTTGTATTGCATCTGTAATTACACAGGAAAGACAGCTCCTTTGAGCTGCGGATTAGTAACTCTTTGTGTTAGCATTGAAAAGGGGCACAAAGGCAGTCCGAGCGAAGCATCGCACAGAATCCAAGTACAAAGTGCTCCTCCACCCGCTCTTGCCTTGACAGGCGTCTTGGAGATGTCATGATAGAGAGAGGCAGGAAGAGATCTGTGGACATTCAATCCCTGCAGCGTCGGTCTGCCTGGCGACGGGGCCAGACTTCGGGCCCCCAGCTGAACTACGGACCCCTGTAACCCTCGCACACATATACGGTCGTATCGTATACATCCTAAAGCGTGGGAGGAATGAGGATAAACACAGTTGAAGAAGGGTGAGGGATGTATTTATAGCACATACTTGAGGCTAAGTGAGGAGATGGGGTGGTCCGTATCAATCCCTCTGGGAAAACGGCGATGTGCTGCAGTCATTAGTCCCTTGTTCAGAAAGCCGGTGCTCAGTCGGGAACTGTTGCATGCATTTCTATATCAGAAAAATCAGTTATGAGCTACAAAATCTGGAGATGCTTTAGATGATCTTCATTCCAAACTTGTATGCATTTCTTTGTGAAATGCAAATGAAGCTATCTTGAAGAATGTCTCAGTGTTAAGGCCCCGATATTCTCACAGCGAAGTTCTTTTTCGTTCTTCGCTTAGGGTAAAACGAAGTTCGAAATATGTAAGCAGCGATATACTGTTTGCGAATGTTTGACTGCTGAGAGCAGCTTTTATATGAATATGTAAATATGTGCTGCTCTCAGTAACAAAATAACCACAACAAAAATGAGAAAACAGCAAGCATTTTTTATAGAAAGCATGAGAAAAGGATCTGATGGGTGTAATGGAACACAGACTCACAGAATATCAGGTTAGTATTTGATGTTTATTGAACACAACAGGATCGTCAGACAATGGTAAGTAGCTATGATATAGATGATAGGAATAATTCGTAGATAAGGATACTGACAGTCTGTTTGTATTGCAGATGCTGGAGTGAGACGATGATGACTCAGTACAGAGCACACACTTCGTATACGGGGAAGCCAGGCAGGTGAGTATCTGAAGGTAACGGCAGAAGATGACACAGGCAGATGAATAGACACAGAAAGACTCGGGGAACAGCGAAGACCAGGGATCAGGATCATCAGAGGTGAGTAATGTAGGTAGAGAGTCCGTAACCGAAGTCAAGACCGGACGAAGTGCTGAGGTGAAGTGTGTGCTTATGAATGGTGTTGGTAATGATGTGATTGAAGACAGGTGGCGGTAATCAATACTCGGGTGAAGGAGTGCGTCGTGATTGCATGGGAGCAGAGCCTGACCGATCTCTAACAATGGGTATGTTAGCACAAGCTCTGCAAATTGGCACTCCAGTAAAGTCACATCATGTTTATTTATTTAGCACTTTATTTAATAGATTGTTTAAAAGCAAGCAGCTTTAGAGCATTAGATATGAAAAACAGTGTCACAACAGAAGCGGCTCTTCAGTGTACTCATGGTTTTACCCAAGGACATCTTACCTCGACGGACTCAATTGAAGAAATGAACCAGAGAAGAGTTGGCCACGGTTGGCTCAAGGAAGCCTCTGACTCCTGGCTCTGGCAAGGCAGGAACTGCCTGAATGACGTTGATTGCTTTTTGGCCACCTGGAACCTGTCGATGATAGCACTGACTGCTTCGCCGAACAGGTCCAATGGCAAAACCAGGGCTTGCAGGAGAAAGGTTTTCTTTTTCCCCGATGACAGACAGGTTAAGTCAGAGATGCCACTCCATGGCAACCATAGCAGCCTTTGCACTGCCAATGGTCTGCTAGGTTGCACTGAGGACAAGGTATGTGGCCCTGCGGAGCTCCCTGATCGACTCAGGGTCATTGAGCAGGTACACCTGCAGAATATCTATAGTGTGTAAGGACGCTTCATAAGCTTTTCCCACAAGGTCGGATGTAACTATGCAAGGCCTCGAGGGCAGTGTGGGTTTCTTTAGTGAAGTCGCGAGAGTCTCCTCGACCAGCGGTAATGCACCATGCCCCATACTCTTCAAGCCCCTTGATGGAGGAGTAGTTCGATATCGAGGTGTAATGGACTCGAGCCGAATATGTTGCTGCAAAACCTTGATACCTCAGTTGGAAGGTCAGATTCCAACAAGGCTGCTGACTTCACCCATTAGAGAGGAAGTGATCGTCCAGCTTTCGTCTCCTAAACTCCTATTTCTCATATGGCATTTCTAATTTAAACTTGTCTACTGCTTGAGTTACCACTTCCATTTTTTTCACTTGCACAGTTTGTCTATGCACTTTAGATGTATGGCGCTCAGAACCAGAGGCAACTGGATCAGAAGAAAATCGCTAGGTGAGCTTCCGGATCCAAAACACGTTCCTCGCATTCTGTGAACTGAGCTAGAGAAAGAACAGAGCCTGTCTCAAACTCATCAACAAGATCCATCTGTGAACACCATGGTTTAAGCTGCCACGCAGCCTTGGCAGATGTAGGGACCTGAACCATGGGATGCAGACGCATGACTCCCATTGCTCCCATTGAGCTTCCTCAAAGTGAGTTTCTCACAATGAGGGCAATCGGCTCCCTCAAGAGGCGATCAAGCATGCAGATGACACAAAGAGTGTTGCTCATCATCACTGGTGATATAGTGGCTTGACAGCAACATGCTGCTTGCAATTCTTTGATGCCGTTTCTCAACACACAAAGACTGTAGACAAACTTCACAACTAACTAACACACAGACAAGACTTCCCACCCGTAAACAAACAGCATCCTGACGACAAAGAAGCTGCGTTTCAGGAGTTTATTCATGATGTCAATGATGTGCTGACACTACATCACCTGACCACGCTTTTGGCCAATCAAGACTGGCGTTTTCCACACATGCTTCAGACACCGGCTCACGCAGAATCATTCCCGTAGCTTGAAGTTAACTTCCACTCAAAAAGGGAACTGGAAGCCTTTTTGTTCTGAGAAGATTAATTTTCATAATTTAATGGGAACGTTTGCAGAACGTAGACGTTCTGTTTGCTGGGAGACTGGTCAGAAGTAGAAACACTACAATATATGCTCCAAATTAAATTTTTCATCCCAGAAAAAACAAAGCTACTAGGTTACAAAATATTTAAACTGTCACTTAACCCTAGTTTGCACAACCCTAATCATATTTATCACGCACATAATGAAGAAAAATGTAGTCTGGATTAGAAAATCACCAAAACTGTCGCTATTACTTCTGGAAGTATAATCATTATTGTGAGATTATCGGTACAGTGTTACACACTGACATATGAGAGCTCTGCTCTCTTGAATACTCTACATTAGGAGGTACATTAGATGCATTTCAGTGTGGGAACTCAACGTCTCTCTCTGCTGCTGTGAGAAACCTAGCCTGCCGCTGAGTGAGGGGAAGTTTAGGATCCCTGTGGAGCATTCCAGCTTTACATATAAAATATGACCCACCACAGTATAAAATAACAATTAAAACTCAGCAGCTCCTGGAAGTGACCCAGCTTCTCACTGGAGGTACAGAGAAGAGAAGCTCAATGTGTTTTGGGTGTATACTGATCATTCATACTGAGTATTCTGGACTATTCTGTTTTTTAAAGGGAGCCCAACTTCGCCAAGCCTGATTACCATCACAACATACTCAACATACAGTTGAGGACTCCACATTTATCAACTGACTTGATACTAAACCCTATTTAAGATAAATTTATTTGTTTAAGTACCTTTTTGTGATGCACCCCAAATTTTATATCTTTTTTTTTTTTTTTTTTGGGGGGGGGGTTGTAACACTCACATTTCCTGGTTATCTATAAAAACCCAAAAGCTACCCATGAAATGTGGTAAGCTTTGTCAACTCAAAAGCCATGAACTACTTACAAATGTTTTCAGGTTTTCTAAGTAAAGACAGCTTATTATGGTGGCTTCTGGAACAGCGAGTCCATGAAGATTGCATCCAGATCAGAGATCATCTTCCAGATGTTGCCAAACTGCCACTGAGATGAATGGGATTGCTAACAGCTACTTCTTTCCAAGTATATGTGGGCTATTCACACGCATTAAATCATCAGCTCATTACTTTATGAACATTTATCTAACTAAGGCTAACTCCTGTCAGCTGCTAGTTTAAGTCTCATCTCTGACTGTGATGAGCAGTTTTATTTGGACCGTCCCAGGTGAGACATTCCTCACAGCTGTGTCGGTCACCATAAGCTAATTCAGCACATAAGCAACCAGTGTGTTTCATCACCTCACGAGAATGAAGCTCTGTGTGTGAGAAAGGTTTCATTCAGTTCAAAATGCTTCTTAAACATACTGGTCAGTATTAGTTAGGTCCTGGCCTAGATAGTGCACCAACAGAAAGTTTAGACGATGAAGCTGGCCAACCGGCATGGTCTCTCTGGTGATGTTGGTTTACCAAGGTTAAGCTAGTTAAGTAATCTACTAGTTATAGAGGTGACCAGTCAAAATAGTCTTTTTAGTATGGATACCCTTGAAAAAAACAAGTGTGCTTATTTTTATTGAATGTGCAGTTTTAGTATACTCCAAATATTAAAAGTACTTTAAAAAAAAAAAAAAAATTGAACTTGCAGATAATTATTACTATATTACTAGCCTCTCCGAAATTGCCTACCTTACATTTAAGTACAATTTTAAATGTTCACTTTGTAATCATGCCAATCATTAAATAGTATAATCATTAAAAGTTTTAAATCATTCTTTTAATATTTCTTTTGTTGTGCTTTAAAAAGAATTTTACATATTTTGATGTGTTGACTAACATACTAAAGCACATGTACAGTACCTGATTTTAACTGTAGTTATTTACATTTAAAGTTAATATATTTTAAATGTACTAAATTGAATCTACATCATTACAAATGTGTAATTACAAATATATTTAAATACATGATATACAAGTTTGAATAGAAATTATATTAAATTATATTTTAATTTACTGTAAATGCTTGTCAGTACATTCAGCAGTACACTTTATAACCAATTTCAAAGATAATAAAAGTAATAAAAGAAGCAATTCCAAGAGGGTCCTCGCATTTTGGTGCTCGGGCCCTAATTATGAAATTACATATAAAGATGTACTTAAGTATTATTTAAGTGAGTCAAAAAGCACTCTAAAGTTCAGAGGATTGCATTTCATAACTATAATACATATTTAATTTCCTTTTAAGTATATTATTTCTGTAATAAGTACTCTTTTTTGAAAATAAAGCACTCCAGCTAGGTTAAATCAGACAATCGACCTACTCTGCTGCTTTCAGTTTCTTCTTTGTGGCAAAAAAGGACTAAAGCTTGAGGCCTTGCATCGATTACTGAGCCCTCAATAAATCCCAAGTTCAGGTATCCACTTCCCCTCGTCCCTTCAGCCCTGGAACATCTGTGTGGTGCCACAGTCTTCACTCCAGACCTGCGGAGTGCTTACAACCTCATCCGGATATGTGACGTGGATGAATGGAAAACAGCTTTTGTGGCCCCTACTGGCAACTTTGAGTATTGAGTAATGCCGTTCAGCCTGGTCAGTGCCCCTCCATATTCCAGGACTTCCAGGTGCTCCAGTAGATGACATCTTGGTGTACTCCTAGACCATGGCCAAACATGGCCAGCACATCACGGAAGTCCTCAAATCCCTACGAGAGTTCAACCTCTTCCTCAAAGCTGAGAAGTCGCTGTTGCATTAGTCATCAGTACCATGTACGAGGGAAGGTACAAGCTATCCACAATCCCTTTTACAGTTAAATAATAACAATGTCCTCTGGTTTTGCCAACTGCAATCATCAACTTAAGTTTCATCAGCAGTCCCCTTACTAACCTCCTTAAGGGCAACCCCAAATCCCTGGGATGTGTCTGCCTCACAAGCATTCCAAAAGCTCAAAGAACCTAACACGCCGCTCATTGTCCATCCAGACCCCAACAAGCCCTTCACCATGGAAGTAGACGCATCTACTACAGGGGTAGGAGCAGTGCTTTCCACCTAAAAAAAGGGATTCCACCTAAGTTTCATCCATGTGTCGCATTCTCCCAAAAACTCACAGCCGAGAAGAATTATGACATTGGCAACAGAGAACTCCTCACCATAAAGTTAGCCCTTAAGGAATGGAGACATTGGCTTGAAGGTGCTCATCATCCGTACAGACCACAAGAACCTCGAATATCTTCGTGAAGCCAAAAGACCCTCCTGCCAAGCCAGATGGGCCTTATTTTTCACCCATTTCAATTTCTCTATTTCCTATCATCCTTGATTAAAGAATGGCAAAACCAAAACTTTATCTCATCTCCATGCTCTTGATGATTCTCTCGAAACTCCTGAACCAGTCATCGCTCTACATCTCATTGTAAGCCCTATACAATTGCCTTTAGAGGAACAACTGATTCAAGCCAATGCATCCAAGAATCCTCTCCTGGGGTGTCCACCAGGCAGCCAGTATTTTCCATGTACTCTACATACACCTCTGATTACCTCAGTTCACTCCTCAGTGGGCACTGGCCAATCAAACCCTCTCACTGCTGCAAGATCCCTTCTGGTGGCAACATGGCTAAAGACAGTAGAAGGTTTGTACAAAGATGCTCGGATTGCATCATCTCGAAAACACAGTGCCATCTACCATCAGGCAAGCTCCTTCCTCTGCCCATTCCTCGACACCCTTGATCACACCTAGGAGTAGATTTTAGAATGGATTTACCCCCTTCAGATGGACTCCCGGAGGACATATTCTCTGATTGTTGTCCTCAGTTTATTTACAAAGTATGGAAGGCATTCTTCAATCTCCCAGGTGTGACCGTAATCCTGTCATCTGGATACCATCCACAAACCAACAAGCAGATGGAACTGAAAATCCAAGAAATTATTCGCTTACTATGAACCTTCTGCCACAGCCACCAGAACTCTTGGAACCTGTTCTTGGCTTGGGCAGAGTAAGCTCAGAACTCCCTACATCAACCAACCACTGGACTCACTCCTTTCCAGTGCATGCTCAGTTACCAGCCACCATTGTTCCCATGGTCCAGGAAACCATGTGATGTTCCAGCAGTGGATTACTGGTCTCGAGAGAGTGAGAAAGTCTGGGACTCTGCACAACATCAGCTCCAGAGGGCAGTGTGCTGCAAGAAGAGTCATGTTGATGCCGCTATGGACCAAAGCGCTATCATACCAAACCAGAAGATATGTTTGTCCACAAAGAACATCAAGCTATGCCTACCCTGCAGAAACCTCAATCCAAGATACACTGGCCCCTTCCCTATCATTACGCAAATCAATCCGCTCATGTATTAGTTGCAATCACCCTCTTCCTATCGTATTCACTTCACTTTCCATGTATCTCACCTGAAACCTTAACATTCTCCTGTATCTTCCTCCCCCACAGAGCCTGGTCCCATGGAGGAGGCCAACTTACCCTCTAGGATTTCTCCAAGATCCTGTCTCTTAGTTCCTTCCTCTGTTCTCCAACTCCAGTGTCCCTCCAGAGTTCCCACAATCCCTAAGACAAAGACATTGTTTGTTATTCAGTCACTCTAATCAACCAAGAATGTACGTGTGCGGATGTACTTACCATTTGAAGTCACCTCTCTTCTCCTGCAAACTTAAGAACTGAAGCATTATACTGCATTGCTTATCATTGGTTGTCTATACCCACTGCTTTGGACTTTTGTATTGTTATTCATCCATCTCGCTCTTGAATCCGATATCTCCAAACAGTAAGCTTGAAATGTATTTCTTTTTCACAAAGGTATGTCCAGTATATTGCAAGTAAAGATGAGCCATGCCAACCTACGCCCTCTAAGGACAGTAAAGGAGAGATGGCAAAACTGAGAGCGAAAGAATATGGATCATGTAAGAGACATTTGTGGAAACATTGTTCATAGCCCAAAATAAACTCTCTGAGCAATCTGATGTAAGATTTTGGCTCTGCAACCAGCATTACAGATAGACATAAAAGCATTAACCATGATATTGCTTATGTAAATTATATAAATGCTTATATAAATGTATAATATGCTTATATAACATTTATGAAACTATATGTCAATAGCAATGTGCTAAAAGACATTATGACTTATGTTGATTAAATATTTAAATATACAAATAATAATGAGATTTGGAATTAACAAATTTTCTACCAGATCATATAATTAAAAGTAGGCTGTAGAAATCTAACAATTATTGTTATAGAACATGCAGTCACGGGTCTGTGTTTATTAAACAAATGCCGTTCAAAATTTTGGGGTCAGTAAGATGTTTTTTGAAAGAATTCTCTTCTCTGCGCTCAATAAAGCTGCAATTATTTGATAAAATATTTTATATAATGATATATATATATATATATATATATATATATATTAGTTAGACACATCTCGTAACAGGAGATAGGGTCTGAGCACATCTATCAGTTCCTGTGGATGAGAATAATTGGTGGAGGGCAGTGAGGTCAGAGCGAGGCTGAGAGGTAACAATAACCATCACTCCTTTAACCCTGTTGTACCTTGTCTATGTAAGGAAGCAATTAAACGGCACTCAATCTTTTGTGGTGATGAATGTTCTGTACTCAGGTACCAGTAGGGATCCGAGCGTGACCTGAAGAACCCGCTCAGCTTGTGGTCACGAACGCTGCAACCTGCTTCCAAAGATTAATGATGTATACTGGGTCGCACCCAGCTTGCTGAGATTAATAACACGTAATGACTCGCGCCAGCCTCCAAGATTAATGGCTCATAATGGTTTGCATTGCTGGGCGTAATCGAGCTGTCAGTGGTGGCTTTGAGCAATTGCAGAGCCAACATCATTATTCACAAGTCCCTAAAAAGTCCTGCACAGCTCTGATAATTCCCAAGCTTGCCAGGCCTCCCGGGAACTGGAGCACCTCTGCTGTGTCTCAAGAGCTTCAAGACCTTCAGCTCTTCCTGGTGTGTGTTTGAGTGTGTGCTGTTAATTTTGCACATATTTGTGACTGGAATTTTAGGACACCCACTCTGACATAGTGTCTCTGCACACTCTTAAAAATAAAGGTTCCAAAACAGGGTTTTGCAATGATGCCATGGAAGAACTATTTTGCTTCCCTAAAGGAACTTTCAGTGAACAGTTTTTAAAAGTTCCTTTTTCTTCTTAGTGTGAAGAACATTTTAATAATAATCTAAAAAACCTTTTTACACTATAAAGAATCTTTGTGGAATTGAAAGATTTCCGTTTTCAGTCTACTCATGTAACTGTTGAAAAGTGTGTTCCTCAAGGTTCTACTCTGGGACCTTTACTTTTTCCAATTTATCCTACATGAAACATGGTGGGCAGTTAGCTCAGTCAGTAACCACTCACTTCTGGGTTCAGACCTGGGTTCAATCCCCACTAAGGGCAACTTCTCACTTGTAAGTGAATAAATGTAAATGTAAACATAAATCTAACACAGAACATGGCTTACATTGAATAAGAAGAAGTCTTGTTGTATGATGATGATGGTTTATCTCTTGATAATGTTGATTCATTTAAGCATCTTTGACTTTGGATTGACCCTGAACCTTTCAAGCCCCATGTTGATTATATTGTTAACAGAACAAATTGTTTGTGTTTTTAGGACCCCTTGAAAATGATCTGTTGATCTCAAGGGGCTATCCTTGTAATAAATTACAATTCTTCTTGGGACCATGAGGGTTAGTAAAGAACTTTTATTTTTAAGATTGTAACTCACCAAGTGCATTTCAGACAGCATCCATGCAGTTAAATCAGGCCTCTTAAAAGCCGATAACATATTTTGTATGTTTTGCATGAACTACAAGCTACGAAAGCATACAGAGGATTTTTTTTTGCAATTTTGTGGAAAACAGAGGTAAAAAAAAAGGGTTCTGGCTGCAAATGACCTCCCAAGTATGATTCCTACTCTATCCTTGATCTCCTTGTATCCGCTCCACACAAATAGACAGACCCAATTATAGCTGCCATGAGTCTGCTGTTTACCAAAGGTTTATCTCCATCCCATAAACTACAGCTTGGCTCGAGTTCAACGGCTCTGGCTGTTACATATATGGGAATCAGCTGAGCGACTTTTAGGAGAGACTGCGAACAATTCGTCCCTGCCGGCTGGCATTACGAGCTCCAGCAAGCAAACTCAAAAAAAAAAAAAAGACGAAAGACACAACTCGGCACAGCAAATAAGCCAATGTATTCATGGAAGTTCATGCAATTACTACATGCATGCACATGCTTGACATACTCTAGCCCACAATTTATTCGGTGAGGTCAAGCGTATGAAAAAGAACTGAACGCTAGAGCCTCCATGTGAAATGCGATTTTAATTGAATAAAGCATTTCTTGATATGAAGCCAGGAAACCCAACTGTCCCTGTCCATCAGTCCGACGGGTTTAATCGAGGTTAAACCTGCCAACCCGTCCGCGAGCATGTGTGTGTGTGTGTGTGGCGAGTGCTCTCTGAAGTAGCCCTCCCTCATATACTAAACAATGTGCTGCCTTTCTCTCTGCCAACATGGATACACTATAGCGGGTGTCTCAATGCCACAGGCTGTGTGCACTGATACCACACTAATGCCCTACAAGAGCAAGATCAAAACAGACCACTGCACAAGCTTAGAGCGCTGGTGGTCTCGTAACTCAGCACACACACAGACAAACACACACTCCTTCAATGTGTTTATCAAATCAGCCAGTAATCTTACATCTGAGGTCAGATCTTTTGAAGCATGACAGGGCCAGGTTAGTTGAGGGGTTTTTTTTGGGGTTTTTTTTTTTTATTGAATTTGCTTATTAGTAGTGCTTGATCAGGCAAAAATCACTATTACTAAACTTCTGGAAATTGTGTACGCTTTAGCATACTTTTTAAAAAAATAAGTAATAAAGTACTTTAAAAGAATATACTTAAGTATAAACTGAATTTAATGTTTTCGGACACTTAACTGCATGTTATTTACAATTAAGTAATAAATTATTGTTGTTTAAATTTAGATTAAATTAGATTAGATTAAATTGCATTACCCTAACTTATGAATGCTTTAGACTAAAGTACATCCTTATATGTAACTTCAGAATTATTTCTATTGTTTAAAATATGATTCAAGCGCACTTCTGAATGTTCAAAGAGCAAAGAGGACACTGACAACACGTCAACATGTCGTTATTTTTAATATGAAACAGTTTCATATTTAAAATATTGTAATTTTTTAAAGAAGTTTAATCAATAAATAGTGTCTAGTGTGTGTTTAATGTGTGGTGACAGATCGCTGTAGCTCCTCGTGAACCGATCATCTCTTCATACTAGTTCATTTATAGCATCAAATAAACATGAATGAACATCAGAAGGAATGTGGTTTCGAGCGCAGAAAGACGTGAGTACACACAATTATTCAAGTTCAAGTTCACCAACGTTAATCTACTAACTCCCCTGACTGCTTTGTCAGACAAAATGGTGAATTCAGCGTTATGATTGGTCAGATCGCCTGTCAATCAAGGGTCAATTGGAATTTAAAAAGCATTCCAAATTAAATTTTGGATGACACACAATACTAATAAGCCTTACTCACATTATCATCATCAATAATAAAACTTGTTGTGGGCAGTCTGACATATGTTGCCCAACTGTAGCCCGAGTCCAGATTGAGGTCCTGTTTCCTGTCTCTTTTATACTATACTGTTTTAAAAAGCCCAAAAATACAACTTAAAATAAAAAGAAAGTAAAACTCTACTTTGTATCAACAATACTGCAAACCTAGATATTCTACAATAAAGGTCCTGAATTTTGGAGTATTAATTTATACACAAACCACAAAACTTGTATAGATACACACACACACACACACACACACACACAGATATGATAGTTATCATTCTGCGACTGCGTTCAGAATTTTTCACTGTTATATTTTGGCGGTAAATGTTATTGAATACTTCCACATTAGCACATATTCTGTGCTTCCGCCCTAGTCTCATAACTCTCACGCTGTGAGACCGGCCGACTCCAGCTCTGACAGACATTAGTGGTGCATCCTGGGTGGTTTGCTAAGGGTGTAGTACCTGCTGGCTGCCTTCACCGACCGCTGGAGCTGACACTATCTCTCCTCACAGTGATGTACGGTACCTGTATGTCTCGCTGGGTGGTTTGAGACCGTGAACTCCCGAACTCCTCCTCAGGCTGCAGTGACTGACAGGGAGAGAACGCCTCCCGGGCACAGGTGTGAGGGATGGGGGAAGTGCTATTGAATGTGAGGCTGGCAGGATCGTGTGAAGAAAAAAAGAAAGAAGAAAAATAAAAAAAACAAGGTAATGCTTTCACAGGACCGAGATAAAGAAAGAGAGGAGGAACTCTTCTAAACAGCTCATGACTTCACACAGGTTGACTCCTGAGCCGTGACTGACACTACAGACGCTTCTCTCATCCATTCTCCTCTTTCAGCTAAACTCTATTTTGTGTAACAGTAGCTTTCACATGATGATGATGAGGAGCAGGGCTGGGTAGATACTTTTAAAATGTATTTCACTACAGATTACAAAATATATGCTTTTAAAAGTAATTTGTAACGTATTTCGTTACATTACTCAAGTTTAGTAACTTAATCTAAATAGTTTAGAACACTTTGGAATACTAATAAGTGTGGAACAAACACAAAAAAGATCATTGCAAGTTTTTATCTCACAATTCTGACTTTTTCCCTCAGAATTGTGTGATATAAAGTTGCAATTGTGAGTTATAAAGTCGGAATTATGAGATATAAACTGACAATCTTGGGTAAAGTCAGAATTATGATAAACTTGCAATATTGAGAAAAGGCAAATATGAGATATAAACTGAAAATATTGAGAAAAGTCAGAATTGTGAGATGTAAACTCACAAAATAAATTCACAATTGCAAGAAAAAAAGTACTGCAAGTTTAAATCTCCTAATTCTGACTTTATAACTTGCAATTGTGAGTTTAAATCTCACAATTCTGAGAAAAAGAAGTCAGAATTGTGAAATGCAAACTCACAATTGTGAGGGGAAAAAAAAAAGTTGCAGTGACGAGTGAATTATAAAATGACTCAGAAAACATGAAAACAGTCGTGGATCATCAGGTCATGACAGGACAGTTCAGTTGACAGTTCGGCAATTTTTTTTATAAATTCAGTCATTTTGTCTTGTTCAGGACAGAACTAAATAAAAATAACAACATTTTTATGATCCTCTTAAAAGTATTAAAATGTTGATGAAACTTAACTCCGCTTTTTCAGACTGTCAGAGTCAGAGAATCACCAATTGCTGTTTAAATGACATTAAAATTCAAAGTAATCACTTTGGTAATCTAAAATACTTTTCAGATGTAACTGTAATCTGATTACCACCCATTTAAAATGTTACTGTAATGAAATACAGTTACTCAAATTTTGTATTTTAAATACGTAACTAAGTTACTTGTATTTCGTTACTCCTCAACCCTGATGAGGAGGAGGCATGACAAAACACCCTTAAAGGGATAGTTTACCCCAAAATATAAAGGCTGTCATCATTTTTCCTCATTCCTTTCCAAACCAGTATGACTTTCTTTCTTTCATGGAACACAAAGGAGAAATTTTGGTAACAAATGCAACCTTTTTGTAAAGCGTTAACATTAGCTAGCTATGTTTCCGTCCAAAGTGGTGAATGTAACTTCTGCAAAAATTGGAATATCGCATGAGACATTTAGTAGCATTTCCATGTGAATAAATTAATAAATGAATAAATGGCCTTTTATTTCTAAATTATAACAATTTTTGATGTAAAAATTATAGTAATGTTATAAGTGAATTTCAGGAAACGAAATAATTAAAAACAATGCAGTTCATGGCATCTTTAATGAAATAAAAGGCCACTTAAGTGTACTTAAAGAGAGTACACTTTTATGACTATTTCTTAACACACTATAATAGTGCACTTTGTAATAATGTAGAATTTTAAGATTTACTTCAAAGTGTATTTCAAATCATCATGTTTTAATCTTTTTTGTGCTTTAAATAAGTCAATATTATTGAAAAAAAATTTGCAATTTTATACAAATTTGTAATTAGAAATATATTTAAACACTCAACACAAGTTTCAACAGAAATTACTTTAAAGGACATTTTAGTGTAACATAGTACTTTCAGCAGTACACTTTAACCATATTTCAACGCAATAGAATTGCATGTGAAGATGTACTTAAGTCATACTTAAGTGCCAAAACGTACTCTTAATCGGAACTAACTACATTTCGTATGAACTTAAACTAATACATTTAATTGCAATTAGCATGCAAACAAAAAGAGTGTCTGAAAACAGCATTCAGTTCACGCTGAAGTATATTTGCAATGCTTTAATAATAATAATAATAATCATAGCCTACTTTTTTTGTAAAGTTGTAATGATCATCTGATGAAGTGCCCATGACCACCACAAGAGGGCACTTCATCCTGGACTTTCACTCACACACACGTGCACATTCACTCCCGGACTTCACTTCCCATAATGCACTACACACCCACTCACTCACACCTGTGCACTACAGTTCCCAGAAGCCTTGTGCCCTGTCACTGATTACCCCAGCCAGCTGTAGCACATTATCTGTCATTATTTAAGCACACTGCACACACTCTTCACTGCGAGGTCTTGATCTTCTGTATAGTTGTCATTTCTGACCGTTATTCCCGGTCTTGTTTTCCTGTTGCCATTCTGCCTGTTTCACCGTGTTCTGATTGTCTCTCTTCGTTACACTCTGTAATCAGTACTGTTTTTAAACGTATGCCGAAGTACACTTCTTTTTCTCATGAAAAACGTTTTTGTTCACACTTAAATATCTAACCTTTTACTGGAATATCTTGAGATCTTCTCTGAAGCTTTTAGGAGAAAAATCTGAGGAGCAAACAAACTAAAAAGTGTTCGTTTACTTTCAGAGTTGTCTAGGAGAAACAGTTGAGTATTAAAGAGAAATTCTTGTTATTTTCTTTCCTATGGGAACCTAAGAGTTCTGTATGTTTTACTGGAGAGTAAAACAGAAGGCCGCTGGTCTGACAGAGGGCATCTGATGTTCTTCACTCCAGCAGGGAAAGTCCCTCTCCACCATATCTTATCCAAACACAGTGAGCTCCGTGCGATTCTCTGTGTCTGCGGCCAGTTTTATAGACAGACTGTGTGTGGGAGGCAGACAGAACAGAGAGAAGCCGAGTGTGTGATGGACTGTATGTAGGGGTGTGTGTTTGAGCAGGGCTGGTGTGTGTCTGCTGCACTGTCAGCAAGTGCTGGTGCTTTCCTGTGTGAAGGTCTAAGCACTTCCTGTCATTGGCCAGTGAGTCAGAGTGGCATGGGAACATCTCTTTCTCATTCCCATTGTATACCAATTGCAAACACAGAGAAGCATTCTGAAAGCTCTATTGTCCAGTGCTCTTTCAGGGGTGTCCAATCCTGCTCCTGAAGGGCCAATGTTCTGCAGAATTAAGCTCAAACTTGCCCCAACGCTCCAGCCTGGAAGTTTCCAGTTTCTGAAAGACCTTGATTTGCTGATTCAAGTGTTTAATTCAGGCCACAACTAAACTTTGCAGAAAGCAGGATTGGATCACTCGAAACATATTTAGGCCTAAATTTAAATGGGTAACACTTTATTTTGATGCTGCCCAACAGACATTCTACTTACTATAAGTAAATTTCATGTACATGTCAACTTAGCAGTCTACTAACACTCTAATGAGAGACAACGTTAAGACTAAGTTAAGTTTCCTCAGTGTGTTCCACACCGTCGGCTGAAGTTGGTCCTCGACGGCTTTTTTCCGGCCGATTCGACATGTTGAATTGGTGTCGGGCCGAGAGAGAGAACTCTGATTGGCTGTTCAGTATTGCAAACTGAGAATATAAGCAAGTCAGTTCACGAGAATATAAGTAAAAGTTATGAAAGCAAGCAAAGATGTCATGACGGCACTGACACAAGGTTGTTCTGATTTTACGTCATCTTACCCGAGCACTCGAATTCACAAATATTTTCATAACATGAGCGAATTGGAATAAAGAAATAAATGACGAATATTGACAAATAAATCTGCTTAAATAGACAGTTATCTCCTACATACGTGAGTGTCGAGCGTCAGTTTGGTGTGTCAGGGCAACTTTGGACCCAGAAGCTGTCGACGTGAGCCGCCCCTGCAGTCTGCTTTCGTCGCCACTAGTCCGTCGGCGTCGGCTTGGTGTGTTCCCGGCTTTATTTTTAGTCAACAGAATGTGTTAAAGGTACCAGCAAAATAAATTGAAACCAGTTTATGTATTTGAAATCCATGTATTTGAATTAATGCATATTTGTAAGCATACATAAATAAGCATACACTCAAAAAAAGTTTATTACTAACTATTTGCACCTATTTATTTTATTTAATAAACATGTTTTGATGTGAAATGCATTCATTCAAATCGCTGAGAATCATAAATCTGTGAAAACAATTAAATTTATTCAGGTAAACAGTATGAGCATACATAAAATTTGGCTACCTGTGAAACAAGCAATATTCCGTTATTTAAAAATGTATGAGATTTAAACAAATTTGATGATAAATATATAAACCTGGTGTATTTAAAACACTTTTCAGTTTTTTAGAATTATTACAGAAATCTTACCTGTTTTATTATGTTATGTATGATGACTGACAAATATGTATCACATTACGTTTATGTTAAAACTACGTAAATCAAATGGATGGCGCTTTGATATGCAATTCACAAAGACCCGCCCCCTTTAGTTACTGTTGCTGTGTCCGACAAGCCATGCGCTCTCACGCCACACATCATGTTCTCACGAAGTGAAAAATACATCCTGGAGCAAAGAGGACACTGACAACACGTCAACAGATATGACAGCAGGTTACTTTTGATATGAAACAGTTTCATATTTAAAATATTGCAATTTTTTAAAGAAGTTTAATCAATAAATAGCGTCTAGTGTGTCTTTAATGTGTGGTGACAGATCGCTGTAGCTCCTCGTGAACCGATCATCTCTTCATACTAGTTCATTTATAGCATCAAATAAACATGAATGAACATCAGAAGGAATGTTGTTTCAACTACAGAAAGATGGCAATATACACCTTTTTTCATGTTCTAGTCCACTGACATTAATCTACTAACTCCTCTGACTGCTTTGTCGGACAAAATGGCAGATTCAGGGTTATTATTAGTCAGATCGCCTGTCAATCAAATCCCCAATGAAGGGTCATTTCAAATACATACATCTTACATTTAGGGCTAAATATTTTTTTAAGTGGGTTAGGGTTATTCTAATCTGATCTGATCTAATAAAAAAACAAAACAAAACAAATAAAAAAAAACATATTGTACAATAAAAGTATTATAAAAATAGTCTGTGGGATTTTGTGAGCAATTTTTCAAGTACTCTGATAACTTTGAGAGGAGCAAAACAAAATATAAGTCGTTTTTATAGTGATGCACCAAAATTTCTGCAACTGAATATATTCAACCAAAACAAAAAAAGTTTTTTTTTCAATGTTTGGACTGAAATCATTAACCACATTTTTCTGCATCAGCATCTATTTCATGCATACAGTGTGGATAAGCTACAACAGGTAAACATGTCGGATGTATTTCGCATATGTAAAAATTGTTCTGCTAAAAATTTAAGAGGCGGTTCTTTGCCAAAGAACAACTTTGGTTTATCAACTTACAACTGGTTTATCAAACTGGTTTGTTACTGAAACCTTTTTTTTTTTTTTGGTTTTCGGGGTTTGATTTCATTGTTTCGGTAAAAAAACGTCTCGGTTACGAATGTAATCTTAGTTCCCTGAAGAGGGAACGAAACGCTGCAACGAGAGTTTGACGTAATGGGAACGCTTCACGTGAGTGTGTCATGAAGCACATGTGAAATCCGTCCAATGGTGTGGCGGGACGTCAGAGGCAGTGATGTCACGACCAGGAACTATAAAGCACACTCAAACCAATCAACAATTGCTTTGAAAAAGTCTGAAGTAGTCGGTGACAGGCATGCCGGAAGTATGGCAGAATGACGCGGCATCTCATTCCCTCTTCAGAGAACTACGGTTACAATCATAGCCGAGACGTTCCCTTTCAAGAGAACTTGCGCTGCATCGAGATTTTGACGCAATGGGAAGGACAATAAACATGCCATAATGACCAGTGCCTGTAGTGTGAGAATAGCCCCAACACCACGAAGCCAATACCCGAGTCCCAGTGGAACCCAGGTCAAGGTCATAGAACCGGACGAAAGTGTGCAGCGAGGACCAGCGTGCCGCATCACAGACTCACGCAAGGATACTCTGGAGAGCAGAGCTTTGGAGGCAGCCATACTCCGAGTGGAGTGGGCACGAACAGCCAAAGGGGAAGGCTGTCCGGCCGACTCATAAGCAAGTGATATAGTGATATATCCGAAACATATAAACACCTGCTCAGTCTTGCGCCACAGGGCAACTCTGTGGACATAAGCATTTAACGCCCGAACTGGGAGAGCAGATTGTTGCGTTCCTGGTCTGGGTCCCTGAAGGGAGGAGGACAGAAAGCCTGCAGCACAATGGAACTGGGCACAATAGTGGGAACCTTAGGAATGTAACCCGGTCTGGGGTGGAGAAAAGCTTTCACCATCCACAAATTCCAAGCACGATGGGGCAACCGACAGCTCCTGCAACTCTTCTATCCTTTTAAGAGACGTAATAGCCAGGAGGAACGCGGTCTTCAGGGTTAGAAACTTAACCGGCACCTTCTCAAGTGGCTCAAAGTGCGCTATAACAAGGCCTTGGAGAACCAACGACAAGTCCCATGCCGGAACCCATGTACGCACTGCAGGCCTCAGCCTCAGAGTGCCATGAAGGAAACCTGTAACCAGTGGATGTCTCCCCAAAGAAAATCCACTCAAAGGCCTGTGGTAAGCAGCTAAGGCCACCACATAAACCTTCAATGAGGACGTTGATAACCCTGCAGTAAATCGGTCCTGCAAGAACTCCAGCACTGTACCAATTGGGCAGTCAACTGTGTCTGTCTGGCTATCACTGCACCATGAAGTAAACAGTTTCCACTTCAGGGCGTACAGTTTCCTCATGGAGGGAGCTCTGGAGTGGAGGATGGTACTCACGATCTCAGTCGAGAGACCAACACCTATGAGCTGGGCCCCCTCAGAGGCCAAGCCCACAGACTCCATAGTTCTGGGCGGGGATGGACTATAGAGCCCCCCACCTGGGACAGCAGGTCTCGACAGGATGTCTGCTCCCACATTCTGGGCCCCGGGGATATATGCTGCTCTGAGTGAGAGCAGTATCCGGTTTACGGTAGTAAGGATTTATTCTATGCGAGCAGGAGCAAGTCGCGCCTGCATCACAACACATCACAACCACGCCTAGAAAATTGGTGCTCTGGGCTGGAGACAACACAATCTTCTTGGTGTTCAACCTTAACCACTACACCCTCATCTGCACAAGAATGACATCTCGATGCTGAAACGCTAGCTGACACGACTGAGCTAAAATCAGCCAATAGTCAATATTGTTCAGGACACGAATGCCCTGTAGATGCAGCGGTGTCAGCACATTTGGTGAAGGTGCGGGGTGATAATGCTAGACCAAATGGAAGAACCCGATATTGGTATGCTTCGCCCCCGAAAGCAAACCTCAGGAACTTCCTGTGATGTGAAATGATGGATATATGGAAGTATGCATCCTTGAGATCTATCGTGACAAACCAGTCCTCGAATCTGATCTGTGACACGATCTGTCTCAATGTGAGCATTTTGAATTTGAGCTTCATGACTGAAAGATTCAGATGATGCAGATCCAAAATGGGACGCAACCCCTCATCCATCGTCGGAATAATAAAGTACCGGCTGTAGAAACCGGTGTCTCTGTCTGGAGGGAGTACATGTTCTATGGCTCCCTTTCCCAGCAGAGCTTTTACTTCTTGTTCCATTCCATTGGAGCTGCTAGCTATACACAGCCAGCCTCCTCGAGTGCTGACCATGCATGCTCCTCACCCAAACATACAACACACATACTGTGTGTATCCTCACCCGTAATATAACGCGGCAGGTAGGAACACACAGTCTGAAATGCTGCTAGGAAGCCATCACAAAGAGAAATATATATGTATGTGGGACAAACAACACCAAATAAGACAAATGTTCGATCACACACAGCGCTACTGAAGACACAGAAGCTAGTGTTGATCGGTTTGAGTGTGCTTTATAGTTCCTGGTCATGACGTCACTGCCTCTGACGTCCCGCCACACCATTGGACGGATTTCACATGTGCTTCATGACGCAATCATGCGAAGCGTTCCCATTGCATCGAACTCTTGATGCAGCTCGAGTTCCCTTGAAAGGGAACGAGTCACTAGTTTTTGACTGAAAATTTTCCCCTCAACTGAAATTGCTTGCATCTGCATTGAGATTAAAAAGTGATAAACAAAATCTCATGGTAATTCCTAAGTATTTTATGCTATGGTGAATTGGTTGGTAATTTGTTTGAAGTGTTGAACATCTGGAACGTTGATTTTTTTGTACAAACAGAGTTTTGTACAATCTGCTTAAGCCCCAGTGATGGTTTGTTTTAGTGGGTGGACCTTCATGCTTATTTTTTTTCCAAAAATTTTACGTTTTTGTATGACTCACATCGCACAAATCACCACCTCGTTAAATAGTTACGTTTTCCCTTTGAGAGCGGGTTGAAAAACGCTTGTTGAAGTGCAATGCCAGGTTTGACGTAATTGACGACACTTTTTGTGCCCTAACCTGAATGCAATGTGTCAGTTTCAGTAGAGTTTCAAAGATAAGTTGTGCTGGTCCACCGGGCTTTGACCCTCCTTCACCCAGAAGGGGAATTCATGCTGGACTTTTTAGTAAGGTCGAAGGGGGTCGTGTTACTCTGGAAGCAGGAAAACAGGGCTGTAGGTTATCTCTCGGCAGTGTAGAAGATGTTAGACAGCCTGCTACTTTGACACACAGTTGTTTCTCATTACCAACTTTTCTCCTCTTGTTTCTTCCCAGTCTCTGTGACCTGAGATTCCCTCCAAAACACATTTTTGACTTTATCTGATGTCATCTCCCAGCCAGCTGTTAAGTGATAACATTAACCTGGACTCCACTGAATGGGATCCCACTCCTTAGCTGTGACATGCCAAAGCCTTCATGAAAATCTCTCACGTAGGCGTCGCGCACCAACAGTTTGGAAAATGACCGACTATCATGCATTATGATTTTAGATGCGGTGCAAATGGCAATTAACCTTCTCGATTGACAAGCGTGTCCTCTTGACCCTCCCAAAAAAAAAAAAAAAAACAGCTCTAAATCGCTCATTCCTACATTCCCACACAATTTAAAACACACATCTGCAACCAAACACAAATGAACCAGGGATGAACCCAGTAACTTCAGAGGCAGTTCCTGGCCTTCCCAAGTCAGCTCTCATCTCACTTTTCCGGAGCATTATGAAAATGGGGAAAGAATGTGAAAAATTCACAGCATTTGCACCGAAGAGAATAATCTCCCAGGTATGACGGGGGTGGAGGACAGCCGAAGTGAACCGCTTCAGAGGAATCCGCAGTATGCACATTCTTAAGTGGGTGTACGAGGTGCCGTAACTCATGGAGCGCATTGTCTCGGAGTCTGGAGGTGGTGTAGATGTTTTGATCAGAATCAGAGAATGAAACAATGTATTCTGGAGATGAGAGACGCAGCGAGAGCTGATGATTTTGAGAGAGCAGACATCTTTAGATCACTGGTTGTCAATCATATTCCTGGCATGGCCGTTCTGCGCATTTGTGCCCTGTTATGTGGACTTTTGGATTCGCACATTGGATTGGATTCATTCTGATTCCTGATGAAGTATTGCATGTACACTGTAAGATCCAACAGTGATTTTAACTGATACTTTTTAGTTAACTTTACTTAATGTCTAGTAATCTGCACTATTCACATATACTATGCCTTTTTTATTCATAAACCCCAAGTTGTGATTAATTGATTGGTTTGAGTACCTTTTTGTTAAGCAAAAAAAAAAAACTTTTTGAGGTGGGCTAATCTTAATAGACTTTTCCCTCATTTCCTCCACTTCTGCTGTCATCTTTTTTCTGTTTGCATTCAATGATTTCATTTCATTTGCATTATAAAGTCATCTTGTCAATTCAACTAAAAAACTTTGACTTTGTTCAACTTTATTTAACTGACTTAAATAAATTGACGTTGATTTGTTGGTGATCAGTGTTCCATTTGGTTAGGCACTGCAACTTCATTTACATTATTGTAATTCCTATTGATGCAATAAGGAATCACAATTCATATATATTCCTTTTCATCAAGAAAAGCATGTGAAACAATTCCAGACTGTGCACCGCCAACCTGTCGCTGGAAAAGCTGTGATTGTCTGATGTCATTTAGTTGTGTGTAGATTCATGATTTTATTGTGGTAAAACACTCGTTTGTTGTTTCTGTCTCTGTGAATCTCAGGGCTCAATTTAATCTCTAACATGTTTACTTTGCAGCTCAAAGATTCATCCGGGGTCACAACATAACATAACACACAAATCAACCCTGCGCTGCCCTAGAACAATAAAGCCTTGTTTTATTAACGGCCATTTCCTGTCGGAAGTCTGAGATTCTCATCTACTTAAACCTTAACAGTTTGCTGACATAGCTAGTCACTGCAAAGTCTCTCATGGCCCGGTCTTTAGCCATAATTTCTGAGAGAAGGCCTCATCTCAGGCCAGATGTCCTACTAAACTAAAATGCATAAACTACAACCAAATTTTCACATTACGTTGCCAGAGTTTTGGGGATGTTTATTAGGTAACAATTTATTTTAGAAATTCTTCTAACTATTATTAACTTAGCAACTACATGTCAACTATTAGTCATTAGAGTGTTGTTCCCCATTTACACTAGTGCGATTTTGTTTTAAAACGCATACGTTTTGCTACAGTTACGCCTGTTGTTTTACACTACACCAGCGTTTTCGAACCTCGAAAACAGAGACTTTCGAAAAAGACCCCATTTTAGTTGAAAAACGCGTGGGTTTTGTTTCAGAATAAACAGTCTTTTGAAAATGATGTCGATGCCCATGTTCGCTCTGCGTATCCTTGACGACCGTGTAAACAATAACATGGAGACTGAATTGCGATCTTTTCTAGCTTTGTTGTCACTTTTAGCACCCATTGTGCAGTTAAACTTTTGTTTACACTTGTACACGCATGCCCAGTGTGCACGAATGATCATGTGACATGCGTTTTCAGTCGTGTAGTGTAGACGGAGATAGTTTCTGAAACGCCAGTGTAGACGACGATCATTTTTCTCCCCAACAGACATTCCACTGACTACAAGTAACGTTGCAAATTCTACAATCCTGAACCCTAACTGAACTAATATTCTAATGAGAGTTAGATGATATGTAATTGCATGTAATTTACATTTTAAATGAGTGGTAATCAGATTACAGTTACATCTGAAAAGTATTTTAGTTTACCAAAGTGATTACTTTGAGTTTTAATGTCATTTAAACAGCAATTGATGATTCTCTGACTCTGACCGTCTGAAAAGAGTTAAGTTTCATCAACATTTTAATACTTTTAAGAGGATCATAAAAATGTTGTTATTTTTATTTAGTTCTGTCCTGAACAAGACAAAATGACTGAATTCATAAAAAAAATTGCCCAAATGTCAACTTAACTGTCCTGTCATGACCTGATGATCCACGACTGTTTTCATGTTTTGTGAGTCATTTTATAATTCACTCGTCACTGCAACTTTTTCTCACAATTTGTTTTTTTTCCTCTCAATTGTGAGTTTGTATTTCACAATTTTGACTTCTTTTTCTCAGAATTGAGAGATTTAAACTCACAATTGCAAGTTATAAAGTCAGAATTGGGAGATATAAACTTGCAATACTGACTGTTTTTCTTGCAATTGTGAATTTAGTATGTGAGTTTATATCTCATAATTTTGACTTTTCTCAATATTGCAAGTTTATATCTCATAATTTTGACTTTTCTCAATATTGTGAGTTTATATCTCATAATTCTGACTTTATAACTCGCAATTGCAACTTTATATCACGAAATTCTGAGGAAAAAAGTCAGAATTGTGAGATAAAAACTTGCAATGACCTTTTTTGTGTTTGTTCCACACTTATTAGTATTCCAAAGTATTCTAAAGTATTTAGATTAAGTTACTAAACTTGAGTAATGTAACGAAATACGTTACAAATGACTTTTTAAAGCATGTATTTTGTAATCTGTAGTGAAATACATTTTAAAAGTAACCCATCCAGCCCTGTGAGCTATTATCTCTTCAGACAGTCAAGAGCTGTATAGAGCCGAGACAACAGAGATCGAGAGAGGAAGGGAATCCCGCATAACAGAGGTGTCTGTGCTGAAAGAGGATCTGTCTGTAGCGTGTGAAGCTGGTGGATCCATGTGCCAAATCTGAGACATGTGAGGCCTTCGCCTCTTCTAAACGAGCTGTCCGACTTGCAGGCACCTGCTGCCGTCCCACCCAGCAGCACTAACACACGCACACCGTCTCCCTTACGCCTTGGCCGCCATCTGATCCTTTAGTTGCACATAATCTTGGACTGACGGTTTATTTTTTTCCTACACGCAAATGCATAAAAACCATTACATAAGAAGCCACACTGCTTTCTGTCAAACAGTTACTTTGCATGAAATATTTGCTATAACTGGTGCACTGCAGAAATGTGCTTTGACATGCTCAGAACCTGTGTGGTCTCACATTTTTTGAGTTTATAATGACGAGGTGACTTCCAAAAATTAGAACATTTTTCTGTTATTTATATGTGTATTATTTAGCAAGCATCGGCATTACTTAACATCTGGATTCTATGTTTGTTTGTGTGTTATTATGCGTGTATGTTTCAGGTACGTTTGACAGCTATAACGTAAATGCTCTATGAATGCTTCAGTGGTTAAGCATGGAAGCATTGAAAGATTTCCTCTCCCTGCCAGTCTAACTTCAACTTTAGCACTTCTCTCTGGCTCTGTTCCAAAACATAGTAAGCTGCCTTGTTGTGTACTACTTATGTTTCAGCAGCTTTACATATTTTTTTAAATCATTCTGATAGTATGGAATGGCTTAGGGATGTGCTCGAATCCTAAATATGAATTTGGAAAGGCACCGAAAATGAAAAATGCATTCTCTTGGACCCTCTTAAAGGACATGGTTAGACTTGCTGCAGGAGTTGGTTACATTAAAGTACATCAAGCTTTCACTTATCATGTGAAAATGTTGGTGTGCAACAGATCGCTATCGTAGACATCAGTGTTTATATCTTAACGGTAAACTTTTCTCTCAGTACTTCTGTGTGGTTGAAAACTACTCTCTCTGGCTCAGCGCGGCAGAACAAACATAAACTCGAATGTTCCGGTAAGATTTTTTTTGTTTTTTGCTAAGAGTGGGTCGAGTAGGACCTGGGTAGAGGGTGCCGTGACCCGGATGGGAGTGAGGTTTAGGGGGGTGAGTGTAACGGAGGCCAGCTAGTAGTTGCTGTGCGAGTAAACCTCACTCCTCTGACCTCAAGAGATGCTCTAGCGACAGACGTTAGGGGTTGCAGCCTTTAGCCTCCTTGTTAGAGCGTCCGACTCCCATGCCGGAAGACCCGGGTAGAGGGGTTACATTGGTGCCGTGACCCGGATGGGAGTGAGGTTTAGGGGGTGAGTGTAACGGAGGCCAGCTAGCGTCCGACTCCCATGCTGGAAGACCAGGGTTCAAGGCCCGCTCAGAGCGGGTCGAGTAGGACCCGGGTAGAGGGGTTACACATGGGCGAATCGTTGTTGTTGATAAAATAAGAACGTGGGTGTTTAAATCGAGATTGCGATCTTTTTACGATTAATCATGCAGCTCTACTTCCGTATGACAGCATGCTGCATGCTGTCTTTATTATCATTATTTTGTGCATGCAGGTCAGTTCAGGACCGCAACTAGTTCACACTCGAAACTGATATTGGCCACATTTAAAAGATGTGTGAATAGCCAAGAAAAAAAATCATATCTGAGCAATAAATCAGAATTGAGCATTAAAGGATTAGTTCACTTCAGGATTAAAATTTCCTGATAATTTACTCACCCCCATGTTATCCAAGATATTCATGTCTTTCTTTCTTCAGTCAAAACAGAAATAAAGGTTTTTGAGGAAAACATTCCAGGATTGGACTTCACTGGGGTTCAACGGGTTGAAGGTCCAAATTGCAGTTTCAGTGCAGCTTCAAAGGATCTACATGATCATTACGTTGAAAGGTCACGTGTGACCTGGGCGGAATTACCGCAGTAGGGCGAAAAACTCCATCTAATATTCTCCTCTAACTTCAAAATCATCTGATATCGTTGTTTTACCCCTTTTGTGAAGGACATTTGGCTTAATGGACATTCGCTTTGTAGACACTGGATCGGTATTTACACCTTTGTGACATGATTACGTCATACACGGCGGATCGCAGAACAGATGAGCATTTGTGGTTAAAAAGTATATAAATTGTATTGTTTTTTTTTAGAAAATGACAGATTGTTTCACTAGATAAGACCCTTATTCCTCATCTGGGATCATGTAGAGCCTTTGAAGCTGCACTGAAACTGAAAACCTGTTGAACCCCAGTGAAGTCCACTATATGGAGAAAAATCCTGCAATGTTTTCCTCAAAACTTTCATTTCTTTTGAAGACTGAAGAAAGAAAGACAATTAGGTAAGATGTAATTTTCGTGACTCATGAAAAATATTATTTGCAAAAAAAAAACATAGTTCTTTTACTATTTTTCTTTTTATTTATTGCCTTAAATCCAATAGAGTTTGTCATTCCATTGCTAAGCTAATATATTAAACACGAAAACTGGGTACAGTAGTCTGTATTTAATTTGACTGAACTATTTTATTTGATATTGTTTGTTACTGAAAGCATTATATTTAATTGAGCTTGTTGCAAAGTATTATGGGATAACCTTCTCCTGAAAGGATACATGTGATTTTGTCTTGGAGCCGTGTCATGCTGGGCTGTGCACATATACTCCGGACATACGGAGCTGTTGGTTTATATGGACACAAAGCTTGGTCATGTCTATTTCTGTCCTCATTGTAAAAGGCAAAAATAAAATGACATTTAATTAGTTTGGTCAGAAAATGGTATTTTAGAAGCCAGCATAATGTCGCTGCCTATCTATTTAAATAACATTTGCTTGCAATGCCTTAAAATGCTGCCTAATTCAGCTCACTGGTTTTTGAAGGAGGCTCTTTCTTAAATTTCTCCCATTCTCTATGTATGTGTGGACACAGGACGTGCCTCAGTGGCCTCAGAGCCAATGGAGTTTCCCCTCCAAATAGCCCCTCACCCCCACCTCCAACCCTCTTTCCCAAACTGTGGAAAATCTGACCATTTTGCTCCAGGGATTCTCCACTGTCAAACAATAACGATGTAACATTACAGTTCTTCCCCGCTCATTTTTATTTTTTGCTCATTTTTCATTCCCTCTCAATGGAACAAGGTTATCTGTGCTCCGTTACCTGAGGTTCCCCTCTTTACAATGACGGTGAAAAACACGGTTTCCACAAAAATATGAAGCAGCACAACTGTATGGAACAGTAATAATAATGCAAAATGTTTCTTGATCAGCAAATCAGCTTGATTTCTGAAGCATCATGTAACACTGAAGAGAAATGATGCTGAAAATATAGCTTTACATCACATGAATAAATTACATTTTAAAATGTATTAACAGCTATTTAAAATTGTAGTAATTTTTGACAAAATGTACTTCATTTTTGATTAAATAAATGCCTTGGTGGGTATAAGAGAATACTTTCATTTGAAAATCAGATAATAATAATAATAATAATAATAATAATAAAAAACAGTATCTTTTAAAGGTAGTTTATGTTTTTTTTTTCCTAAATGTATTCTTTAAATACATTATACTTTTTTCTTTCAATGAAATGCATACAAGGTTAGGACCATCAAGATAAGAAAATTATTAACAGAAAATAATTTTATTATTTATAATTTTATTTATTATAATATTATTTTAAAATAATAAATTAACAAGTAAATTAATTAATTAATTATAAATAAATTAATAAGTTAATAAATTAACAGAATTTTCATTTATATATTTGTTTTTTGTTTTTGTGAACAAGCCTTTTAAACGACAATAAACATCCAATATTATAAAACTAATCCCTGAAGAACACCATAAAAATCCTCCTGAATCCTCACAGAAATAATAAAAACACAAAGAAGGCTCTGTGTGTTTCAGTGTTACTCTTTGTTCACATACTGCTCTGATTATCTGTCATTTAGTTTCGTCATGCAGCATTTTTGCATTCATTGTGGACTGAAAAAAACACTTGTCATTGGAATCTCGCCACTTCCCACCTATACCGAGCACCACTAAACACAGCTCTGTTGATTATAGCGGTTTTCTAGCAACTTGCTGCACGCTTGCATTGGAGACGGTGTTACTGAGTGTGGAGATTCCCAGAATCCATTCTAGCAGCTTCAGGCAGCGGATCCAGCATGCGGCAGGAGATGAATCATAACATCGGGAAACAGTTGTTAGATATAAATTCTAATAAGGCCATATAAAAGCACATGGAGCAAGTATTAGAGGCATGCAGCAGGGAACTGCGGCCAGAGAGTGTGGGACCAGGATGGAGAGAGAGGTAAAAGAGAGGTCAGTGGGAGGAGAACGGGCTGTCGATTGGGATGAGGACGAAGTTTGTGGGGCTCTAAATGGAAGAAAGATGGAGAGGGAGAGTGAATGTAAAATCTGAGAGGAAGAAATTTCCTCCTCTGTATCTTTATCTGGTTTTCCAGTACAAATATCTAAACATTCTTAAATTAAGATGCATTTACTTGAGAAGCAAGACGCCATGAAATAAGTCTTATTTACTGAAATCAAAAATAAGTGACTTTACGCTCAAAATAAACTTAATTTGAAGGGAAAACAAGTTTATTTTTCTTACCCCATTGGACATTTTTTCTTGTTTTAAACATAAATTCATTTAAAGTGGTGCTATTATGCCTTTTCAACTTTAGTTCATGTGTAATGTTGCTGTTTGTTTTGCTCTGTACTCCATAAAAAAAAAAAAAAACACTTACCGCCAGAGACGACTGCATCCACTTGAACTACTTTTGACATTTTTGCAATAAATAAGTGGTTACGCTTTTTTTCTGTCTGTTATTTCTTTATTTATAACAGTAATTCGTTTTTAAGAAATGGTTATGGATAGGTTTAGAATGAGTGACTCAAAATATCGTTTTAATGTTATATTTTTACTAAAATTGTCATTTTCCCTTCACATTCCTGTCAATTATGTTTTATTCGTTTAAAATTCTGTATAAAATGGGTATGTTTAGGTTTGGGGTTTAGGGATCTTACATTTATCTACAGAACAATAAAAGGGAAATTATACATATATTTTTATGACATGAAAGATTTCGCTGTAAAACCGTATTTTGACGTTTTAGTGATATAAATATGTCAATATTGCATGTTTCAGCACTTTTCTAAACAATGAAAGTGTGACGAGCAGGGCGGGCGAGAGCCGTGAGGGAACGCCGCGAGGCCGGTGACGCGAGAGATAATGAGCGCCACCTGCGCGCTACACCGGTCTCGTATCTCTCACGGAGGAGCTCCGGAAGCATAAAAGAGGAGCGACGATAGTGAAGGACGGGAGAGGACCAGGCCTGGACTTTATGTTGAGTTTTATTTTGTTTGTGTGGACGGCAGTTCCTTTAACTTTCGTTTTATTGTTTGGTTATTTTATTATTAAACTATGTTGAATGTTCGCCGGTTCCCGCCTCCTTCTTCCCGTTCTTAAGAACTGTGTTAAAGTTACGTATTTATACCTACGTATTAACAATGAGACCAGGCTGAACTGTCACCTAGTTGACAACTTTTCTGAATGACTATAGCAAAAATATATACTCATACAAGTCTTAGAGTGTCTTATAAGTCTCTTTTATCATCCTTATAGGCCTAAATAGAAATGCGAACGATAAATAATGACAACATAGAGGAAGGGTTTGCGGTTTTTGCACAGAATTGTTGAAAGAGAAAAAATGAGGATGAAACACTGGTTGAGAAAACGTGAGAAGAAGTGTCTTTTGGGTCCATCTATACTGTTTCTCCCCTTTGCTCTGTTTTGTAATTTCATTGGCTTTTGCTCATCACTAGTCTGTGCAATGAGCACAGTGGCCATGTAGATTTCAAATCAGTTTGTGCAAAACGTGTTGGCGATGGGCATGTGCTGTGAGTTTTAAGTTGTAGGCAAACATGAAAGGCAGACATTAATGTGTGCTTTGCTTATAGCAGTTGTTCTCAACAGATTTTACTCCAAGAGCCTGATTTTACATCAGATATAGTACTAAAAATAAATCAAACACTACAACGATTTTCAAAAAGTTAAAAAATATGCAAAATGACTAACATGTCAGAGCCTGAATATGGAAAATGGACAGTTTTGTTTTCTAAGTCTCTTGAATTTTGATGGTTTTATGCTCTTGGCAGCCAATAATTCACCACATTAAAAAACACTGGGGTTGGTATGAAGCATGTTTATTCTTGCTGAAAGTGAACCCATATTTAATGCCATTTTGTTGATGGTATATGGGGATGAGGGCATGTCACGCAAACCAGCGTTAATAGTTAAAGCTGCAGTCCGTTACGATATTTTTATTTAAAAATGATCCAAAATCAATTTTTGAGCAAGTACATAATCAGCCAGTGTTGAAAACGCGGTGTGTTGTCATTAAGTGTTCTCTTTACATTAGCCCAATTCACAACGGTAAGCTTGTAATAATGTTTTCTAATTTGATTGGTTCGGGGGTTGCCGCTGTTCGTCTTTGTGTCATCACGCCACGTCTGTTTACATAAAGATATAGTGCTGGCGCCTCTTCTGCTGCAGCTGACGCATCATTTATAGCCTTTTCTCAGCAGCAGCAATAATTAAACATCATTTTTATGGCAGATTGTAATCCAGAAAGGTCCAAACGACAATCATCAGCAACAATTAACCCGTAGTGGCTATAGAAATTACAATCTAGACCAGAGCTTCCCAAACTTAAGAGGGGTAAGGCCCCCCAAAAACACTGCAAAAGCTCCACGACCCCGCCGTTAAAAAATATATACCTACAAATACATTTATTAACAAGTTTGTAAGAATTTCATGTGAATTATGATGTAAACATTCTTTACAAATATATTTAAATCCATAACACTAACCTTACAGACTTTCAAAAAAATCAAATATTTTAATTATTTTAATATCTGAACAAATGTGACATGTTACTTAATTGTTCATTCACGAGTTCACACTTACAAATAATCAGAGTAATTAGTATGCATATTTGGCGTGCTGTCCGAGGAGAGGGCACTGAGCTCGGTATTTGGCCCGAGCCCATAGTACTCCCCCCCGTATTCTGGTTTAGGAAGTAACCAGGCAAGTGTGGGGTGGGGGGGGGATGCTGAAACTGTCCAAAAGAGTAGGTGAGTCGACTGCGTCAATATATATAGGTCCCCGCTCATGCTGATTGGGCGGACATGTTGATTGCTGGTTGGAGAGATGTGATGATTAGTTAGATCATTTGAATGTGTTCCTCCCGAACTTTGTTACTAAAACATCATGATGACATTCTTTGGTGAAAATACTTATTTTGGTCATACTTCCAAAATGTATAATCTGTGATTCTGAAGTACAGTATCCACACATAGACTGTAAAAAAGATGGACAACGCATCTTTACTCTCCATTGTAGTAGGTGAAGCCGCCAGCGTGTCAATATGGCACTGACTTCTCGACTCTCGAGTCTATGCAGTAGTGAGTGCGAAGTGGAGCCACGATATCAAGGTCCCGCTCACACTCCTGCAGAAAGGGGGGAGGTCAAAAAAAAGTTTTAAATGTACCCAGAAATGATGAGGATGTGCCATCAAAATGTGTGCAGGGATCAAAAACAAGACCTTCGACTTCCTCGGTTGTCTATGAAAGCGATTTTTATGTGATAGACTCGGGACGTTTTTGGTGGGAAAAACAAAAGGATGTGACAATAACCTGATCAATGACACAAATGATGATACAGTGTTCAGGATAATGCAGAAAGAGCCAATGTCAATGTGCCATGCAAAGAAAAGGGATTCATTCAAACTATAGTTTCACATAGACAGATCTATAATCAAACTCAAATTCTCCTGCAAAGGTATTTCCAACTTCTTTTTACTTCTCAGCAAAAAATGATCTTCGCACTAAATCACGTTCAGTCTCTTGTACTCTACGTGTGAAGTTTCTGGTTAAAGTTCACTGGTGACCACAAGGGTTTCTGAATTCTTCATATAGCCCCATGAACTGAAATAAAGCAATGCATTTACTTTTAAACAAAAGAAGCTGACATGTCCATTTAATTGGCGATCCTAACAATGCATGATTACTTAGTTAGTTGCATTCTGCATTGTGAACCACATTACCACCAGCTTAATGTGTTGGATTGAAGATGTTACTCCTTTGAAAACATTGGATTCTACCATTTGGATCATCTGTAACATGAGAGAAAGCCTGAAAGCCACTGTGGTTGAGTTCTCTCTCCCCATTTTCTTTCTAGCTTCCCTCTTTGCCTCATTTCCTCAACATCCCGTGCCCCCTTGTTTGCCCAAGCCAATTTCAGCATAAGTGAGAGAATGGAAAAACTGATTGCTCTTTCTCTCTGTCTAAATTCTCATTTCAGCTATGATGAATATAACATGTCGGAAATGATGAAATCTAAGTGAACATGAAAAGTCTGGTGGCAAAAAAAGTATTTAAAAAAAAAAAAAGCATCTGTTAAAATATAGTTGCAAAAGTTGTAGAGTTTGAGAGGATCTGAACTCAATGACACGGCCTGCTAGAAAAAAACACTTCCTTTCCTAATTTCCTTAGAATTGTTTAAATGATAGTGATCTGTAATATACATTCAACTCATTATTATTAGTGCTGTTTTCCATATCCTTCCAGATCCTTCTTATTCCTTAATGTTCCCTGAACAAACTTCACACCATGGGTGAATTCCCTCATTCTCAGATTGTGCACGGCCGAAACCTTCAAGAGAGATCTCTCCAGCGGGCCTGTTTGCAGCTGGTTTCTTTTTCTCGTGTTCAGCACCTCTTATAGAGTGCAGAAGTCAGGTTCTGGACGTAAAACTGCCATTCATTTTCCCTATAGGGGAATTCGTTTTAAACAATAATGACTTATAAACCTTTATAGACAGACCAATTGTAAATTAATTGATCGTATATGTTTTTGTTGAAGACGTCAACCCACATTATTTCAACTTGATTTTTAAAGAGTTAGTTCACCCCAAAATGAAAATTCAGTCATTAATTCGTCTCCCTCGTGTCGTTCTACACCCGTAAGACCTTCGTTCATCTTCAGAACACAATTAAGATATTTTTGATGAAATCTGATGGTTCAGAGAGTCTCTATTGACAGCAAGATAATGAACACTTTCAGATGCCCAGAAAGACACTAAAACATATTTAAAACAGTTCATGTGAGTACAGTGGTTCAACATTAACATTATAAAGTGACGAGAATACTTTTTGTGCAGCAAAAAAAATAAATAATGACTTTTCAACAATATCTAATGCTGGTCGATTTCAAAACACTGCTTAGAAGCTTTACGAATCTTTTGTTTCTAATCAGTTGTTCGGTTCGCATATCAAACTATCAAAGTCAAGTGAACTATTGAAATTTCGAAACAAAGCCTCTTTTACTGAAACTGTTTACGTTGGAGCTCCGAACCAATTTTATTTTATTTTTTTGGTTACACTTTATTTTACAGTACCATAGTTACACTTCAAGTCAAATGTTTGGACACACTTGAATAAATTTACAGTATATTTCTGCCTGGAATTAGTTCTGTAAACAAATTAAATTTGTGATTACAATAGATTGTTAAAATTTTAATAGAAAAAGGTAACTTATTTTGCAGTGCTGTAGTTTGCACATTTCTGCATGTGCTTACTATACTAATTAACAGTAAATTATGCATAATTACAAGTAACTAAACCTAAACCTAAGCCTAACTCTATAGTAAGTACATGTAGTTGATTAACAGTACTCAGTAATTATTTCAGTAATTACAATGTAATCATATACACTCACCTAAAGGATTATTAGGAACATCATACTAATACTGTGTTTGACCCCCTTTCGCCTTCAGAACTGCCTTAATTCTACGTGGCATTGATTCAACAAGGTGCTGAAAGAATTCTTTAGAAATGTTGGCCCATATTGATAGGAGAGCATCTTGCAGTTGATGGAGATTTGTGGGATGCACATCCAGGGCACGAAGCTCCCGTTCCACCACATCCCAAAGATGCTCTATTGGGTTGAGATCTGGTGACTGTGGGGCCATTTTAGTACAGTGAACTCATTGTCATGTTCAAGAAACCAATTTGAAATGATTCGAGCTTTGTGACATGGTGCATTATCCTGCTGGACGTAGCCATCAGAGGATGGGTACATGGTGGTGATGAGGGGATGGACATGGTCAGAAGGGGCCTAAAGTGTACCAAGAAAACACCCCCACACCATTACACCATCACCACCAGCCTGCACAGTGGTAACAAGGCATGATGGATCCATGTTCTCATTCTGTTTACGCCAAATTCTGACTCTACCATCTGAATGTCTCAACAGAAATCGAGACTCATCAGACCAGGCAACATTTTTCCAGTCTTCAACTGTCCAATTTTGGTGAGCTTGTGCAAATTGTAGCCTCTTTTTCCTATTTGTAGTGGAGATGAGTGGTACCCGGTGGGGTCTTCTGCTGTTGTAGCCCATCCGCCTCAAGGTTGTGCGTGTTGTGGCTTCACAAATGCTTTGCTGCAGACCTCGGTTGTAACGAGTGGTTATTTCTGTCAAAGTTGCTCTTCTATCAGCTTGAATCAGTCGGCCCATTCTCCTCTGACCTCTAGCATCAACAAGGCATTTTCGCCCACAGGACTGCTGCATACTGGATGTTTTTCCCTTTTCACACCATTCTTTGTAAACCCTAGAAATGGTTGTGCGTGAAAATCCCAGTAACTGAGCAGATTGTGAAATACTCAGTCCGGCCCGTCTGGCACCAACAACCATGCCACGCTCAAAATTGCTTAAATCACCTTTCTTTCCCATTCTGACATTCAGTTTGGAGTTCAGGAGATTGTCTTGACCAGGACCACACCCCTAAATGCATTGAAGCAACTGCCATGTGATTGGTTGATTAGATAATTGCATTAATGAGGAATTGAACAGGTGTTATAATAATCCTTTAAGTGAGTGTATATCTTAAGACAAATGTGTTCTTGTATGTGATTTGGACAAATTAGGAAAACTGGTTAAACATGCCTTTTATTATATTTCTGTCATGACAACTCTCGCAATGTTTGGCACGGTAATGAGTATGGCAATGTTGATATATTTGGTCTAGGGGAAATAGATCTGCTACACTGCTGTTATTGCTGCTGCTTCACAGCAAACACGGCACTTGCTACTGCTGCTGTGAACAAGTAAGACGTGTTGCTGCTGTACAATATAGTGTACATGAATTACCCATAGCAGATCTATACAGGTGGAGCTGGGGAAGATGGAGGGTTTCTGAAAAAGAAAAGATATTTTAAGATATGTCAGTGCAAGTTGCTTTCAGTTAAAACAGCTCAAACATGCATTTTAGCTTAAGTCTTGTCTGTGAAACCGGGGGTATATCTGTTATGTTTAGATATTAGTATATTATATTATATTATATTAGGTATTAGTGTAGATGATGAAGTCATTTTTAAACGTGATAGAGCATTAATATTTTAGCGCCACCTATTGGATATTTCATTTTGAAATTTATGTGATACATAAAATAGCTAACATAATAAGCCAATGGTGTGCACGTGGGAGGGGGAGGGGCAATTGACAATTGTCAGTTTGACGGACAGGTGATCTAAACAATCATGACCCTGAATCCGCCATTTTGTCTGACAAAGAAGTCAGGGGAGTTAGTAGATTAACATTGGTGAACTTGAAAAATTATTTGTACTCAAATGTTTCCGCGCTTGAAACAATATTCCTTCCGATGTTCATTCATTTACACGGACATGTCATTTGGAAATGGTGCAAGATGCAACGTAATGTCATTGGAAGAAATGTCTCCACAGTCAGCGTATGAGCTTGGTCAGGACGTGGACATCTTTGTGACAAACTGCGGAAAATGATTTCATCACAAAATTAGAGACCCTCACCACAACGAATTCTGATCTCTAGTGTTACTGCAAAAGCATTTGTAAGACATGTCAAAGATGAAGTGTGTATTTTCTGAAGATTTCTTGGGAAAAAAAAGCTCCACATGTTTTTCTTCTTATCAGGTTTCTTTCTTCCTCTTAATCAAAACAAAGCTGATTTGTAAAAATTTTAATCTAGACAAGCTGTCACGACGTTTTAATTTTCCTCCATTCATTTCTGTCCTTTTCCTTTGTTTGGAGCAGGCCTTTCCAGGATGTTCTGCACCATTCACAAAAGACACTGCTTGCCCTGTGCATCGCTGCTCTATATCTCTCAAACATAAACAGAAAAATTACATCACTGGCCAGTGACACAGAGATCAGGACTGTTTTTGCAGAGCAGAAAGGCACTCGTTCACCCTGCCTTCAGGAAACCGCCAGACAGAGAGGACGAAACTTATCTTTACTGTGGGGGCTGACTTTTGCAGACCCCATCAGCACACAACGGTAAAAGTTGTTCCACACATAATGTCCCATGCTAAATAACCTGACAATCTCTCTAAAGAGTTGCGTTGTTGATGTTAGCAGATGTGCCCTTTTCCCTTCTCCACAGCTGAATCTCTTTGGCAAAAACACACGTATATACACGCACAGAGAAACATTGCATCACAAAGGTTCTCCTTTCTTCCAAATCCTGAGCGAGGGAGGGAAGAAAAACACAAGGGGATGATGTAAAGATATCACAGCGCTCCATGTTGTCTTCATTCCTCACGGCGTACATCAGATCAGATGAGGCTGAGGCAATCGCGTAGAAAAAATAGAAGGAAAAAAGAACCAATTACTGGGCCTCGACAATGTGTTTGAAGCCCACTTCTGTTGGTCATAAATTATTATACTGATCATTAGTGTGAAAGAAACATTTTAAAAGCTGCTAATTATGTCGATTTGAACATAACATGTTTGTTATTGTTGGTCAGTATGTGGGTATTTCGGTAAGATTGTTTAGTTTAGCTTGAACAAAGGAAAAGGTCCAAAAATAATTACTTATTGTGCTCATATTGTATTGCAAAACAAGATATTGTCAAGATAAAAAGGTGGATTCGGGTAAGGTTAGGGACAGGTTTGGTAGTATGAATAGGTTTAAGGGTGGGTTAAGGTGTAAGGGAGGGTCAATAGTGTACTTATAAATGTAATTGCAAAAAATTAATTACATATGTAATTACATGCATTTTTAAAAAATAATATATAAGTACAATGTAAAAACATGTACACAATTATAATGTAAGTACGTAGTAGTTAAGGCCACTAAATATAAAGTGGGACCCAAGGAAATACATACAGTGGATCAGAAAGAATGGCATCAAGTACTGTTAAATATAGGGCATGTAAAGAGTTGTACATTCATTTTCCAAACTGTAACAAGATATTGTCGTAATTTTATGCTAGCCAGTACCATGCTTTAATTAACTCCTCCCACCTTAGGATGTGCAAGGAAAGAAAATGAGGATGGAGAACTCAAAGGAAAGCTTATTTGTACTTTGAAATGTTCTTGATCACTCGGGCGTCACCAGCTGAGCTCAAGGGATCTGCACTAAATATAAATAAAACAAGACGCTCTGTTGAAATATTTGAGATGTAAAACAATGGAGGTATTTTCTGTGACGTCACCTGAAGAGCATTTTTGAAGCCCAAAGTGGGCGGAGCGAGTTATCGCCATCTTGGCAGGCGTCAACCGAAAATGGGCAAAGAGGCGGGGCGTGGGTGGAGCTGAGATTCCTGGTTGCTGAAACCACGCCCACATTTATGAAATGCAGGTTTCAGCGTTTCAGACTGTTTTATACAGTCTGGTTCAGTTTATATCAGTCTGTCAGATTCTGGAGTTTAGTAAAGTTCAAAATAAAATTACAAATAATAATTAAATTATTTTAAATAAATTAAATATATTAATAAATTAAATTATATTAGAATTTCACTCATCAGAAAAAAATGAAGGCCAGACTTCTTGGACGGTCTATACAGTTAAGCCATTTTATTTGACAACTGTATGAAATAATCCCGAAAAAAGTACACTTCAGAAGTTCAGCGGCTGGAATTAGCTGAGGTGATGTTAACAGACAGCAGATCAACTGCTAGTAGTGACAGTAGCGGCAATCCACCTGTCACTCAAGTGGCCACGCCCTTGATTATTCAGCGCTAATAGAATTTAAATGGATAAGTTGTCATGAATGGCGAAATTAACAATATAGACCAAAATCACTTTTTGTACCAGGCTGTAAACATTTTTTTCTTCTGTAAAGTTTGGCATTTTAACATGGGATTGACTCCTTTTCTGTCTCTAGTGGCCATACGATGAATTGCAGTTTAAGTCACTTTTGTGTTAGAGAGAGACCAGTGTATTGTGACAGACATGAAAATTTATTTGTGCGAATTGAGATGTCCTTCTTGATGTCTTACTTTGATCGGTTAGCGGATCACAGGCTCGAGGACAGAGGAACGTGAAAACGATAAAGCATCCGTTTGAGTATTGATTCATTCATTGTGGGGTTTTTCATCATTATGCAAGTAGGCAATGACAAGTGACAATCTTTATGAGTCACTAGCTACGTTTCCATTCAAAGTTGCGTATTTAACTTAAGTGCAAATTTTGAATTTCGCATAAAACATTTGCGAATAAAGCAGTGTTTCCAAAACACTGGTTGGTCCAGTTATGCCGTCCCGAATTTATTTAGGAATTTATTCGGTGTGTTTCCATCGTAGTTTATGCACATGTTTTCATATTGCATAAAAAAATGTAAAAAGTTTTTTAGAATTTATGCAAATCTTGGTGTTTCCATCTAGCGTTTTATTATGCAATATCTAAAAATGCGCATAAAAATAGGTGGATGAAAACATAGCTATTGAATGAATCACTCAACCAATTTGTTCAAAAATGTCGGTGTTGCAATGTTTTAGTGACAGCCGTGCTGATTTACAGCCATTTACTGACTCTTGCTTCTGAAATATTGGTTTTATATTAAAAAATTATAATATAACATAACATAAATGTTTTATTTTCCTTAACATGTTTTTATACAGTGGAAAGTATTCAGACCCTCTTAAATTTTTCACTCTTTGTTATATTGCAGCCATTTGCTAAAATCACTTAAACTGCAAACTCGTTAAGACTACATATAAGACTACAATTTGAAACCTTAAAAATGAATAAAATTTCTGTAATTGTTGAACCATTTTGTAATATTTAGTTTGTTTGCTGTGCGACACAGAAGTCGTTTTCTCCTATGCAGCGACTGACAATACAACCATAAGATTCACCAAAAGACGACATCAATTCACAAATCACAAGAATTTTATTTGTTTGCTTTAGATTCCATGCGTTTGTAAAGAACAGATCCAAATTCAGCCCCTTATCCATCAATCTTCATCTTCATTCTCAGCAGCGAGCGTCACGGTCAAAGTGATTCAAATTTGAAAGTTACTCCTCGAGAAGCGTCACAACATGGTTTACGGCGCTGATATCGAACGCTCATTGGTTCTCAGCTGTTTCGTCACAGATTGCGGCATGCCGTGTTTCAGTGGATTGACGTTTGAAATGAGTGCGCTCCTTCATGGGGAGAAGCTGGATTCATATTTTCATGGATTAATAACTTAAATTCTGCTCTGTACTCCAAAAAAAAAAAACTATTACCGCCAGAGAGGACTGCGGCTCATCATTACTTTTTACATTTTCGCAATAAATAAATAATTGTGATTTCACTTGTTTGTCTGTTATTCTTTTATTTATAACAGTAATTAGTTTTAAGAAATGGTTATAGGTGGGTTTGTAGGATGAGTGACTCAAAATATCGTTTTAATGTTATATTTTTACTAAAATTGTCATTTTCCCACACATTCCTTGTCCATTATGTTTTATTTTTTTAATATTCTGTATAAAATGGGCATGTTTAGGTTCAGGATGGGGTTTAGGGATCTTATATTTATCTCTAAAATGATAAAAGGGAAATTATACATTTGTCTGCATGACATGATTTGTGAATATTTCAGTGAAAAAACGCAGTATCTTTACGTTTTAGTGCTATAAATACATCAAAATTGTACATTTCAGCACCTTTCTAAATGTATAAAAATGTTTTGTGTCTTTGAAAGTTACGCATTTATACCTACGTACTTATTATAACTTATTTTTTAACCCCTCACTTGGCTTCTAATATAATACTTGGATTCTAATATTCATTTTTCACAATCCAAATCCCTGTTGTTTACAAAAAAGTCTTACATTTTGTTTAATTGTTGCATATCCTATTTTACTTAAAAAATTGCATATAAATGTTTATTTATACAATACCATATACTGTCTTTCCAACCATTACCAGTACCATTATTCACAATAATCACAAAATGAACCTTTTTGTGCAACATAAAACAAAATACTGCATCAACAAATGTAATTAACTGGCTCAAATACAATCGTTCAGAAATACAAAAACAATTAAAAGACCATCATCATCATCAATTTATCCTTGCATTTCATAAGGATGTCACAATCAAATCTGTTTTTTTGTTGCATAGATTTCGAAAGGACTTCCTGTTCCAAATGACTCTCATCAGAGCAATGCCCTCAGTGCTGATGAAACATCTCTGCTGGAGACTGTGATTTTACAGTTCAGACCATAAGTTTTTCCTTCCCCCTCACTGAGCACTCTCAAAGGATGATGGTAGTTATTTGTCCGTTCTGTGCGAGGGGTGGACCGGGCCGCCCGGTGGGTGTTTGGAGGCACTGCGATGGGGAGAGCGTCTCTGTGGCTGGTTTTTCTGGGGATCTGTGCCAGAACTTTCACAATGGGCTCCCTGATGGAGATCCTGATTGCAGATAAATGCAACACGAGCAATAGGGGCGAGTTTGGATGGAAGCGTTTGCCAAAGCTGTGTACAACACTCTTTCGGATTTCATCTTCTCATGTTGCAATGACCAGCATCTCATCATTGCCTATTATCTTCAGCAAGTCAACATCATGTCATATCAAGAGCTTTCCTTTTATTCATCGGTGGAGAGTATTCTGCTCTTTGAGAAATGAATACACAAGTCACGATCACCTGAGCGTAACACTAACCGAAAGAGAATTTTTTTTTTCTTCTGGTATGATGGGAAGAGGTACATATACCAGAGACGTACGACTCCTCCTTTAGAACAGTAACTGTTTTTAAGTACAATAATGTCATTATCTGGGATTAATGAACAATTTCCCTGTTCAGTTTGACTGAGGGAGCGAGGCTGCAGCGTGACAAAGTCCAGTGTTGAAATTTAATTGACCCTTCGCAAAGACCCGCCCCCTTCAGTTACTGTTGCTATGTTCGACAATAAATAGCATCTAGTGTGTGTTTAATGTGTGGTGACAGATCGCTGTAGCTCCTCGTGAACCGATCATCTCTTCATACTAGTTCATTTATAGCATCAAATAAACATGAATGAACATCAGAAGGAATGTTGTTTCAATCGAGGAAATACGTGAGTACACACAATTTTTTCAAGTTCACCAACGTTAATCTACTAACTCCCCTGACTGCTTTGACAGACAAAATGGTGGATTCGAGGTTATGATTGGTTGGATTGCCTGTCAATCAAACTGCTGGCGAAGGATCAACTGCAAAACTACAGAGGGAATGCACGTGACGTCACTGTCGGCCGTTATGACTACGGTTACGCCCACTGAGTGGCAAAAATACAGCTTTTTTTTTACAGCGTGAATGCAGCGGAAAACACACAAAACGCATCCAAAACCGAAAGAGCTTTGCGATTGAGTGTACAAAGATATTTGACAAAATCTGAGATATATTTTTTACAGAGTACCCGAAAACTACAGAAAAAAAAGAAGCAAATGGACCGCTGCAATTCACAGAATCAACTGGACTCCAGGCAGAGAAACGTGGATTTGCAGTCATCATTTTTTGTCAAAATGTTGGATATTGGGGTCAAATCATACCCTATATATTGTATTGTTATATATTGTGTTGACAACTCAATTAAATATTTATCATCTTATATTCTGCATAATTGGCCATTTTTAAATAAACACTGACAAAAATTATACAAGTTTTAGGGCTGGACAATATGACAATATATATAACATTGATATAAGTGATCGCTCTGATTTAGACCTACCTATATTGTAGTTATATATCACGTTCACAGGTAGATTTGCTTCATGTATTTCCCTGGAGTCGAAATCAGGCACATCTAAATGTCAGGAAACACAATTCCTGGCTGCATGTCAGTATCCATGGATTAGGCTTCTTTAACTTGTTATAAGAAACACTTTCGAGCCCAACTTTTATTGTAATTGTTTGTTTTACTCGCATTTTCGCAGTTTCCCCTATTAAATCCAGTCATGCAGCAGCTTCTTTTGCCACTCAGTCCAGCTGAGAGAGCGTGTTCTGGCGGGAAAGTGACGTCAGTGCATACCCTCTAGTAAAGTCTGTAAACAAACTTTGAGGTTGGCTTGAGAAAGCTTGGAGTTAAAGTTTCACAAGTAGGTGGTCGTGGCCTAATGGTGAGGGAGTCGGGCTTGTAACCTGAAGGTTGCAGGTTCGATTCCCACACCGGCAGGAATTGAAGGTGGGGATTGTGAATGAACAGCAACTCTCTCCACCTTTGATACCATGACTAATGTGCCCTTGAGCAAGACACCTAACCCCTGATTACTCCCCTTGTACGTTGCTTTGGATAAAAGCGTCTGCTAAATGTAAGTATGTTACTATTCTGATTGAGCTCTTTTGTAATGTGCATAATGACTGTCGGGTTGGTTTTCTAGGTGCTTCACCAGATTTCCAAACAGTGACCCAAATATGGTGGTAGGAGTGTATTGTCCAGACTATTTCTTGATTTATTCAGTATTGCTATGGTTTTTGATTTTGATTCTATGGTCTTTATTTTTCTTTGGGTTTTTGTGTGGTTTACAGCAGATTTTATGGTCTAAAATTACGCCATGAGATGTATGTTTTCCAAACAGCATAATCTTTGTCTTGATTATATTTAATGATAATTTGTTTACTATTTGTTCATTAATTTCTGTTGTGATCATCTCCCAACTCCAACTCCCGTCCAATCCAATCTCTCTGCTTCCATACCTCTCTAGTTTTGTGTACTAAAATATCATGACTTATGATAGCAAATAATTTCTTTAAATCTATGAAAATTCCCACTACATATCTCTGTCATTTGTGATTTCCTTAGTTCCATTCAAACCAAAGATGTTTGAACTTTTTTTTTTTTTTTGTCCGGAATCCGTATTGACTCTCAACTAGCAGGTTGTGTTTCGATAAAATTGTCGAGCCCTTCTGTAAACAGTTTTTCAAGAATTTTGGAGAACTGGTGGAGTGCAGAAACAGACCTTTGTTAGATTAAATTCTAATAAAAACCCAACTAATTACTATGTAAAAGATTTTTTTTTTTTTCCTGAAATTTTATCTTTGTGTGCCATGTCTTATAAAGGCCATTCACATAGGGTTGTACCTAAAACAATCACAGGCCTGGGACAATTTTTTTTTTATTTTATGGGCGGGCCCCTATGGGGACTTCAGTGGCCCCATCCTTGTCACAAGGCCTGGGAGACAGTTTCCAGTATTAACCTGAACTCATTAATTGCTCTATACTTATGCAGCTACATATCTCTGAATTCTACCTCATGTGTTGGTTGACTACACAGCCTTCCTGAGGCCCTGTGTGTAGAAATGCATGATACATGCAGCGTGTCTAACACAGTAAATTACTGTATGAAAAATCAGTGACTTATTGTAGGGCTCTCTGACTTTGATATCTGTGCTCAGTGCTGCTTTTCATTGCTTTGTTACACAATTCCAACATTCCTATGATAACTTGGATGAAGGGCCTCCTCTCCGCACAAGCTTTGGACCATGGCACAGGCGATGATCTAATAAAATTGGGAAAGCTTTCAATAGTTGTCCAAGGTGAGAGGTCGGTTCCAGCACGTGTGGCTTGCTTGGGCCCACGGGGATAAACCAGGTGGAGAGCAGCAACACTCAGTACATTTGAAGATGTGTCAGCTCAGAAGTGATGTCATCATGACCATAAAGAGGAGAAACATGCAGCTGAAGAAGCATCTGAGCTGTTGGGAGCAAGCAGCCCAAAAACCCTTCTCTCCCATCAATTTGAGTATTGAAAAGCACCCTGTGTCTTCAGCCAAGATGGTCGCCATGCCTAAGCCCTCCGCCAAGATGGCCACCACGCCATCAATTTGAGTATTGAAAAGCACCCTGTGTCTTCAGCCAAGATGGTCGCCATGCCGGAGCCTCCAGCCAATAAGGGTGTTATGCTAGAGTCTTCAGCTGTCATGGACGTCACGTCTGGTTCCCGGTCCTCATGAACGTTGTTTATAATGCCTCTAAGACAGTTACTAGGCAAACGAGACTGGTGTCAAGTCTGTAAGATGCACCGCTTATGTCGGTGCATGCTACTGGTATGCCACTCAGGTTTCCCCAAAAGATTTTTTGGGGGGGCTTTGCCCACCACTGCTCCATGGTCCAGGCCTGTCAATGCTTTCATCACGACCCATATCTGTACCACAATGCAGTCCAGCCATTGTTCCACGGCCCATGGTCTTGCCCACCGTTCTATGGCCCAGATCCGCCAATGAGCCACGGTCCCGGTCCACTACAGATTTACGGTCTGTCACTACATCATGATCCAAGGCCGTCATTGTCTTGTGATCCAGGTCCTGTTCCCCTTCATGGGCCTGGCCTACCATCCCGATCCCTGGACCACCTCCGCTTCACCATCCTCCTGGAATTTTAAGATGTTTTGGGTTTGTGTGGTTGTTTTATTGGGCATCTGGTGAGTTTGTTTATGTTCGTGTCAAGCATGTTTTTACTACTTGGTTTTAATAAACTGCACTTGGGTTCTTCAACTTGCCTTCAGTGGACTCAATGTTACATCCCCATAACATAACCACTTTAATAAAATGAAACAGAAAAACTAACATTTTAGTTACCATAAAATAGATATTTATTAATGGCGCTAATCCACACTAAAACTTACCATAGCTATTTCTTTAAAATATATGGAACATGAAGAAAAACCAAACAGCATAATCACAATAATTAATTTATAAAAGTCAATGTACCAATGTAGTCCAAATAACGATGTGCTGCTTTTGCAGTCCTCTCTGGCACACAATTTAATGTTAATCACTGAAAATCTGTTTCCAATAAACTCTGTGAATGTGCGCATATCTTTTTCAAATGAATAGACTACAATATACATACAATATACTGTCTGTAATCTATTGACCTTATGCACCAGAAAAACAAGCGTGTAGCCATCCTTAAACTTTTGTGTCTGAATTTCAGTTTTTGCAGTAGTTTTGTATATCTCTATGACATCGCTGTGAAAGAGTAATTAGAGATTGAAGTGGATAATTTATTGTAGTTAATGAAAGTTATCATGAGCATTGTGATGTTTGAAGTGGATGTCATAACAAACGTCTGTGGACCGGGAAGATTTTAAAACGAGCTGTTCATTTAGAAATCCGTAAGGTCTTACCTTCATGCTGTAGAAATACAAACTGGAAGACAGAACACAACAAGCACAGCGCTGTAAAGGGGTGGTGTCATGAGTCGGGTTTGATTTCTCAATCTTTTCTGTCTTGTTTTGATCCCTCACTCTGCATGTGTGCTCATCCACAGCTGTTTGTGATCGTGAGCGCTTATTGGTTTACACCTCTTTCTCCTTGCTCTGATTTCTCTCCTATTTTGGTCACTGGAGCTTTCTGCTCTTCATCAGATTATCGTTGGTCATTACCTGCCTATGGTGATCTCTCAGTCTATTATATATCTCGCCTTGTCAAGTCTTGTCCTGTCGTGTTCGGTTATAAGGACAAAGACAGCAGCAGATATATTAGGCTGCTGTCACTTTAAGACCTGACGCACGATATTGACACCGATCTGGTTTCTCTTCCAACAGTTTATGTTCGTTGAAGACATAACCGATTGGCTTTCTCATGGTTTATTCATAACTCTTTTTCATGCATGTTACTTTATCGCTTTAATGTGTCAAAAACTAGCAGTCCTGTGTTGTGCGGCTATATTTTCATACCGCAATGTACACGATACAGCGAATTTTATCATTCATATCAATATTTTCATGGTGTATATATATATATATATTTTTTTTAGGGAGTAACACAACATTGTAATGGATTACTTTTAAAAGTAACCTTCCTCAACATTGGTCATAAAGCTTTCTGTGGCGGCAAATTTTGAATTTGTAACGAGTGCTGGGTTTGGTGTTTACGGTCGCGACTGAGCAAGGAAATTAAGATCAATGAATAAAGGCTTGAATTTAGGTCTGTTCCTTCTAAATATTTGGATTACAGTGTCAAATAAAAATTTATATTTTTTTCTACTTTGTTTCACTTTTGGTGCATTTTATGTAGTCATTGTTTGATTCACAGGATATTGATAAAATGGATTTTGTGTACCACAGCAAATAAAATAAATGGTTAAACAATTACAGAAGTTTTAAAAGTTCTCATTTCACATTATGTAATTTCTTTGAAATGAATTTGCACCAGAAGTCACACTGAACAGAATGATCTGTCTTAATTTTAAATAAAGTAAATGTAAAAGCTGCGTTAAATAAATTTGATTGAAAACATATCATGTATCATAAATGCAACAGAATAAACCTATCAATTCCATTAATTCAGTATTGGATTGTAGATTTGTATGTTTTAGATGCTGTCGGTACATCAATATGGTACGTGTCTCTATCAATGACTTTGCATATAGATGTAAGGATCTCCATTTAACTTTAAACAATTCTGCAGAATTCCTCCCATAAATTCACAGATAAGCTGTATTAATTCCCATCTGTGTGGTCTGTGGGCTATATTGAGTAGATTCTAAAATATACCCAATGTCAATTCCTATACCCAACACATGCAGGCGAATAAAAAAATCCGTTGTGAAAAGGAGCACAGAAAGTGTGATTCCAACCCGATGCTGGTGAACAAATGCAACATGTCCAGAGAGAAGACCGGGTGGAAATGACCCTAGACCTCATCAGGATCAGTGTAGAAGAGTTAAGTAGAACCAGGCGTATGAAGGATTTCGAAGCTTCACGCATATATACCAGGATATCCTACTGTGCCTCACAGCGGCTGTGAAAACACATCATATCCACATTATGGAATAGCATGACTGTGTAAATGCAGTCTTCCGCAACAAAATTCCTTTCACTCAAATTTATATCATGCACTAGCACATACACATGCGAAATGGACAGTGTGCGCTCTATTGAAATGTTGCATGTACATCCATTTTATCTTCAGAGAGAATTGCAATCCCAGAGAATCGAGAAAGGGCTGGATAAAAGAGGAGCAGTAAAAAGGAACTGGTGTTTGGAGCAGAAACGAGCCGTTCCAGGATTGATCGTCCCACGCTGATTATGGTGACCTCCTGAACTGCATTTAAATATACTGCAACTTGAACTGTTTCCTGTGTAAAAGGTCATCAGTGTAAGTCTACGTTTACACAGAAAACAGGTGTCCCGTGAAACATTTGGACATTAGGAATGGATTAGCAGGTAGGATTAGATCAGAAAAAACGTCTGCTTTGTGTGTACAGAAAAAAAAAAGACGTTTCTCCCGTTAAGCAATGGCAAATGTCATCTTCATAAATCTAATCCAATCCATAAATCCAAAACAGGCCATTTGTGTCCCTCACTCTGTGAAAAAAAGACTAACAATAACATTTTTTGGCTAAATATATTTAAATTATGACAACTCTCAAAATGCTTTCAGCGTGTTAATGTATTTGGTCTTGGCTGCTGCAGAGCAAAGTATAGACTTGTTACTGCTAACAGATACACAGATACACTGCAGTGAGCATGTATAGATAAATAGAGCATGTAGATGCATCAATAGACATACAAAAATCCCCATAGCAGACCCAGGCAGGTGGAGGTAGCACTGATACTTTACCTGTTTCTTTAACCCTTCTGTGCTGTTCGGGATGTTTTCATCCACTATGGGGAATTTTTGAGTCTTAATTTGGCCATAACTTTCTCCGTGTTTCAGCAAATGGAATGATTTTTGACAAATCTTATTTTGACACATATTTTGGGAAAATGCTTTGGAAATTTTCAAAAACTCAACAGTACTCTGTGGGAAAATTCACTACCCTTTCGTTTAACTGCTTTAAAAATGTATCAGATAAATATTTTTTTCAAATTTTTTTGCTTAAATCTATTAATCAACCTCAGTCCTGATCAAAACTACTAAATTTAAAAAAAAAATTCAGGATTTTAACTCTTTAATTGCCAAATTCATAAATGATGTCACTGATTTGGGAAAAAACGTGTCAAAGATTAGAAACAACATTGGCTTTGATGCGTTGTTAGTTTTTGTGCAGCATCAGATTTTCACGTTTTAAAGAGTTAAAATCCTGAATTTTTTTTTTTTAAATTTAGTAGTTTTGATCAGGACTGAGGTTGATTAATAGATTTAAGCAAAAAAAAAAATGAAAAAAATATTTATCTGATACATTTTTAAAGTAGTTAAAATCGTGGCTGTTTTCAGCCACGAACATAACGAAAGGGTAGTGAATTTGAACAATGCACAAGGGTTAAAAAAAAGTAACAACACTGTTTAGGTACTGAGTAAGGATTGGGTAGGATTAGGGAGGTAGAATATGGTCATGTAGAATGGCAGGTGGAGCTGGGGAGGTGGAGGGTTTCAGAGGAACTCTGATAGCACTGCAGGACTCGCTACAACAAACACTGAACCAGACTATTTAAATGTTAAGCAAGCAATGGCTGCAGCATCAGCAGACGCATATCAGCTTGTGCCATGTGGTAATGATGGGATTGCTTGAAGATTGCATGTAAAGGATCCATCAGCCTGCGACCTAATACATATACCTAGACACATACTAGTTTGACCTAATATATTATTGCAAACACTTGAGTTTGTGTCCCCAGTTTATTTGTTTGGACACATTTTTTTAATACAAGGGTTACTTGTATTACTGTTACCATGATTTTTATTGTAAAATTCAGTCACGCTTAGATTAGGGTCTGACTTTTGCTTCAGTAAACTTCTTAATTACTGCTTATTAATAGTTAGTAAGGTAGCTGCGAATTTTAGGTACAGTGTTGTGGAAAGTTACTTCGGAAAGTAATCCATTAGGTTACTTTTGTGTTACTTTTTCCTTGGGCTTGCAAGTTTGCTTTTTAATAAATACTCTGAAAAAAAAAAAGTTATATTTTTGACAAATGTAAAGGTCCTTTGAGACCACAATTGAAACGAATAAGCCAGGCTGAAGGAAATGCAAATTCATGCCTGTACAAATGTTAATAAATGGGAAAACAAAGTAACTTGCATTACTTGTTTGAATAAGTAATTTTTTTTTTTTTGGTAAATTTAAAAATAATGCATTACTTTACTTGCTACTTTAAAAAAAAAATAACAACACTTTTTAGGTATTAAGAGGAATTGAGTGGGATTAGGTATATAGAATATGATCATGCAGAATAAGGCATTAATGTGTGCTTTAGAAGTAGTAATAAACTAGTAATATGCATGCTAATAAGCAACTAGTTAATAGTTGTAAGGCAGAGACAGTGTTGGAATCCATTTGCGGAAGTTTATTTAGAATAGTAGACAGATACGTAAATGGTAAGACAGGCAATGGGTCGAAAGCATTAAAGCAGTCCACAGACGCGACAAACACAAGGGTAATCCAGAAGACGTAGGTTGTTAAACAGGCGTGAGGTCCAAACACAAACATCAGTCCAATCAGGCAAACAAAACAAGGGATAATCCAACAAGCGATAAAACAGGCAAGGGCATAAACAGAATAAACGCTCGGTAAAGCAGTGTAACTGGCAATACTTCGCACTGGGCCATAGTATGCATACTCCTTAAATATGGTGGCACAGGAAGTAACAGGCGGCAGCAGAGGGAGTGGAGAATAGTCAGTATTCGGGAGAGGGCTCCCTCTGCTGGTGTGGCGTTACAATAGTGAAAATTGGACCCTAAACTAAAGTGTTAAGGCAAACTTCTATCAACAGAAGAGCGGATACATTATAAAAAGAAGTTGTAAATAAAAAAAAATACTCCTTCTACTTCTTTGTAATTATTTGTTAAATTTGCTAGTAATTTCTGATTGAAAATTGTTTCAATGTGTTTTATACTATTCCTTATTTCTCAGATAAAATGTTTCAAATATGACTGAAATTTCCTTTAAAAATAAAGCTAAAAAAGCACAGTTATTCTAAAGACTAACACAGAAATATAGTTGGTCGGAACATGATTTGTAACTTATGTCATGTGACTTTATGATATGAATAATTTCTCATCTAATTCACTGTAATAGCAGCAGCTCTCGTGAATTGCACATGGGTGGCCATACATAAAAAATCCACCTATCCACCTGCGGACCTTTATTACCCATAGCCACTAGTTCTTTGTGACCGCAGGGATCAGTTAGAAGACCTTGACTCTCGGTTAGCCTCAAAGGCTCAGAGAACACCTGTGCTGTGCGACTGATCTGCAATGAAAGCAGGACTTATGCTGGGAATGCTGCAGGTCCGATTGTTCTCACAGATTCAGCCATTAACTGCAGCGTGCATCAAATGACGGCAGCAGAACGTGTGCAAACACATGCAGAAATACCATCATCATCCTCATCACGCACGTGCACAAACTCCAACGCACAAGAACACAGACCGAAGGAGCCCCTCACATCCTTTATTTAGGATCATGTTCTATATGACTTTGGAACGGCACCAACGCCTGTTTCTTCACTTAGCGCACACTTTTTCCACACAGTCAAAATGGCTTTTACACATTCGCTGATTCCTAAAAGCTGGAAAATAACGGAGCTGAAATTGAAGTCAGTCAGTGCCTTGTTCACACAGGAATATTCATTACCACCAAAAACCTTTTCCCATCTTTGCCAAATCATGTTTCTCTCCAATGTAAAGTGAAAGCATATGTTGTTTGTTAGCCGGGAAGTACAGTATCACCATTCATCACACTATAATACCTATCACTTTTCCTTGTCTAGGTCCAGGCCTGGAATAATCTGATCAAGGTTTGTTTGCTCTTTGCGTTTGATCTCATCCTAAATCCACATCATGACAACTGTAGAAGCTGCTGTGCTTTTTTGAAGGCACAGTAATCTTAAGAACAACTGTAGCATGTTTTTTTTTATTAAGCCATTATTAAATCATGGTCTCTCTTCTTTTTCTGCAGTGCGCAAAAGCACACAGAGTAAGAGCAAAATAATGTTCTTGCACTAAATCCTTCTTCCTTCACTTTGCTCCCCCATAAAGACTCTAGTAGCACAGCAGTTCTGAAATATCTCAAAAAAACTCATATTTATTTATTTCACCCATTTAACCCCCATGTGCAATACAATTTTTCTGCTCTTATAACTTTTAATTCTTTCTCTATTAATATACCTGCATAACCAACACATCTTATTTTGATCCTAACAGTATTATTATTGTTAAAAACTAAAACCTTAAAAAAAAAACTTTTACTTTGTTTTACAAAATCGTTACATGAAAAGAAGCAACATTGGCTAAAATAAAATAAGATATATATATATATATATATATATATATATATATATATAAGCTTTCAGCTAGTTGCCAAGGGCAGCATTTCTTTATTTTGTTTAGTTTAAGTTAAAGTATTAAAAAAAAACTAAAAGAAAATAATACTAATGAATAAACATTATATAGATATATTTCTAAAAAGCAAAAAATCGTCTCAGGTTACGACTGTAACCATAATTCCCTGAGAAGTGAACAAGACGCTGCATCAATGATGCTTTGGGAACGCCTCTGCATGATTGCGTCTGATGCACATATGTCTTTAGCTTCCATAGCCTCTTTTCCTTAGCCTTCCTTTTCCTCAGGGATCTATGGTTACACTCGTACCCCGAGACATTCTTTTTTGATGGAACTCACGCTACGTCAATGAGTCTTTGGGAATGATAGACCAAAACGCCATACTTGCAAGTGCCTGTCCTTGTGAAACGTAAGCACCTTGGAACCTGGAGCAACGTCCAGGTCGAGGTTATAATACTTCACAAACGTGAGCGGAGAGGACCATCCTGCCGCATCACAAACCTCATTGAGGGAAACTCCTGAAAGTAAGGTTGGCAGAACGGCCCCTAGAAGGCAACGAAGTGGTGTAGGCACCGTATACTGAGGTGTTCACCGCTCCACCCTCAGAGGTCTGGCACCATAGGCGTCAGGACCTCTTTTGACCTGAAGCCTTCGTCACCATAAGAACAATCCTCAGATCCGGCTTTGGCTTGGTGTCATCCCGGCCCTCAGGATTTTTGAGGTGGAGCAAGAGATGCGATACTCTTTCTTTTGTGTTTGATATGAGGAGCTTGACCGCTGGGGCTGCTCACGCCGGTGACGGTGAGGGAGATATTGTTTGAACGTCTCCGTTTGATTCTTAGACTCCAGAAACCTCTCAACGACTGTGCTTCCAGTGATGCCGAAGAGGCCAGGGGGCACAAGTCGGGTGTCCAGGTGTCCTTTATTTCAAGTTGAGCCACAGGTGCCTCTCCGGTGCCACCAGGGTTGCCATAGACCGCCCGACTGCTCTGGCAGTCTCCTTGGTGTCCCTTCAGTCGCAAAGAGGAACACACTTCTTGAATGTTTGAATCGACATGGTAACTATGCTTGTAACTGTACTACATTGGGACAGACAACTATAAATAAGTTTGACACAGAGTTTGACACTTTGCCGAGGCACAAAATCTGAAGATTGTCTTTTATCCTTTTCTGATCGTGACGTCACCCGCCCATGACTTTCACTGTCGCCATTGGACTAGTTGACATACGTGCATCAGACTCCATCACGCAAAGGCGTTCTCAAAGCGTCATTGACGCAGCGTGAGTTCCCTCGAAAGGGAAGATTTGACAAAACCACAACAAAATGGCTAAAACTTTAACTAAAATTAAAGTAAAAACAGAAAATATAAAAAGAAAATCTAATTCAAAATATAAACAAACATACATCAACGACACTAAAATATCACTGGATTCTAAGATTACCATTTCGTGTCATTCCGATCTCATTCTTTTTTTATATGAAACAAAAAATGATATCTTATGAAAAGTATCAAAGCTACTTTTTTTACATTTAAAAATATATATATAATATAGACGCACACATTTATGATACATGGCACTCTTTAAAGCTTTCGAATCTGTCAGAGATCATCTTTTGTGTTGCAGTTCTCAAACATTTCCTCCAATTTAATTATTATATGAATAATTCATTTATTCTCCGAAAGTGCTTTCCACATAATAAATGTAATAATAATTTGCAGTGTGAATGATTTCTAGTATTTTTTAAGATATGCTTTCAAAATATTATCTTTTTCTATTACTTTTTGTGGAAAAATATGCAAAGGAAATGTGTGAAATAAAATCCTGCATTAGTAGAAGCACCAAACTGAACTGCAAAAATTATGCTTCCAAACATCCAGCCCATCTTCCACTGGTCGGACATACAGGTAATCTCACCTCAAATTCAGGCCAAATTGACATGTCAGGCCGTTTAAAGCACCACAGTGTTTCCAATCTGTAGGAAATCAACCTATGTCTAGCTTACTTATAGTTAGCCAGTTTATGTACATTAAAATGGAAAAGAAAAATGTATTTTAACATAGAAAAAACACACTTCACCTTTAACTCCCAAACCAGCTTGGTTAAATGCCCCCTCCTTCTTGACAGGCTCTTTGACACTTAACCCCTGCGCTACGCCCCATGAAGAAATGTGCTGAACTTGAGCTTGAATATATGAGAGAGGGCTTCCCCAGGGATCTCATATGTCAGTGACGCATCAATAACAGAGATTTATGACCCTTCGCCCCTAAGCCCCCTTCCCCCCTCCAGCCGCCCATGAAACGAAGGAAGTTTATAAGCCTGGCACTCCTTTACGCAGAGGTTCATCATTTCACTGGGCAAAGACCAGCCACCCCTTCAACATCATCTCTTGTGAACAGACTTCAGTTCACATCTGCGCTGATGGATAAAAAACAATAGCTTTGTGTAACAGATCAAATTTTTTAAAGGGATCTTGAGCTGCATTTTTTGTTTCGTAATATTTCCTGAGGTGCACTTATAATGTTAGTATGTTTTTACATCAAAAATGGTCAGAATTTCTGTTTGAAGGGACTTCAGTCTTCAAGCTCTGCTGTGAGACTTCAGTGTAAACGCCCACGGCTGTGATTGGCTAAGATCTCTGTATAAGAAATAAGTTTTATGTGTGGAACTCTCTTGAAAACTTTTATACATTTTTGCTATTGCAGATGTCGAGATGAACTAATTGTAAAAAGTGTTGATTATATCATTATATTTAGAACTACTCCCATGGCATGAAAGGTTGATGTCAGTTGACAGAGCGCATGAATGCAGTGATGTCTTCATTGCAACTTGATTTCTGCACGCTCACGAATGCTTTCATTATAACTAACAGTGCAAACACAATGCACATAACAGATTTATTGTGCAGAGTAGACAGCGTCAATGATTATAACGGGAGTCCAGAACTCAGTCATAAGTAAAATTCATGGAGCTCCATAAAGTGAGTTCTTTGAACGCTTTCTATATATAATTTAATCAGAATTTAAAGGGTTAGTTCACCCAAAAATGAAAATTCTGCCATTTATTACTCACCCTCATGTCATGCCGATTTCAAAACACTGCTTCAAAGTTTTACGAATCTTTTGTTTCGAATCAGTGGTTTGGAGTGCCAAAGTCATGTGATTTCAGTAAACGAGGCTTATTATGTTATATTATGTCTTATTATTGAAGTGTTTCACAATTTAAATAGCTCACGTGACTTTGGCAGTTTGATCCGCAAACCGAACCACTGATTCAAATCAAAAGATTGGCAAAGCTTCGAAGCAGTGTTCAAATCTGCCATCACTAAATATTGTTGAAAAGTCGTTATTTTGTGGTTTTGGTGCACAAAAAGTATTCTTGTCACTTTTTATTATTAAGGTTGAACCACTGTACTCACATGAACTGTTTTAAATATGTTTTTATAGCTTTCTGGGCTTTGAAAGTGTTAATTGTCTTGCCGTCAATAGACTCACTGAGCCATCGGATTTCATCAAAAATATCTTCATTTGTGTTAAAAAGATGAATGAAGGTCTTACAGGTGTGGAACGAAATAAGGGTGAGGAATTAATGACAGAATTTTAATTTTTGGGTGAACTAACCCTTTAATAACAGATTATTTTCATGCTACTAAGAGAAACTATGTGAAGTTGACTGTTTAGTCATAGGCATGATTTGCCGGTGCATAAACCATTTTGAGACAAAGAACCTCAGACAAAAGTGTTGAGTTCTGAAACGTACCGGATGCTTTAAATGTACAATAACCTCTTATTTTTTCAAAAGATCAAGAAAAATTTGATTTCTCATTTCATGACCCCTTTAAAGTCACTTTTTTTTCCCCTTGCCAGTTTTAAACCATCCGCTTTTGTTGTATGGAAAACTAAAGCTAAATGGAAATTCTGCCAAACATCTCCTTCCGTGCCTCTCGGAAGAAAGAAAATAATACATGGTCAGAATGAGGGTGAGTGATGACAGAATGTTCATTTTTGGGTGAACTATGTCTTAAACACCTGAAAACACAAAACCACCTTGCCCCAGCCAATGGAAATGGATTCTGGCAATTAACTTAAATCTCCTGTCTTAAGTTAAAGCACTACACATCACACATGAGTCAGTAACCTGAGAGCACAAACCTCTCTATCTGACAGAACATGAGGCATATCTTGATGAGAGCTCTTCGTTACCCCACTCAGAGTGTCAGTTTAGATGGAACATTCTTTTCTTCAGTGTGATTATGTGATTTTGAATCACACCGCTTTCAGATCTTTCTGACCTCTTCTATCATATTGATTTCCACATCTACAAAATATCTTTGAGGATAATGAGTTTGTTTATTTGAACAGAGAGGCTGGCTCTAAATCTTGATCTTGTCAACCTGGGCTCATAGTAAAAACATGCCTCAACTTATATTTTTACAAATCTTCAAAAAGTGTGGTTTGCAAAAATTCCAACTTTTATTCCTTTTCACATAAAACATTGTTACAGGGGCATAATATGATTCCTTGCACAATACTACAGTATGTTATGACCTCAAAATACTTTTACTACATAAAATTGCTCAATAGCTCACCTGGTACCTCGGATCCTAAAGCTCAAGACTTGTAAAAGCAAGATAAAATGGCATGGTTGCTTCAGCAAATGCATTTTTATCTCATGTTTACTTTTATCAAAGGGCACCTCTAATGCCCCTTTTACAAGATGTAATATAAGTCTCTGGTGTCCCCAGAATGTGTCTGTGAAGTTTCAGCTCAGATGACCTCACAGATCATTTATTATAGCTTGTCAAATTTGCCCCATTCAGGTGTGAGCAAAAACACACCGTTTTTGTGTGTCCCTTTAAATGCAAATGAGCTGCTGCTCCCGGCCCCCTTTCCAGAAGAGGAAAGTGCTCACGCTTCAGTCACTGAACAAAAACAAAGCTGGAGAATCTCGAGCAGTTAAAATGATGATTGTTAGTGACGGTGTTCATCCTTACATTGTTCAAACTGGAGTCGACACTGATGGAGAGACTCAGGAAGAAGTTCCAACTTATAGACGTTTCTGAACGGTTAGTGGATAAATTGATGTAGTTGCTGTGGAGTTGATCAACTCATCACTAGCATGTGTCGTCATGTTCATCTTTTTTCCTAGAATTGACCCTCGTTTGTGAATCAGTCCGGCGTAAAATGACGGCATCAACAACACTCGACTACAACAACTCTTCCTCTTCTCTAAAGTAGCCCAACATGGCCCCGCCCCCTTTGTTGCATGTTCTCGGGGACAGGGTTTATGTAAATTTTGGGGGTTTTGATGTCACCAACCCCGAGAAGAAGCTCGTTGTAATCTCTAGCAGCCATTTGTTGTATTCCTTAAAAGAACTTAAGAAGAATTGAACTTTGAGCGAATTTTGCAGACGTGTATGCTCTAACAGCAACATTACACACTAACTAAAGTTAAAGAAGAGAAATCATAATCACTGACCCTTTAACACTATCGGTTTAGTGAAGGTGGTACATTATTTTCAAAAGCGATGAAACATTACCCTTTTAGTGCCACTCACAGGATATTTCATTCCTGAACTGCCGTGATACGAACCAACATAAAACAATGCCAGATCCGTATTCATCTGTTTAAGATAAAATTAACATGATTTTACTGCCACTCACTCACTTTGAAAGTGTTCCAAAATGTGCAAGAAGCAACATAATATCGTTTTGCAGAAATGTCACCTTCCAGAAATGAGCCTGGATTGACTAAACCGCATACAAACTTCAGTTTGTAAGATCTTGGGAAACTTTGGTTTGTTGAAAATGCCCTTCAAATGCCCTTCAGATCCACGCGCTCTGCTAAGACTTTGTTGCCAAAAGCTGCTGCTCTGTCACTACTGAAAACCATGGCCAAAATCATCAAGTTAGTTTGTGCCAAGCCACAATAATTGCTTCACCACCATAGAAGATGGATCAACAACTGAGAAAAACATACAACTCATATGCAATTACAAAATACAGACCACACAATCTTATTGACTTAGGAGAAGAAAACTACTCTTCAGAGGTTGATTTTTCAAAGCTTGTGAGAATTAATGGAATACTCCGTTGTAATTCATTCAATTCTCCTAAACATCCTCAGAAGAAATAAAAATAGATACATTTGAGACATTTCTTGGCATTCAGTAAGTGTATGGAGCAATAAAATGAATGGGATTTGCATCACCCTGACTAACTGACTTTTGATTGCAGACTTTGTTGTCTTGGAAATCTCTTTGGAAACTCTAGAGGAGACATGTGAGATTTCTGGAGTCTTTTTCTCAGGAGAAACATTTAAGAAGCAGGAGACCCAAGCAACAGAGATATTAAAGAGATCCCATTCGCGATTTTGCTTTGCTATAAGGAGGGCAGTCACAGAAATCCCTGAAACTTGAGATTTAATTAAACAAAGCTGGCTCGATGTATACTTGAAACTCTCAAAGTTTCAAAGGGTCATGTGGTAACAGAAATTGGATGATCTCAAAGACGTCTGGATATGTGACATCGTTGTTGAAAGTATGGCAGTATAAAATAACACAGGCCTGACTTCAAGGTCTGCTTCTGTGGGAACAAGTAGGTCTCTATGCTTTCTTCATGCCTTTACTTTGCATAGCCGCCAAGTTGAGATTTGGCCACTGTGCGTTCGGTAGCTGGGCTTGGATACTTATCGAGGGGAAGAACGAATATCATGTTGACAGAGAGAGAGGGGAGGAGATTTCAATAACTCCCTTTTCCACCAAAAGCCTCTTTTCTTCTCACTCTTCGCTCCCCCTTTCCATTTCCTCCAGAGGAGAATGAGTGGGGAGGACTGAGAATAATAAATAACTTCATCATTCCAGTGTCTAATTTCAAAGGGAGGTGAAAGGCAAGGTCGGGATTCGCTGAAGGAAGTAGAGGTGGACCCCTGGGAAGAGCCATCTAACGATCTAGGACCCAAAAGCGAGCATGGGGTGGAATGGGCCTTGCAAATTAGATCTGGAGCCACCCAGCCTTTCCTCTCCTGGAGACTATAGCGTTTCAGATGAGGACAAAGCCTTTTGCATCCGCAGCTCTACCGGCAGTGAACTCCAGAGAGGAGGGGAGGATGAATCATCTAAATTTTTGAACGTGAAAGATAAAACATTTTCCAGTAAAAAATAAAATAAAATGAAAAAATAAATGTTTCTTGTGTTTAAAGGTAAAGCATACATTTTTTAAGCTACAACACTCTATCACAGCATAATATGCAGTCAACTATAAAAAGCCATTTGTGCGTCAACTTCCTGAAGATCACGAAAACTATGGCTCAGTGGTTCTTTCAGAAAATTGCTCTGATTCAGCAGGAAAGTCTTGCAAATAAAGAAGTAGACTTTATCTTACTTTTCAAAAGAGTACTTATAATGAAACAACACTTTAAAAGAATCAAGGTTAGAGTCAGTTTGAGTCATCAGCTGACTTCCAGGTCTACCTATAGGAATACGAAGCCTATCACAGCATCAATATATAAGCTCTTCAGCATTATCTGTAGCTATGGCGTTTCTCAGGAGCGAATTACCCTCCTCCATCCCCAGCTCCTCCTCTCATCAATCAGGATTTGGCCTTCTGATTCCCCTTGAATCAGACTAAATCTTGAAAAATGTGTACATGTTAAATTATACATATGTCGGTTCTGTTTACTGTAAAGGGGAATATTACTGCTCTCCATGCTCTTATCCAAGCTAGGCTGCATGGATGCGCAGGGAGAACCATACAGCCCATACAAACTCTATGCAATTATCAAAAATATTTGACGATAGTGATCCTGACAGAAATATACTTAAGTGTGAACTCAATGTACAGTTTTCAAACACTTAATTGCATGTAAATTGCAATTGACCGTTTGCAAAGACCCGCCCCCTTTAGTTACTGTTGCAATGTCCAACAAGACATGCCACTCTCACGCCACACATCATGTTCTCACGCAGTGAAAAATACATCCAGGACCAAAGAGGACACTGACAACGCGTCGAAACACAGAGCAGGTAACTTTTGATATGGAACAAAGTTTCAAATTTCAAATATTGTAATTTTGTTTAAGCAATAAATAGCGTTTAGTGTCTCTTTAATGTGTCGTGACAGATCGCTGTAGCTCCTTCAAGCGGCTCGTGAACCGATCATCTCTTCATACTAGTTCATTTATAGCATCAAATAAACATGAATGAACATCAGAAGGAATGTTGTTTCAAGGGTGGAAATACGTGAGTACACACAATTTTTCAATGTCACCGACTTTAATCTACGAACTCCCCTGACTGCTTTGCCGGACAAAATGGTGGACTCTGAGTTATGATTGGACAGATCGCCTCTAAATCAAACTGTCCACAAAGAGTCAATTAAATGAAAATGTATCATAGTTTAAGGCAAGCAACTGCAAGCAAAAACATTGTTTCTGATCAATTTTGATATTTTAGGCTATTCAACTTTATGTTGTTTCAGGCTAATGGACAAAAAAAAACGGAAAAAAAAATGTTTGCGCTTTATCTATTTGCATCTAGATTTCAATTAAAATACATATCTTTTAAAGGTTGATATCCCAAGTGTTCCAATTTTTTTCTTTGTGGCTAAGAAGGACGGAGGCTTGCGGCCCTGCATTGATTATAGAGCATTAAACAAGGTCACGGTCAAGTTCCAGTATCCTCTTCCCCTCGTCCCAGCAGCATTGGAACAACTCAGAGAAGCGACAATCTTCACGAACTTGGACCTCCGCAGCGCATATAACCTCATGCGAATATGTGAGGGGGACGAGTGGAAGACCGCATTCGTGACCCCTACAGGCCATTATGAATACCTGGTCATGCCCTATGGACTGGCCAACGCCCCCTCTGTATTTCAAGACTTTATGCACGAGGTGCTCCGGGAGAATCTCCATAGGTTTGTGATCGTCTACATAGACGACATCCTGTTTACTCCCGGAGCCTGGCCGAATATAGCACTCACGTTGCGGAGGTCCTCCAAAGACTCCGGGAACACCAACTCTATCTCAAGGCCTGAGAAATGCACCTTCCATCAACCGACTACTCAATTCCTCGGATATCACATCAGCAAGTATGGAATAAAGATGGACGAGGGGAAGGTGGACGCTGTCCGGAGTTGGCCACAGCCCGTCACCATCAAAGACCTCCTAGGATTCTCCAATTTCTACCGCAGATTAATTGAGAACTACAGTACCATTACAGCTCTGTCAGAGATCGGTCAGGCACCCAATCGCAACGAGCACCGTCACCAGAGTACTAATCACGCTCACCTGAAGCTTGTCATCTCATCAGCATAAGAGCACACACTCCACCACAGCACATTATCTGGTCTCATCTATGAGTAAAAGGACTCACTTACCCGCTCAACTTACCTGCCCATGTTCCTGCTCCGTCGTCCTCCTCCGTGTCTTCAGTGTGTCCACGTTCGTCTGCGTTATCTGCTACCTCTACTCACCGGAATCCTCCAGTTCACCACCATCCTCACCGAAGTGTGTGCTCCGTTCCGCTCCTCCATGATCTCCTCTCTCCATCTGCAAACCATAAAGACTGTTAGTATATTCATTTATCCAGTTATCATCATTTTAAAAGTTCCTTACCTGTGTTTGTCGATCTTGGTGTGCTTAATAAACCTATTCGCTCATTCTACTGCTTTGTGAGTCTGTATTCCATAACAGAAATATGCCATGAATATGGAGGACCAAACATGCTGAGATTGAAAATGATGGCTGGATAGATGGATAGATAGATTACTTGAATAAAATGTAATCCTGTTATTAAAGTAAAGCTTTACTTAAAACTAATGCAAATAATAATGCACAAGGAAAATTAAAAATAAATAAATCTGGAACTAATTGAATGAATAAATAAACAAATATAATAAAATGAATGCACAAATAAATAAATGAATGCATAAAATAATTTAAAAACAAATTAAAGAATAAATACAAGTTTTTAAAAAAAAAATTAAATAAATACAGAAAACAATAAATGATTTATTTATTTTAATTTTGCAGGTTTGGTCCTCCATACACTCATACTCATAAACCTCAACAAAGGGATCAGGTCCTCGTCGTGAATCTCAAGCTTTGAAATGTTTCATTTTCTTCCGTATCTTTTTCTACGTCCCTTCTCCTTGAACTAGCCATCAAATTGCTGCTGTTTTTCTTACTTTGTTCATTTCTAATTGCAGGTCTATGAAAACAAAGTGTCGAGATGGAATCCAGAGTGCCATGGCACTCCAAAGTCAACTCTAAAGTCCATGACTCTCTCATGCAAATATTTCTGTAATGCTTTTTTACCCTCATTTCCCAAAAATAGAGTTACATTAGCAAATTTGAGAGAGATGAAGTGTGGAGGAAACATGGGTTCCCACCTCCCATTGTAAATCCATTGGGAACAACATGAAGGTTAGCAAATAATGGCAGAATTTCCATTTTTGTTTTTTCATTTTTCAACTCTTTTAACCTGTTGACATTTCAAGTTCAGCTACGTTTGTTTGCAATATTCAAAGTGGGCAATGGCAGGTTTATTACAGCTAGACTGGGAAACAAGCTAGAGCAGAGGTGAAGTTATTTTGGGGAATGCCAATGAACATGGATTGTGATAAAGTCCTATACGAGGTACCAACAGGCATCTCTCCTTCCATATCGACCTGCAAACAGGTTAATTGTAGATTAATCGGCTTTATGAAACTTAAGCCAATGAAAGAGAGTGATACTTCTTCAGTCACTTCAATATTTGCTTGTAGTTATTGTTTTATAGGTTAAAAGTTCTTATTAAACAATACTTATCTTCTCAATTTCTTCTTTGACCCTTGTGCTGACAGGCAATCTTCCAATTTTCCTCTATAAAAGAATGAACAGAGAAAACACTGACCGACATCAAAGTCAAACTAGAAAATAAAATCACATTGGCAAAAAAATTCCTTGGCTCCTCCATGCACATTCCTAAAAACCCAATATCTCGTCATAGCTGGAAATTTATGCAATTATGATCTGGGCATATACGGAAAATGACGCTAAACACAGTGAGTGAAACCTGCAACAGCTGACGGCACACAGCAAATAAACAAGCTTTCAAGGCAACGGCATTGTTCTCCTACTTAATAAACGTGTTTGGCTTCGGTATGTTTGTTTCAATTTTTCGCAAAATTTACGACAAGCTTTACTTTCATGTTGCCTGAGTTATGTGGTGCTCTCTGGCAGAGTTACAGTAGGAGCTTTGAAGTGGAGCCATAAATGCTGCGAGTACGCGGCCAACATTGCATGCTGCTGTAGAGGTGGAAGCAGGACATTGGTTGGGTAGTCAGTGGGGGGGAGAGGAGTGTTAAAGCCATCCTGATATCACCAGATGAACTCCAAGCTTTTGCAGACCACATGAGAGATGAAAGTCTGCTGTACTTTTTAGCCACGCCAGAACGCCGCTCAAGGAGTGTAGCACACTGTTCTGCTCAAAAGTTTGATCTGGATCACAAATATCACAATGAAAGACAGGTGGAATAATCACAATGGGACCTATAACTTCTTTGAAACATGCGCTTATGTGATGGCAAAGCACTCTGTTTACATATTAGCAGGTGTTTTTGTGGGTTTAAATGTTAATTGCTAACAAAAGATTCGCAAAGTAGTGTTTTGAAATCAGCCAACACTAAATATTGTTCAATTTTTTGCCGCACAAAAAGTATTCTCGTCACTTTATAATATAAAGGTTGAGCCACTGTACTCACATGAACTATATTTTAGTATCTTTCTGGGTATCTGAAAGTGTTCATTGTCTGTCAATAGAGGACGCACTGAACCATCGGATTTTATCAAAAAATATCTTAATTTGTGTTCTGAAGATGAACGAAGGTCTTACTTAAGGTCTTTTCTTACTTACTTAATGACAGAATTTTCATTTTTGGGTGAACTAACCCTTTAAATTTCTATTTACTGCTTCTATTTATCAAATAAATGGGAAGAATGAGCTTGCAGAATATTTTTGGCCATATTTGCACCATTAGCTTTCTTTCGTTGAATGATGTGCTAAATCAATGCAGAAAGCATGTGCAAATAAAAGACGCAATCCATAACTACTTAGCGAATTCCTCCCTAAAAGTCATAATACATTGTGATTACGTGCACTTCATTTGAAGAGAGACTTCAAGTGTGTGAATGACCAAAGAATGACCCGTGAGCTTTTGTCTCTCTGGAACGGGAACTTTGAAAACTCATCTGGAGGCCATCATCCCTATTCGCACTGCAAATTTAAATCACCTCAGAATGGGCTGACTCAGAGTGGTCAGTTGTTTTAGTCATTGCTATGCTTAGTATGAATGTGGCAAGTCTTTCATCAACGCTGACTGATGAGCACTAAGTGATGCACCATGAGAGTTTCATGGGGGATGAACCAGTGAGATCATGTTTAAAAAAAGAACAACATGAAAAGAAAACTCAAAGAAAAACAATGTGATGAAAAATCACAGCCTTCAGAGTGCAGTTCCTCCCCTCTTAAACTTTTCAATATGATAAAAGCAGAGAACGGTATTAAGCTAGTTGACATGACATGCTTTATTATATGTCCAAGGTGTCATTTATAGTTAAAAATAGGTATTTGTATTGGATATATGAATATAGAATATATATAGAGGCAAACACATAAATGTCATTAATAAAACAGTGAATCAAAATGCTTGTACAGGATCACAAAGGAATTTATCGTAAATATATTTTTCATATATTTTTTTAAAGAAAAGCATGGTATTACCCCACTTTATATATATATATATATATATATATATATATATATAAAAAAGATTGTCCCAATTTTTTATTCAAAATACATTTTCTTTTTAAGGATAAACATGTTTTTCATTTCTGAAATTAATTTTAATATCATACATAGGACCCACGTAATTCCTCGTGACTCTGCATCAAGGTCAATGCTCTAAATTTGAATAAAATTTGACCTTTTCATGACATGGCATGATTAGTTTTGGCTGTAAAATGTCATATGCACAATTTCTGCAATACAACTGAAGGCAGAGTAAAACGCATATGTAATTGAAAATTTGCTTTAGCAGCCGAGAGTTGCACAGTCTGTAAAGGATGTGAAACCCAATCTGACAATTATTTCAGACCCATATGTCTCTTTTTATCATTTTAATTGCAGCATCTGCAATGTAATATTATTTGCAATATTATTTATCCTCCTTTTTTAGATTTGAAACACATAGCCTCGCGACTGAAAATAGCTTTTAAAAGACTTTCAGGTTGACTTTGCACCGGGGCCATTTTTCCATTTCAGACTTTTTTTAAATGTTGTGCATGAAACAGAGATCCTATTAGTTATCCAAATACAAAACCCACTTGATGTTGACAAGTGTAAACGCAGCGTGTCCTGTTTGGTCCATAATCCAATCTGCTTGATCGGATCGTGGTGATCTTAGGTTCATGCCAAGTGTAAACGCCGCCATTGACCCATTATTCAGGAAAAGGGAAACACAGTGGGACACTATGGCCGCATTTACAGTGCATGGTTCAAGTGACCCAATTCTGATTATTTCCTCCCATGTGGCACAGATCGGATATGACCCATGAACTTGTAAGCAGGAAAAAATCGGAATCGGATACGTGCATTTGCGTCTGCCGTGTAAATGGAAAGAGTGGAAATTCCCATCAATGTGAGTCATATGTAATTGAAAAAGTGAATGTGGCAAATGAAGTTAACTCAGGTGGACACCAACCGCGATCACATAACTCTTTTCACTCATCTTTTTTCTCCACCTTAAGAGACCAATGTTTTGCTGACCTTTAAAGGTGGTGCAGAAAACAAATGCTTGGATCATAATTTTGTCTGCGTCCATTGCACATTGCATCACTTTTACTGCCTTTTTGGCCTAAGTTTTCCAATTCAGTACATCTACGTTGGGTTGTTTCGCCAAGTGTATGGTGTAAATGCAGATATCAGATATGGGTCACTTTTAAAAGAAGATGTATTTGAAACTGAGAATTTGAAATTGGCTATCAAGACCTGCAGTGTAAATGCAGCCAAAATTACTTTTAATGTAGTGTGCTCAACCGGAAAGAATAAACAGTATATCTAAAGGACATGTGGAGGTGATTTGTTCCTTTTAACTGTTTGCTTGTCACTTTTTGCCATCGGTACTGCATATTAATATCACTGTTGCCATGTGCTTCAAGCTTACATTTGAAAGTTTAGGAGAAGCATGCTCATTTATCCCCACCAATCACAACATATCACAACAGATATATAAACAGTTGCTTACCTTCATATCTTTTCTGACAACCATGAGCCTTTAGTCACCAGTAACGCACAAGACATGAATATGCATCGTTGTTATCTGCTCCATCCGATATCTAATTGCACAGTGGAAGTCTTGAAGCACAAGAGATCATGTCCTCATTCTTGGGTTTGTGTCATTTTCCATATCACTGAATGGAGAAGAGCATGTCCAGTATGAATTGTGGATGAGTACAGTATAGCTCCCAGATTACTCAGTTAATCGCCAGGCCTTCCTTCCCGATAGCTGAATACTCTAACTCTATTGGGGTCTTGAGCTTCTGGCCAATAAATATCACTAGATGTTCCTGGGAAATGACAGCTATGACTCTCAATGGTTTGAAGTGTCTTTTTCGAAGATGAACGAGAGAGAAGCCTAGTGCACCCAGCACAACTTGTTCTGAGGTAAATGCCCCTTTTAACATAATGAATACTTTTTCAGCATCTTGGGTCAATGTCACATTTTCCAGCTGTCTTTTCTGTGTCATGTCTGTGAAGGGGCAGGCCAACAAGAAAAAAATTGGGACAAAACAAATTTAGTGGAACTCAACACTGCATCTTGGATTGATGCTATGAGGAATGTAATCAGTGTGACCGGTGTCTGAAGCACGTGTAAACACAACAATTTTATTGGCTGACGACAGTCCATGCTGTCATTAGGGCACCTGCAATGAATGTCATCAGCTTTTTATCTTCAGGAGTTGTTTGTTTTCATTAGCACTTATTAAAGGTGATCATTATGAATAAACACTCGAGGTAGCATTACGGGAAGTGTGTGCCTATGTGTTCCATGTTTTTACACCTGAGGAAAACCACAGCCTGTGCTTTATGTGTTTGGTTGGGGAGCACGTGCGTTCAGTTCTTCAAGGATCTGAATGTGCCCAATGTGAGAAATTCACAATGAGTGAGCTCCTTTCGTGCTTGGCCCGTGATAGTCAAGGCACAGCAGAGACTGAGGTTCACAGGTCAAGCTGGCTGAATAGTTCGAGAAAGGTATGGCTCTCTCACATCCATCAGTCATTGGCTCTGGTGATCTCCTGGATCAGGATGTATTGTCTCTTAAATTTTCTGATCCAGCAGAAAGCATGTTGCTGGCACCATCCAGCTAGGAAGAGGCAGATATGGTTATGGAGGATATTGCTTGCTTGTAGTTAGCCCTCTCAGCCTGTCAGTCCCACATATGAGGAGTTGTTGGAGGTGATGGCACATGTCACAACTAAATTGGGTCTAGCTTGGGTTTAGCATGAAAGACAGGAAGTTGCTTGTGGCAGACTTCACGAGAGGTTCCTGTCAGGACATAACCACACCACAGATTTGGCCTTCCGGGCCACCAAACAAACAGCCGCTGCCATTGGTCGTTCAATATTGCTTCCCTTTAGAGGAATAGACCAGTCTAGTTGACCCTGGTAATAGACAATGGGGATGTTCGGCTGGGTCGGCGTCCCTCCTTGTTTTAAGTCACGAACTAAGGTGCAAATTTAATCAAGTACAGGCTATAGCAGGTCCAAGATGAGTGTGTTAAGAGGTATGAGCTGCCTCCCCCTGGACTCTGGGGTCTTTTTTGAAGGGCAGCAATATTAACTTGTGTGGGTAACTTGTCTGTAATTGGCAGAGGGAATACTACCACTTGACTGCCTCTATTAGTCCTAGGACGCATCCTGTATTATTCATGCACCTGACCCTGGCTAAGTAAGTCCATAGAGCCAATTTATGCTATTATGGTTGTGCAAAGGCACAGCTAATGAGGCAGGATGGCGGAGTGGATATTTGTTCCCCATAGCGTCAATCCAAGATGCAGTGTTGAGTTCCACTTCGAAAGGGAACGTCTCAGGTTACAAATGTAACCATGGTTCCCTGAGAAGGGGAATGAGACACTGTCTCTCATTGTCATGCCTCTGGCCTGACTGCTTGTCTCCCTCAGACAAAGAAGTTCATTACAAGCATTGCAGATGCTCTCTTATACTCACAAGTGCTCCGGTAATAACGTCATGGACTGTCATTAGCTAAAAAAATTGTCATGTTTACACACGTGCTTCAGACACTAATCATGCTGATGACGTTCACCATAGAGTCAATCCATAATACAGTGTCTCGTTCCCTTTCTCAGGGAGCCATGGTTACAGTCATAACCTGAGACATTTTGATCAGTGGCTGGGAACATTTCTTCATTGCTTCAACCTTTTCCTGGTGCTGTACCAATCTCTTCTGCATTAAGCCTGGTTAGTCAAGCAAACAACACCTTTTGGAAACTCAGAAGATGCTTTTCAAACACTCTGCAGGAATTATGACATCACGCAGATGGCAGGTACCCTATATAAAGAGTTTAGGATATGCAGCTAAAATAAAAGATGAAACAAAAATGGCACCCTAAACATTCGCAGTCTTCCAACGAGTCCGCACTTTTGTGGCGTAATGCTGCTTTGGCTGTCGAAAGAAGTCTGTTGCGGAGCTCTCTTCAATGAGGCTCAGGAAGAGTGCGCATCGAGGGTGCATATTGACCATAAAGGGGGCACTTGCAAGCACCCTTCTGAAACATAAAATGACAAAAGGGACACCCTATGGCCTCATGGACTTAACGTGCACCCGGCAGACATTGTAAGTTCACAAGACCATAAATGTATATGAAGTGTGCCATTTGGGACAAGGCCACTAAAGAGGGCCACCATATTGAGATCACAGGACCAGTCGTGTCTTGCAGTTCAACACAGCTCAACCACTACAATTAAACATTTCAAACAAACTGTGATGGAGCAATGAAACAAACCACGACAGCCCACAGGGAAAGTACAAATGCCATAACCTCAAGTGTCAAGCTCAAATACACAATAGCCACAGCCACACCCTAAAACACAACCAGGAAGAAACACCGACAACAGAAAAACTTCAATGGGATTGAATCCAAGAGTCCATTTTAAGAGAAAAATGATATGAAGGTATATGTTTTGTATAGGCAATTGTGTAATTTTTCAGGTTTTTATTAATATCTTTGTTACAATCTCACATCAGCTACATGTCTTCTATTAATAAACAATCATAGACATGATCATTTTTCTTAAGTTGCAAGTGAGATTAATTATATTATCTAATAATTATTTAAATTATTATAGAGAAAACATTTAGTTTAGACAATATGACAAAAAGAAACAATTTGGTCCCATCTCAAAATGTAAAGGATCCACTATCAGGCTACCTATAGAGGGCAGGCATAAACAGATAATGTGATATACAGGATTGATTTGTGGGACGATCTCCTCCAGTCATTTGTCAATACTGGAAACAGAGACACTATTTTATACACAAATGTATCCCATGCCTCCCACACAGAGAGAGAAAAGGTGGAAGGAGGTGAGATGTAGGACACAGAATGTGTGGTCTGAGCATTCAAAGCAAATGAAATGTACCAGAATCAAAGTAAAATAACACTTAGTTTATGAAAGATAAGACCCCAGTATGTTTAAAGTAACTTGTACGCACCCCCTAAATCTCTTTGAGCAAACAATGATGTTCAAAGTAACAGAGCTGTACAACTTTTTATTAGACAGGGATTTTTATGCAAGTATGTAGTGCTTTCTTCTTCAGCTAAATAGGTCCGAGGAGGTCCAGAATTCACTTTTTTAAAAGGTGTGAATTGAGAAAAGTGACTGGCTATAAATATTTCTTAACAGCCATATTGTGCATTATTTCAATATGCTATTGTGTTATTCTTGTAATAACAGAATTATTCACCGGTCAAAAAATTGGGAATGGGTCAAGGTATTGTTCTGCTATTTAAACCATGCATAATTATTTATTTTTTTCCTTCAATTTCTGCAGCCTTAGTTATAATAACCTTGCAATTAGACATAAGATTAAGGGGTTTGTTGCATCCTAGCCATGATAAACTTCAAGCAACTGTTTAACTAATTTGTATTCACTCATGTTCTGTCGGGGTTTATATTTTTTTTGTTGATTTATTTTATTTTTTATGTGCTCTTGACAATCCTTAATAATCTCTATACAATATTTAGAACATAAGCTCAGGTCATTCGCAATCAATTTACTGCAGCACCCAACAGAAAACACGAGAAGCATGAGTTTGCCCTCGTATGGAATTATACTTATATAAAACGAGACATCATTCATTTGTGATGGGTTTCACGTAATAAAAAGTGAACGCGATCTGTGACGTGAACGAGGCGGTGAATATCGCGAGATGAGACGGAATGAATATGGCTGCAGTTAAACTACAGAAGAGTGTCGTGAGTCAGACTGGAAAACACACTGCTTCTGTTATCTTTCTTCATGGCTCAGGTGATTTGAAGACTTATTAAAATCTTTGTCGTGCAGATGTATTGTGCCCACACATTTGAAAAGAGAACCCGAGTCACACAGGACGCACGCAGCACAAATGAATGAAACGCAAAAAGACGCTTTTTAAAAGGTGAACAGTATAAAACGTGTTAAAAACGAACCGCTTATGGTGTGAAACTTCGAAAGACAAGCACGTAAAAGAAATAGTGCAGACAAAACGCAAGAATTGAATTAACTACGGCTATTTCGTTCTGTTGCACTTTATACACACACACACACACATGTTGTGTTTTCATGTTTTATGAGGACATTCCATAGGCGTAATGGTTTTTATACTGTACAAACTGTACATTCTGTCCCCCTACACTAACTCTACCCCTAAACCTACCCATCACAGAAAACGTTCTGCTATTTTAGATTTTCAAAAAAGATAATTCTGTATGATTTATAAGCTTGTTTCAAACAACAAAAGGTCCCCACAATTACTGGTTTTACTTACGTTGTGGGGACAATTTGGTCCCCACAATGTAAGGAATACAAGTACACACACACACACACACAAAGCATTTAAAATCTCTCTGTTCGCCTTTTTTTTAACATACAGCATGTAATATATACCTGAATAATAGGTGTTATTTGTTCATTCATACTTAGGAACAGGGATTTGAACCAAATTATTATTAAATTTGGTGTGTAATTGTGGACATAGTGATACCTCAGATCAATAAAATTAGCAAAATAATCCCAAATTTTTATATTGAAGAAGGAAACTTTACATCTATTCTCGGGTGGGTTCTTTAGACATGGGCCATTGCGACTCGGAACATATTGACGACCTTAATATTTTCTTGTAGATCTGTTTTAATGCAAATATTGTGTTTGAAACTAGTTTACACAACTGAATAATTTAATCCAGTGAACGGTGTAATGGTGGCATATAATAACCTTCATCTGTTTTATTTAGGAGACACAGGGCCAGGTTTGCTCAGCTGGGTTTGTGATGTTTTGGGACAAAACCTGGCATTTGAAAACATCCGGGTGATTTATCCCACTGCGCCGTCCAGGTAAACAAACATGCACATTCCCTTCAAAGCACCTTTACTTCATTATTTTTATTTGTTTGTGTTGTGGTATAGTGCATAAATGCTCCAAAGACATTATTTTACTAGATCTAGTATTGAAACATATCAAGTATTAAAAATAATAAATCACAAAGCAACCTCAATACAATTTGGAAAAGAAAAAAAAAATTCATTAGCATCTGTAGCAACTCTTATTAATCAAATTGGAATATCAAAAAGAAACATGAAAAAGACATAATGCTTTGTTTGTAATTATATAATTCATAACATTTTTTTTTAGCATTATATAAACAGCATTAACTGAATTCATTGTTCACTAACTTACTACTTACCTATACTTGCACTTTATTTAACAGTATGTGCATTTTCAAGAAATATTTACCAAGAAAGTACTGAATAATACAAGGTAACTACATGGGTTAAGATTAAGTTCAGGTGTAGGTTCAGGACTAGTACCTAGTTATTGTAATTAAGTATATGATATAAACAATTGAAACAGGACTGTAAAATAAAGTGCTGCCATTATTATTATTATTTGTTTTTGTTTTTTTAATTATAGGGACTTTAATTGATTAAAAAACCGCCAATCACATATCCGTAAGAAAACATAAAACTTTTTTTTCTTAAATAAAAACCTTAATAGAAACAAACTTAACTCTTTCCTCGCCTGTAATTTTTTTTTTTTAAGTGGCCAGCCAGCATTGAACTAACATTTCGAGCAAAGAGCTAAGATCATGTTTTTGTCAAAGACTTTGGATTCAGAATAATTTGACATACATGGAGCAGATCGAGTCCATTAGCACCCCTAAAGCTTGCTCTGTCGTCTATCTCCTCATGGGTTCGACGTTAGGCAGTTTTGATTTATGTGCTGTTGAATGTTTGATGATCACATTAAAATAAAAGCACAACATAATTAAAGGTGGGGTATGTATTTTTTCAACAACGCTGTTGGACATTGTTGATATTTGAAATGAACCCAAACAAACCCACCCCTCTCTTCATTGCTCCGCCTCCAAAACGCACCCTCCAATCCTAACCACCCTCCTCCGAGTCGGTCTAGAACCCCGGCCCGTCCGCTGCTGGCAGGCAAGGCAAGGATCAGGGCTGGGTAGGTTACTTTTAAAATGTATTTCACTACAGATTACAAAATACATGCTTTAAAAAGTCATTTGTAACGTATTTCGTTACATTACTCAAGTTTAGTAACTTAATCTAAATACTTTAGAATACTTTGGAATACTAACAAGTGTGGAACAAACGTTTTATCTCACAATTGTGACTTTTTTTCTCAGAATTCCGTGATATAAAGTTGCAATTGTGAGTTATAAACTCAATTTTGAGACAAAATGTCAGAATTGAAAGAAGTCTGAATTCTGAGATATAAACTCTCAATTTTGAGAAAAAAAACTCAGACTTGTGAGAAAAGACAGAAATGAGATATAAACTCGCAATTTTCCATAAAAAAGTCTTAATTGTGAGAAAAATGCCAGAATTGTGAGATATGAACTCGCAATTTCAAGAAAAAAAAATCTGAATATCAAGTTTTTCTAAAGCAATTCTGACTTTATAACTTGCAATTGTGATTTTATATCTTGCAATTGCAGGGAAAAAAGTCAGAATTGTGAGATAAAAATTCACAATTATCTGTTATTTTTTATTTTTATTTTATTTTTTACCTTTTTCACTGTATCGCAAAACATAAAACAGCCGTGGATCATGCAGGTGATGACATGTCAGTTGAGATTCAAGGATATGCAAACTTTTGAATGGAGCAATTCAGTCATCTGTTATGTGAAATAGCTTATTCAGGACAGCAATAAATAAAAATATAATTTTCATGATCGCTCTTATTTTGTTAAAATTATTAAAATGCTGCATATTCTGCAAGGGATATGAAACTTATGAGAAGAAATGTATCTTTGGATGCTTTTTCAGATTGTTAGAGAATCATTAATTTTTGTTTACATTTATTGCCCGTCACAGTTTACATTCAAAGTAATCACTTTGGTAATCTAAAACACTGTAATCTGATTACCACCCATTTAAAATGTAACTGTAATGAAATACAGTTACTCAAATTTTGTATTTTAAATACGTAACTAACTTACTTGTATTTCGTTACGCCGCATTCTCTTGTGATCGACAGTCCGCAGTGGTTTTCCAGCACAACTCTCACTATCTGGCCATTGTTAAAAGCAATTCGAGAGTGGGTGTCTGTTTATCACAGCTGACGTGACTTCACGAAAAATAAAGCGCAGATGATGAACGAACGACAAGGGAGCACAAAAAATGAACGCACAAGAGTAAATACAAAGTGTTCATTGTTAGTCACCAACAGCACAGCAGCTCCAGACAATCATGACGCCCAGCGTTACTCACATGTGAAGCAGAATCAAAGCAGCCTCCACGTCTGTTTTCAGGCCTTCTCCAGCGCTGGAAAGCTTTTTTTCTAATATTAACGCTGGTTCTGAAGTGCTTTGCCTAGTTATAAACCTTCATTTCAGCGATATTCTTTTGAGCTCTTTTTTATTGTCTCGTCTCTCTTTCTGCGTTTTTTTTTTTTTTTTTTTCCCAAATCTCCCTCTTGTTCGTTCTGTCCCCTTGACCATCATACGCCCCCTAATGCTGATTGGTTAGACGTTTGTTGTTGGCGTCCGCCCGACTAATTTCTAAACAGTGTTGTTGAAAAAATACACACCCCACCTTTAATGCTTCCATTCGCTCCTTCTGGTTTTCGCTTGTTTTTGAATGTGGAGATTCTTTACTCTTTTAGAAGATGCATAAAAGCGTGTCATAAATGATGAAAAATCTCATCAATGGCGGGGAAATACGAAGATGAGATCACAGTTCAGGCTGAAATTCAGATAATTCCAAACATTTTACCAAGCATTTTCTGTGTTCATGCAATAATTAATGTAATGTAACTTTACTATAATTATTACTTCATCTGTTTTACTGCTATAATTGATTGTTTTTAGGCCGTACACACCCATGCGAGGGGCTCTGTCTCACGTGTGGTTTGACCGTCACAAGATTTCCCAGGATTGCCCGGAACACTTAGAGTCCATAGATTCCATGTGTGATAATTTAAGCTCCATTGTCCAGGATGAGATCCAAGCTGGAATACCTAAACACAGGATGGTTATTGGTATGGCTACTGGCTTATCGCTCTCCTATCCTCTCCATAACTCTCTCTCTCTCTCCTCCCCATCCATCTATCTCTCCCTACCTTATTGCTTTCTCCGTCTTACACACTCTCACACTCCACTTGTTCCAAATTAAGCAGAGTCTCAGACCACCGCTCATAAGTCTCTCCCTTGTTGTGTAAAATGAAGAATGAAACTTATCAAGTTTCTTATTCCTTTCATTTGTTGCCAGAATGGGCCAAAAAGAATTTCTGGATGATTCTCGGGTTTCTGCAAAGTTTTATCTCAAAATATTTTGGTTATGGGGTTCACATATTTATCACGACGAGATAAAAGTGGCAGAAAATCATTCAGTAAAAAGGGATATTAGCAGAACCCAGGTGAATTTCCTCAGGGCCGTGTGATAGACAACAAACGAGGTTACGTTTTGCTCCGAGAGTTACACCCAACGGTGACAGTTGAGGAAGGGTTAACCGACAAGCCAATAACACATAAACACCCTAAAATAGTTGCGAGTAAAATGTAAAAGTGCAAAAAAAAAAAAAAAAGTCTTTGTGTGAAAAGGCTCTGTGTGGAAGGACAGAAAAGCCCCTGAACTCGCTTCCAAAGAAACTGATTCAAAAAACACATGTTCCTGTGAGACTGCTGAAATATTATCTTCCTAAATCATAACATTTTGTCATTAACTATAAATACTCATTGGAGTCACTCTGCACGCTGGAGAAACGAAGTGGTCTGTACGCTGAGTCCACTTCCCAGGCTGACGGACTGACAAGCGCCAGAACTTTCCATGGAAAACGCTTTCATATATGGATTGTGTTTTTCAATCTTTTAGGTGTCGTAGTTAATGGGAAAAGCCCAAGTCAAACATGCATGCACAGATTATTTTTAGCCAAACAACTCCTACAATATTTTTGTCTCTTTGATTAGATGAGGACTGTCTTAAGGGAAAAGAGGTGGAGCTGTTAATTAGTCCTGGAGATGTAACCGGTCACATCATCTGTACGAAAGCTTTAAAGAACATGTGAACTCCATCTATTCTCTGTCTCAACATGACTCCTCCCATCTGCTCTGACAGACTGATGGGTACTTGTTCACTTTCCCAGATGTAGTGCCCAGATTTGCCCAGATGTGTAATATTAAGCACAGGCATGAAAGAGGACTTCAGAAAAATGGAGGTTTGATGATGTGGAATTCAAGGCTAGCTTTCTTTTCTCTTCCTTTCTTTTCTTTTCTTTTTAATTTAATTCACAACTTGCAGTTTTTTTTTTACTTTGGTTGGACTGCAGGTCTTATAGGCTACTGTAGAGCGCTTTAAATGACATACTTGTTAATGCTGTCATGACTTAAATGCTCCAGAGTGAGAGGGTTTTCATTACCTAAAGGAACAGTTCACTCAGACTTAAAGGGTTAGTTCACCCAAAAATGAAAATTCTGTCATTATTTACTCATCCTGTCGTTCCAAACCCGCAAGACTGTCGTTCATCTTCAGAACACAAATGAAGATCTTTTTGATGAAATCTGAGAGATGTCTGTCCCTCCATGAAGAGATCGTTGACCTAATCCATATGAATCGAGGGGTTTAGTCCAAATTTTCTGAAGAGACACGATCACTTTTAATGATGAACAGATAGAATTTAAGCTTTTATTCTAATTTATTCATGGTACGGTAAACGGAAGCTCAAGCATGTTCGCTTGACGTGCAAGAACAAATGAGGTTCATTCTCGTGTTGTTTATGTTCACTGTTGCTTATATCACATGTAAAAAATGTAGTTCGATAAATCATTGATATAGCAATGACTCAAGACCGACGTCTCTGCCACTGCCAAATGAGAAAAGATGGCTCATGCTACTAGCAAAAAAACACCTCAGATTTGCCACTTGCTGCATGCTTTTCATTGAAAACGAACGAAATGTGACCTCCCATCTTAACCCTTCTGTGCTGTTCGGGATGTTTTCATCCACTATGGGGAATTTTTGAGTCTTAATTTGGCCATAACTTTCTCCGTGTTTCAGCAAATGGAATGATTTTTGGTGACAAATCTTATTTTGACACATATTTTGGGAAAATGCTTTGAAAATGTTCAAAAACTCAACAGTACTCTGTGGGAAAATTCACGACCCTTTCGTTAACTGCTTTAAAAATGTATCAGATAAATATTATTTTCAAATTTTTTTGCTTAAATCTATTAATCAACCTCAGTCCTGATCAAAACTACTAAATTAAAAAAAAAAAAAAAAAAATCAGGATTTTAACTCTTTAATTGCCAAATTCATAAATGATGTCACTGATTTGGAAAAAACGTGATTAGAAACAACATTGGCTTTGATGCGTTGTTAGTTTTTGTGCAGCATCAGATTTTAACGTTTTGAAGAGTTAAAATCCTGAATTTTTTTTTTTAAATTTAGTAGTTTTGATCAGGACTGAGGTTGATTAATAGATTTAAGCAAAAAAATTTGAAAAAAATATTTATCTGATACATTTTTAAAGCAGTTAAAATCGTGGCTGTTTTCAGCCACGAACATAACGAAAGGGTAGTGAATTTGAACAATGCTTAACAATGGTTAATAACACAAAAAATTATACATTTACAATTACAGTGATTCTTTTCCCATCTAAGAAGTTTCATTCATCCTTAATCATGAAATGTTAGGGTTTCATATTTCCACAGTCTGGCTCGACACATCAAAATAAGTGTATAAAACAAGATTATTTTAGTAAATTAGTAATTTGACATTATTACAAAGTGTATGGAAGTGTACTATATAACATTTATACTAAAGTGGTCATTTATTTTATTAACATTACCTGCATGTACAGTTTTAAAAAAACACTACACATTCAATACAAATGAGCCCTTCTGTTTCGTAAGGCAACACTTTCTATAAATGATTGTCTCAACCGAGTGACCACTGAATGCATACAGTGTGATTGACCCCTTGTTTAATGTCTCTTTTTGACACAAGGTGGCTTCTCTATGGGTGGTGCCATGGCACTACATCTGGTTTCAAGGTACCACCAGGATGTTGCTGGTTTCTTCGCTCTGTCCAGCTTTCTCAACAAAGATTCAGTTGTATATCAGGTGGTTAATACTCTTCAGAATGCAAGTTTCATATGATGATGTCAAACACCAGTAGTAAAAGAATCTATATTATCTCATGCACAGGCAGTCGAAAATGCAACACAGCGCCCCCTACCGGAGCTCCTTCAGTGTCACGGCACAGCGGATGAGCTGGTTTTCCATAGCTGGGGCAAGGAGACGAACTCACTGTTGAAGAAAGCTGGCCTCAACACTTCTTTCCATTCCTTCCCAGACCTCAACCATCAGTTGTGTCGACAAGAACTGGAGTTACTACGGTCCTGGATCCTGAAGAAACTTTCCCTTTAGAGCATCCTTAATGCTGGACTTTGAGCACTGCTTGCCCATAGACAATCTAAAATAATCATCATTTAATCTCCCATATGTTGTAAAAAATGTCATTTTATTTTTTCATATTTAAATATAAAACGTGGGGCAAACGGTGAAGGAAAACTGTTCAGACCTTTAGGGTTGGTAAGATTATTAAATGTTTTTAAGAAGTCTCTTCCGTTCACTAAGGCTGCATTTATTTTTTTTTAAATACGGTAAAAAACACACACAAAAAAAAACCTGAAATGTTACAATTTAAAATAACTTTTCTGGCTGAAAATATTTTAAAGTATAATTTATTCTTGTGATCAAAGCTGGATTTTCAGCGTCATTACTCTAGTCTTCAAAATCATTCAGAAATCATTCAATGCTAATTTTCTCCTCAAGAAACTTTTTTTTTTGTGATCAACTCTTTATTTGGTTTTAACACAAAATGTATTTACTTTGTTACATGCCAAATAGTATACATGTGCACTCATGTATATAAAATAAACATCACCTTTCAAACTATACAATTTGCCAAAGCCTTGAGGAAAAGAAAAGGGCATAAATACATACATAAAAAATAACTGCAGTAATGTTGTTGTAAAAAACCCATTTATATTAGGTGCTAAACCTGCACAGGTGGTTTCAAAAGTGCAACAACAACTTCTAAAGTGGAGCTACGTGCTTTATGAATGACACCCAATCATCTTTCTATAAGAACAACATCTCTGACATCGTTAAACCATTCTTTTATTGAAGGGGGTCCAGAAGAAAACCAAGAATATTTTATATTTTTGTTTAGCAGCAGTTAAACCTGCAAATATAATTTTCTTAGAAGCCAAAATTGTGGTTATTTTAAATGAAGAATCATCATTAACCCTTCTGTGCTGTTCGGGATGTTTTCATCCACTATGGGGAATTTTTGAGTCTTAATTTGGCCATAACTTTCTCCGTGTTTCAGCAAATGGAATGATTTTTGGTGACAAATCTTATTTTGACACATATTTTGGGAAAATGCTTTGAAAATGTTCAAAAACTCAACAGTACTCTGTGGGCAAATTCACTACCCTTTCGTTATGTTCGTGGCTGAAAACAGCCACTACTTTTAACTGCTTTAAAAATGTATCAGATAAATAATTTTTTGCTTAAATCTATTAATCAACCTCAGTCCTGATCAAAACTACTAAATTTAAAAAAAAAAAAAAAAATCTGGATTTTAACTCTTTAATTGCCAAATTCATAAATGATGTCACTGATTTGGGAAAAAACGTGTCAAAGATTAGAAACAACATTGGCTTTGATGCGTTGTTAGTTTTTGTGCAGCATCAGATTTTAACGTTTTAAAGAGTTAAAATCCTGAATTTTTTTTTTAAAATTTAGTAGTTTTGATCAGGACTGAGGTTGATTAATAGATTTAAGCAAAAAAATTTGAAAAAAATATTTATCTGATACATTTTTAAAGCAGTTAAAATCGTGGCTGTTTTCAGGGTAGTGCATTTGAACAATGCACAAGGGTTAAATAAGAGTAATGTTAGCAATTTAGGAATTGGAAACTCAAGAAATACTGGGACCAAAGATTAGAGACATCTAGGCAACCGTCTTTACTGTCATTTTTGATCGATTTAATGCATCAAGGATAAATGTATTTATGATTACTCAATAAAAGTATTTTCAAAAAGAAACAAACTCAAATTGACCTCAGAATGTGGATTTTGAAGAATACGCTGGCCACACGAAATTCATATTGAGCAAATGACAAAATTTTAATTAAAAATGTTTGCATTGTTTTCCATCTGTGGACATTTTTACCAGTACCGCTGAGTTTACTTTGAACAATCTGCAGCTTTTGCAGCCATTCTTGTGCCTAATCAGAGTTGATATAGCTGTATAAACCTTGATTCACCCGCATGTGTTCCACCTCACAAAGACTCGACTCACTGTGCACATTTCATTGCCTGTAGTGCTAACCACTTTAAAGTGTTCAGTGAAGCACATTCTGCAGGCTGTGATGACTGTTCCATGGAGTCTGGTTTGGCCTGTAGTGCCTGTGGTCAGGCTGAAGCGGCAGGTAGAACTATCACACCGGAGGGGAGGAATGCCACTCGGCTCTGTGGTTTGGAGCCGGAATCCGGTCTGTTTGGCACCCTCCCGTTTCCTGTAGAGCGAGGTATCTCTCACTCCTGTTCTACCCCTTTTTTCCCTCCACGCCATTACCGCTCGCCATGAAATCTGCTGTACATGTGTTTGGAGGTTCGCTCGGTTTACTCGGTAGTCCCTAACAGTAGCTTCATTAATGGTTATTGGGAGGAAGTGGTTTGCAGGTTTAAAGTTCTGTAGATGTTCTGCTTGGGTTGTGTAGTGGGGCTTCAGGCCAGTACCAACATGCACCATCTGGACATTGAATTACTGACAATGCTAAAAGGCCTTAATTCATCAAAGATACTGCTAATATCATTTGCAATGGGCACAGCGAGTGCAAACGCGCAGACTCATTCTTTATCATCATGACTATTTTCCACATGCTAGAATAATAGTAGTCATCAAAAGTATGAAATTACACAAATGGAAGTTCGGGAATTATAGTGACCGAATTCGTCAGATCTGAGCTTCCTCTTTGTCTAGTACCCAGCTCAACCAACTTCATGAAGTGCATTCTGGGATGCTCAACAGTTTGGTATCAGTTTTTTTTTTTTTTTGAAAGAAATGGATACTACTATTTAGCAAGGATGCATTAAATTGATCAAAAGTGACGGAAAATAATTTTAAAAGATTTCTATTTCAAATGTATGCTGTTCTTTTGAACTTTTTGTTTGTCACAAGAACCCTGAAAAATAAAATATATCATGGTTTCCACAAAAATACAAAGCAGTGCAACTGTTTTCAACATTGATCATAATAATCAGAAATGTTTCTTGAGCATCAAATCAGCATAATTAGAGTGATTTCAGTGATGCTGAAAATTCAGCTTTGATCACAGGACATAAATGACATTTTACTACATATTCAGTGAGTAAACAGTTTCTGGTGTAATGGAAATCTCGCTGTACTCTTTTCACATAATTTCCTCCACATATGACAGTATTAGAGCTTGCACTTTTCAGTTTGCACAGTCAGCTGGATTTTGTGCTGTCTGTCCACTTTTAAAACGACTCAGTGTGTTTGATTTCCATATTTTGCTACAGTACAGCAGCACAGAATAACTTAATCTGAGCACAGGAGAAAGAGTTGGAGAGTCATAAAGCAAACAGTTTGTAAACATTTACATTAGTTGTATATGTCCACTTTCATTCTAACATATAAATTGTATATCCAAAATTCTTTGGCAATGGGAAGCCATTTCTTACTCTGCCAGTTAGGCTTGTTAAATTGAATTGAGTTCCGAAACTTATGTAACATCCTGTTCTATTCAGTAGCATTTTAAGAGCTGCGTCAGCTGCTCTGAAAACATCCTGCACTCTAGACAACTTTTCTAAATAATGCAGAAATGAAACGGTGAGTCTTGATGGGGAACAGTTTTTTTTACTGTTTTTCATATATAGAAGCCCATTCACGGCATGTACGGTGCTTGTTTTGGGGTTCTGCTGACGAGAGAGTTCCAGCATGTTATAAGACCTGCTGTTACGTAAGAATGCTGTACTGTTCCCATTGCTGTTAACCGAATAACAAGGAACCGCCATTTCTCTGTATCGGTACATATGGCCCATTTCTTAAAATACCCTTTCCTATCCTGGTTTTATATGTATATGCAATCATGAGGCATTTGTAAGTTGATAATGCCAAAAAGTGTTACACCATAAAGCTCTGTCCAAGGTAACTTTGGTCTAAACATTTCGACCAGCTCGACACAGCAACATTTACTCCAACGGCACATGTTTGGGGTGGGATGTTTTTTTGTCATGTTTGTCTGACCAGAATGACCAGAGCTTCCCCTGCGTGCTTCAGCAAAAAAGTAGTATTCCTAAAAGAGCAAGCACAAAGGGAGAACATATTTTTTTCTGTTCATATGTTTCTGGATGTGGTCGATATCTCTCATGCTCTGATGGCCAAAGTTGCTGTCTCACATGCCTGGGCTGTAGCTACGCTGAGTCAGCTTTTGTGGATGTATCATGTCCTCACTGTGAGAACATGACCATGGGAGAGTTGTGGTTGTGACATACCTCCTTACCAGTTACTCCCCGTCCTGGTCCTTGTGCTGTCAAGCACAAGGCGGCGGCAAGAGCTGGAAGCTCTGGAAAGCTGAAAAGCTGGATCTGGGGGCTTCAATGGAAGCGTTGCTGAGAAAAAGGACATTGACAAGGTTCACTTTTTCGATGCCCCCATCTCGCAAGGTGGCCTATTCTGTGACATTGTCGAGGTCTTTTCCCAGCAGTTCTCTGCAGTCAAGAAGCAGACGGAGGCAATCAAACACATCTTGCCTCCGTGCGACTCCACACTCAATCTGGTCATGGCAGAGAGCATTCCACAGCCCAAGCCAGAGGCTCGGCCGCAGCATAGAGTCCTCTGCAGGAAAGTGACGCCACCCATCCTTCAGGCCAGCAGTAAGAACCCCAGGAGGGCTTCAAAGTGGTCCTTTGAAGGGTAACCCAGTGAGGAGCCACTGTTTCCAGGGAGATGGCAGAGGTACCACTCCATCCCCGGTGGAGGGCCGGGAGGAGAATTCTGAGTCCCGAACATGATGTATGCGAGTACTTCACCTTCTTACGGTGGCAACTTCAGTGGCAACAGCTACACACCCACAGACAGGTGAGTGTTACATCCTCCCTCATCGCAGACCGGCTCCATTGTGGGTCCTCGGAGCAAGGTAGTTGTTTCAACATTTCTGCTGGCACAACCACAAGATCGGGATTCGTCGCCTCCTGACGTGGCACTTCCGGCTCCGCCTCGCAGCGAGGCTCCCACGGCAGGTATGTCAAAAACGATTGTCCCTTTGCTGCCCCTCGTGTCTAGATTGGAGGCATGGCTTGCGCTCTCCAACCCAGTCACGCTGGCTCATTAGGACAATCCAACACTGCTATGCAATTCTGTTTTCCAGGCTCCCACCCAGGTTCAGCAGCGTGCTTTTTACCTCAGTACCAGGCAAAGATGCCCCTGTCCTGCATGCAGATTGCAGTCTTTCTGGCAAAGGACATGAAGAGAGAGTTTTATAGCCCTTAATTCATTGTACCAAAAAAGTTACAGCCAATCTTAGATCTGCAAGTTTTGAACCAGGCCTGCATGAGCTACAAGTTGACACAGAAACGCAATTCTGACATGTGTTCAACATCAAGATTTGTTCATGGCAATAGACCTGTTTGCGTTCAAGGGTCAGGCATATCAGTACAAGTTCCTCCTCTTCGGTTTGTCCCTGTCATCTCGTGCCTTTACAAATTTTGCAGAGGCAACCATTGCTATAATAGGCATCCGGAATTTTCTCGGCTACTGGCTAATTCTAGCCAGTTCTAACTATCAAGATTTATTGGACCTAGTGCTCAAACACTTCAGCCAGTGGGGGCTTCAGGTCAACTGGGCAAAAAGTAAGTTCTCCCCAGTGCAGAGCATCTCTTTTTGTCATAAGTCATCTGACCCATATCGCTGCCTGGATCATAATCATGAACTGTTCATTGTTGGCCAGAGTAGGACTGGTCTCCTGACATTTTTGTCACCTGATGGATTTCGGGTTCCTTGCCGCTGTTGCCTTTGGCTTGCTTAGTTGGGGACACTTGATATTCAACAATGTTTTTGATTTGGCTGCATTGACACCGTTGAATGTGAATTGAACTGAGCTGGACAATGACATCACTGTTTTCTCCAGGGCTGCTGTATAGATGAATGAACTAAATTAATTACTAATGATTTTTACAATGGAATGAATCAATACTGAACTTACTTAAGCTGGATAATGACAGTGTGTTCTTCGAGAGCAAAATTATTTTCCTGTTATTACTATAACGCTGCTTTGACACAATCTGCATTGAAAAAAAGCGCTATATGCTTTTGGCACTATCGACCAGAATATTCTTTTGAATAGACTCAAATTATGTTGGCATTAGTGGAATTGCATTGGTTGCAAATCATACTTATTTGACCATTATCAGTTTGTTGTGGCAAAGAGATGTCATTTCAATCAAAGTTCAATATGGAGTACCGCAAGGCTCAGTACTAGGACTGTTGCTTTTCACTCTGCTACCCTTGGGAGATGTCATTAGGAAGCATGGCATTAGTTTTCACTGTTACGTTGATGATACTCAGCTTTATATTTCTTCGTGCCCTAACGAAACCTACCAATTCTCAAAATTAACAGAATGCATAGCTGATATAAAAAATTGGATGACTGGTAATTTTCTACTACTAAATTCAGAAAAAACAGAGATTCTAATTATTGGACCAAAAACTTCTGTACATAATAACCTAGAATACTGTCTAACACTTGATGGCTGCTCTGTTAAGTCATCTTCGTCAGTTAGGAACCTCGGTGTGCTCTTTGATACCAATCTTTCATTTGAAAGCCACATTTCTAGCATATATAAAACCACATTCTTCCATCTTAAAAATATATCTAAACTACGACATATGCTCTCAATAACAAATGCGGAACAGTTAGTTCATGCGTTCATGACCTCAAGGCTAGATTACTGTAATGCTCTACTGGGTGGTTGCCCTGCTTACTTGATAAACAAACTACAGACCCAGGGCCATGCTGCTGCCGCGCACAGGCGCGGGTTCCCCATCGGACCAGGACACGATCCAGCCAATCATGTTAAATGTAAACCTCGGGATAAGCAGAAAGACAAAAATGAGTGTAGACGCCATTCTTCTTCTGATGTAAAGAGTACATCCGGTGTTATAGGAAGTGTTCCCGGTTCCAACTGACCTGATCTATGCAGCCTAACAATCCTTTTGACAATCCAATACAGATATGAAGACATAAATTGATAATGTGTCATTTATATGCCAGGTTAAAGAGATGCGTTTTCTAGTCTAGATTTAAACTGACTGAGTGTGTCTTGAACAATGCTAGGAAGATCATTACAAGTAATGAATAATTAATATTTTCCCCTTTGAGCTCACTCGTTACAGCAACCTTTCTCATTTGTTTAAATTAAATTGAAGTACTCAACTAAATAAACTTAAATACTATTTATACATGTTTTTTTTTAAAACTACTAATAAAAAAAATACAAAAACACAACAAAATTACTATAACAAACTAAAATTTAAATGAAATCATAAATATAAAGAAAAAAAATCTAATTCAAAAACTACATTAAAAATCTTTTAGTAAACAAAACTTAATTCACTGTGTTTATCCAATTGATTTGTCCAGTGTATTTAAATTAATAAAATTAATAAAAAAGTTATCACAACTTTTGGAAGTAAATAACAAAAAAATGTTGTTATACTGTTGTAAGTTCAAGTTTTTTTGTTTGTTTTCTTTTAAATAAGTTTGGTTTTAGTTATTTATTTGATGCTATAAAAATAGGGTGTGATGTCATGATTGGTGACTGAGGCACAACAGACCTCCTTCAGGAGGAGCTTGGAGTTTTAAATTTAATTTCTACATTTCCATAACTTTATTTCACACCGAAATAGTGAGTTGTTCTGCAGTACTGTGCAGTGCTTTCTGTGGGAGTGTAGGTGGGGCCCTGATAACACGCGGCTGGACTTCATGCTCACTACTGTGCAGAATCGGGTCATGAGTTCACTACTGCGCAGAGTCAGGTCCCGAATCAGCACAAGATATCAGTGCCATATTGGCTTCATTTTTCTACAATGGAAAAGAGTGGAAGTGCGTCGTCCATATTTTTAAGTCTGTGGTTGAATTTTGTGTAACTTTAAGAATGCTTAACTTATTTTAATGAGTTAAAGTAATATAAAAACATATGATGCCATGACATCTAATCATATCATTTTTATAGTGTAAAACTCAAATATGCCCATGCATATATATATATATATATATATATATATATATATATATATATATATATATATATATAATGGCTATTGTTAATTTAAATATAGTTGTTCAATATATATCATTTTATAAAAATAATATGATGTAATTGGTATTGAGAAAGGGTCCGTCAATAGTATAAGTGAAAGTTACTTTATTATGCCGTTAGATGGCTCTCTATGAGTGACAAGGAAGTTGATTTAGAAAATCCCTTTTAAAAGGACAAAAACGCTTTCCTCAGCGGACATTCAGACTGATTTTTTACAATGGATATATTATGGATATAGAGCTGAAGAATGAATGCTAAATCAGATGAAGGTAATACACTCGTTTAGGCGATCACTCTCTCTGATAATAAAATAATACTATACATAATACAATCAGCTTCAATGAAGTGACTCAATGTTCCTTCGTTACTAGTTCTAAAGTGACGTTTTAGAATTAGTAACGAAGGTTTGCGCTCAACTGTTAAACTTCAACTTGAGATTTGAATCCGTGGCAGAAGGAAGTAGTTCCTCACAAAAGAGAGTTTTTAAGGACACTTCATTGTTGTTCTTATTTATTTACACACTCGTGTCTTCGAACTGTTGTATAAATGCAATATCACACTCATAGCCGTGCGATATGGCTCTATATGAGCGCTGTGATTACCTACGGCCGAATCACAGCCATATCGCACGGCTACTTGTGTGATATTGCTCATATATATATATATATATTGACATTCGAGGCAATCTAAAAGGGTTAAACCTATTATGACACATAATATCCGCACAATTGTTCTCTTCTCAATACTTTCCTCCTGGACTTTCTGTCCTTGTCTTTTTGCTGTTTTGTCACTGTTTCTCTCTCTCTCTCTCTCACACACACTTCCAGCTGTGTGTACACAGAATGGTACAGTAGGGCGTCCAGCGGCAGCTCTTTCCCGCCTCGCCTCATGCTTCACTCCCTCATCCCTCTCCCACACTTCCTCTGCTCCTCCTCATCAAGCGCTGGAGCCAGACTGCCCTTCAGGCATTTTATGATTTAACTGCAGGGATAGATGACGGTAATGAAGACGGCTCCTCACCGTCTGCCCCTCATGGGGTAACATCAGGTGAAGAAATGAACACACATCAGTGGCTATTAAAGTTGATGCTTTAAAGGAGTAGTTCTCACAAAATGAAAATTCTGTCATCATTTACTCACCCTTATGTTAAAACCGGTATGAAGGTATTTTGTTATGAAGAACAAAGACTTTATATACAGAAAAACGGTCCACTCGTATCACTATGAATGGGAGAAAGTGCAAAGCACAATATGGCGGAATAAGTCCCGCCTTCTAAATAAAAGAGCCAATTGGTAAAGTCATCGTGTCACTCCAGCTGTCGTTAGAAGCTTCAGTTCCTATAGAAACAGTTAGTGCTCTGAGACACGTGTATTAACAACATTACTTGTCCCTGTCCCTAAAGCCCTCCACTACACCTAACCCTTAACCCTACCCAATAAACGTTTTATTCCTGCTAGTAAATACCTATTAGGGACTTTTATCTTTTCTAATATTTTATTCATTTTTATTTAAGATTAAGCTGATATGCAATGGGAAATGGATGAAGAATGAGTTCGGAAAAAGGCAGATTCAAACTCGTCAAAAGCCAACGCCACCCACCTTACTCTCCACACCACTGTTCATGGGATTTCTTTTGTAATTTTGTCTGGATCCATCAGACAATGATTGACACACTTAGTGTAAATAGCCTCTGCCAACAAGGTGGGCTATTTACACTTGGTGTAAATAGACACTCCATTAGAAAAATCACAAAATAACACACACAGTGGTCGTTATTAAAGGTCGTTATCACTTCTGAATATGAATCTCCCAATAATTTACTCAGCCCCATGCCATCCAAGATGTTTATGTCTTTCTTTCTTCAGTCGAAAAAAGAAATTATGGCTTTTGAGGAAAACATTCCAGGATTTTTCTCCATATAGTGGACTTCAGTGGGGGTCACCGGGTGGAAAATTGCAGCTTCAAAGCTCTATACATGATCCCAAATGAGGAATAAGGGTCTTATCTAGCAAAATGTTTGGATATTTACTAAAAAAAAACCCACAAATGCTCGTCTTGCACTGCTCTGCCATGCGCTCACATGACAATCACATTACAGAGGTCACGTGCGACGTAGGTGAAAGTACAGATTCAGTGTCTACAAAGCGAATGTGCAAAGATTAAGCCAAATGCCCTTTACAAAAAAAAAACACGACATCAGAGGATTTTTAAGTTGGAGGAGAAAATTAGATGGAGTTTTTCACCCTACCACCCACGCGTGACCTTTCAACGTAATATGTGGCGGATCGCAGAGCAGTGCAAGACAAGCATTTCTGTTAAAAAGTATATAAATCTTTATTTATTTATTTATTTTTAAATTTCACTGAGTAAGACCCTTATTCCTCATCTGGGATCTTGTAGAGCCCTTTGAAGCTTTGCTGTAACTACAATTTGGACCTGTAAAACCCCAGTGAAGTCCACTATATGGGGAAAAATCCTGGAATGTTTTCCTCGAAAACTTTAATTTCTTTTCAACTGAAGAAAGGAAGACATGAACATCTTGGATAACTTGGGGGGGGGGGGAGTAAATTATCAGGAAATTTAATTTCTGAAGTGAACTGATCCTTTAAGAACCAGAACCAAAGTGGCATCAGCTGTCTCTGATACAAGGATCGTATTTTAGAATGGTGTTACGTTCGCATCGTTGGAAGAATGCAGACGTTCCAGACCTGTTCACGGAAATGAAAATAATTTGGTTCCAGTATTTCTGAAAAAATGGTTTCCCAACCCAACTTGGATGACGTGTAATATTTACATTCCAGAAACTCCCAGTGACCATTTCCCAAATCACATAACTGCCTCATTTTCCCATGGTGCAATTACCCTCAGCAAATGGTGTTGTTATAAGGTACCTCCTCACCCTGCCTTTGAGGTTTCCACCTTTCTCTAAATTGTGCTTTGTCCACTTAGATGATAATCTGCTTCACAGCACATGTGTCAGATGGAAGGAATGCTAATCTGGAAGAGGTGCAGAGCTTGGACTTTTTGGCAGCCAGTTTCCACTCTGCACTTACTTTCCATGTGGTGCCGCTCCAGAGGCTCCGGGCAAGAGAAGCCTGTTTGGGGAACAGAGGTGTTGACGGATACCAGATCTCCCCTTTGGCCACACCCCCATCCGAGGGTCACGGCTCTGCTGGACAACTGACCTTAACTTCTGAAGGGTAGATTTTGAAATCATCTCTCAGAGTAAACAATCAAGCCTTTCCCTTCTCTCTTTAGTCTGGAATGGAGGATCACCGTTTCTGAATGAAGGTGTTAAATGTGTGAGACCAAGATTTCCTGATCTTCACCCTTCAACAGATTTTACCCCGGAGAATTATTTGTTTGCACTCTAAAAGCCCTGAATGGTAAACTTATCAGATACTTAGGCTTAAACTGTGAAACACTGATTTTATTAGATCAGCATCAACAATACATGATTTTAAATCTAAGCATAAAACACATTATTTCATCTTCAATTTTAATCAATCCTAGAGACTATGTTGTGTATCTTTGTGTTATGTGTGCGTCTTTTTAATCTTGTAATGCTTATCGTTATGAACTGCTTTATATGTATTATCATGTTAAATGTTAATCCAGGATTTTGGTCAGCATCTGCTGTTATTGGTGCTTTTATAAATAGACTAAATTAAACTAAGACTGTAGCTTCAGAACAGAGGTATTCCAGTATCAAGCTACTTTTTACCTAACACAATCTCATGGCAATTCGCAACTATTTTTTTGCCAATTTGGTAGCTAATTTGTATGAATTCATACAATCTTATTTGTACATTTTCATTCATTGTACTTACACCCCACAGACGATTATGTTTGTGGGTGGGGTTTGGGTTGATCCGTAAAGGTAGGATATGTTTTTCATAAACACTCTTTGGTTGAAGCACTCTTCACACCCTGATAGCAATCAATAATAGAAGTGGTCTAAATATCAAAAAATGTACATACAGTATATATTCTGTGGAATACATTCATCGAAGACTTGACTTCATCAGCCTACCACGGGACGAAGGCGAAACAGTTGCGATCGATCAAGCTCGCTGGAGACTGCTTAGCGGCCGCTGCACGTCAGGACCAAAAAATGTTCATCCAGTCTCTCATGACGCTCTGGCTGTGCAGATCATGTGTTTTGGAGGGTGGGATATTATGCTTTCAAAGCTAACTTGCTATTGCTAGCCTCTCTGAAGTTGCCTACCCTTCCTTTTTTCTAACAATCATACATTTTTGTACAATTCACATTGTATCGCTACCTTGAAAAATAGTTACAATTTCCCATGAGCTCAGGTTGTTTTTACCACAAGCAGTAGTGTAGCATGACAAAGTACTGCATCGCTGATTTTGTCTCATTGTTTTGCACAAGCAGTTTTATAGACAAGTGTGCAGAGAGTTCGTTGGAAACATCTTGCATGAGATCCTCCAATAGCAAACCCCAACCATCCAATTCCCCATAGACAAAATCAAGCCCCTCCCTATATTTGTTCTTGTTCCAAATGCCGTTTCACTCGGATATATGGCACAATAGGGAAGGAAAGGCTATCACAACTTCCATTTCATGCCAACTTTAAGCCCTGCCCATCCCCAATTCTACCACTGTACAAAAATGCAACAATTAAAGTAGGGCTGCATAATTTATTGCGACTAAATCGCACACGATTTGGCAAAGGCTGCGATTATTTAATGCGCAGCTTGTCGGAGCTGTACGGCTGTGTGATCAGTAGTAAATGCTTCTCCATCTGAAAGCCAGAGGGCGCTCTTGTGCAGAAACTCAAAATATGCTCTGCCGCAGAAGAAGATAACACGCTGTAGCTGAATAAACAGAAGATTAAAAAGCTTTGATTGATTAAACATGACTAATAAACACACGACTGCCTTATTCTGTGTAAGAATCACATCATCTCACAGAAGGAGATTACTACTGTCGTCATGAAGCAAATTTGAAATATTAACATGTTATTAAATGTTGTTGGACAAGATGTTAATATGTTGCTTCTCTGTTGTGTTGCTTTTTTAAATGTACATTATAAGGGACTCAAACTTGCAGTGTTTTCAGATGGATAAGCATTTGGAGCCACACTTCACTGACAAGCTGTGCATAAAAAAATAATTGCAGCCTCTGCGATTTCATAATTGCACTAAGAATCGCATTTAAGCATTAAATGCGTTCAAGTTGAATGTTATTTTTCATATTGTGCAATAAATTACTAAAACTAAAGTCATATACACAACAATGACAAACGCTCATGCATGACATCACAACTTGTGGGCAAGTCTTCCTGAATGCTTTTATATGCATCAGGTAACCAAATTGTGATTAGGCTCATCACTACACCAAACTGTTATAAATTGAACAAAACCTCACAAATTTCAATATCACCACATAACAAATTAATAATTATTTATTCAACTACTATAAGTATATCCAACCTTACATGCACACATAGACTCACGTTAAGCGGTATGTGCTATATAGCAAATCTCAACTACATGATTATTATATCGTCTCAAAATGTAAACAATATTATCACCCAGAAATATATTAAAAGTTGGATATATAGTGCATCCTAATTTCCCTGCAATATGCTATAGAGCAAATCTCAACTGCTTGATTTGTTTTAAAGTCTCAAATGTAACCATATTATCGCCCAGCTCTTTGTAAGAAGTTGGATATATCAGTATGTCCCGCTTTATCCTCATACATACAGTATACTTAGTTAAAACTTATATTTTCAAAATGTAAACTATATTATCGGCCAGCTCTAATCTGCTAAATGTAACTATAAGGCATGAAGACATTATAGTCTTTGCTCCGGGTTAACCGACAATTCATTTTGAGAGGCATTAGCAAAACAAACAGTTGCTTTTCACACAACGTACATAATTACCTTTCATACATTGTTATACAGCCTGGTCCAATGGGTCAGATTGCTGAGAACACCTCACTTAGAGGTTTGGATTTAAGTGCGATTTCCATTTTCATATATGCCTAAACAAACCAAACTAAGGTGGAAAACACTCCAAGTTCTGAAACAAGCACTCCGAATGAGCCACGTGTGAATAAAGATATTATAATCATCAATGTTTCTTTGAAACAAGGTGTATTGTAAAAAGTGTGAATAAATTTGACTTGACCAATTCATGCATTCATATGAAATTATGGGTGAACAGGTCCTTCCACTCGTGGTTATTATACCTGACATTCTGTTCCCATACCCCAAATTATTCTTCCCATGATCCCATTCACTCCAAACCCCCAGTGCTGACTTTGCCCTCCTATTATGGCTCCATTTTCACGCTATTACAGTCTTGAGTGCCGACGCAGCAGAGCTGTACGATGTTCCTGGGACTTCCCACATTCAAGGCAGTGCAGTGTAGTCATAGCTGGCACAAGAAGGCCACCCCTGAGCTCAAAGACATCTATGTTTTTAATTGTCAATCTCATTTTGTCAGTGGGCTCACAGGGCCTCTCAAAATGATGCAGTGGGAGTTCCCATAGGGTATGTTATAGAGTACAGTAAATGCACATGATGAAAACATATTACCTCCTGCTTTCTCATGGGCATTTGAGAACTACCAAATGTGGACCTCCATGCTGACTTATCTCACTATACGAGTACCCACCACCTCTCCCTAAGGAGTAGCTCTGCTGTATGAGGCCATTGGGATGCAATTTTAGCTTAGCTCATCATAATTGTCCAAGTTCAATTGGCCTTTTCCTGTTTCTTACGAATAGGCTTTATAACTGTGAGTACAACATTAACAAGCCCTAAAAAACTAGCTGGTTCCATTATGCATTTAGTGGTAACCACATAAAGAAGCTAATATTGCTGTTTTACTGTGGGGAGAAACAATGAAAACAAATCCAAAACAAAAAATACCTTAAAGGGATTTTGCGCTGGAGGAACTTTTTCATAGTTCCTAACTGTAGGTGGAAGTACCTGGTTTTTGCCGTGCTCCCACCGCAGGAACTAGAAACGATTTTAGTTATAGGAACGCCTTTTTTGGGGACTAAATTAGCTCCTACTTCAGAATAGGGTCTAACCCAGCACTAGTGGTGGGGAAAGTTACTTTTAAAAGTAATGCATTACAACATTGTGTTACTCCCTAAAAAAGTAACTAATTGCATTACTTTTGCATTACTTTTCCTCACCTGGGCTGAGCTTGCTTGTTTGTTTTTTAATGAATAAGCCTCAGGCTGAAGGAAATGCATATTTACAAGTGTACAGCAGAGGGTACGGTTCAAACAAACCATTTAGCTGTGCTGCCATTCTGGATTAAAAGAAGAATAAGATACAGGAGAAGGAAATTCAACACTCTTATTTCATCTAAAGTCATTTTTGCTTATTAGTATGGTTGAATTAGATCATTGAAGGTCAGCAGCAAAGTCATTGGTTAATAAAGTGTCAAATAGTATTTACTTTCTATTTATTTTCTCACTTTATATTTGTGTAATATGATATAGTTAATTACAGCTTTGTCTAAAATTCTTCTGATATTGCATTTCACTGTTTTTATTCATTTTGTGGAATACTGGATGTTTTCGTGCATGCATCATGTTCACACAGCGCACACAACACCTCTGCACTTTATTTCTCCAAACATGGCACAGGACAGGAGAGCTGTCAGCCGAGGCACAGCAAAGGCTCGCATCTTGGGGATCGCAAACGATCTTGCCGAGGGGTTAGAGATGGGAACCGCCCTTTCTCTGCCCTCACCTGCTCGCTCCAGCGCTTTGCACGAATTGGAAGCACGCTTTGCAGTTTCTTCCGCCCGTGTTGAAGCACTGATGCTGCGATGTTCCAGTTCTGAGGATCTGGACATTGTTAGTATCAAGCCTGGTGATGTTGAGGATTTGCCACCTCACACACATGGAGCTCATGGAGGTTGTGACTCGTGCTGTGTCCAGATTGAATATAAGCTGGCCAGCCGAGAAACAGGAGGTTCGTCATGCCAGCAAATTAGACAAACGTTTCCTGCCATCTAGATCACAACCTCCATGTCGGGGCTTTCCGTCTCCGAAACCAGTGTCATATCGTGTTTTCAGTCCTCAAACATCGAACTATTCAAATATCATGGGGCTGAAACCGTATGGCTATGGAGCGATGCCTCAGGTGAAGAGACGCTTGCGAGCTATCTCTCCCCTGAATCTGCATCTTCCCTTAAAGCCCCGAAGTTACCCACGAAGCCTCTAAGAACTTGCCTTCACACCATGGCAGTGCTGCAAGCTTATCAGGCTGATCTGCTGAAGGACTTAGATGAGGGCGAGGAAGTGAGCCTTGAGGTTATAGCAGAGCTAAGAAGGGCTACTGATTTATCTCTCCGCTCTACCAAGGAGACGGCAAAATCCATCGGCCGCTCTATGGCAGCCTTGGTAGCTACGGAGAGGCATTTATGGCTCAACTTGTCCGAAATCAAAGACAGGGATAAGAGCTTCTTAATGGACACCCCGATCTCTCCTCCTGGCCTCTTCGGCGATTCAGTGAACACTGCTGTCGAGAGGTTTCAGGAGGTAAAGAAACAGTCGGCAGCATTCCATAAAATACTTCCTCGCTGCTCTCAAGTCCCGGGACCTGCTGGGCAAAGGGAGCAGCCCCAACCGAGTATGAGCTCCTCATACAGGGCACAACAAAAAGTGAGCGTTGCTTCCCGTGGTCCCCCACAGAGAGCCTGGGGGGCGGGATGGCATCCAGAGCCAAAGCCTTCGAGAGATAAGACAGATCTGAGGGCTGTCATTATCCGCCTCCTTTTGAATCACCAGACCAGGAGAAACTTAATCTACTCTGCCCAGTTAGGGCTTTGGATACTTACGTTCACAGAGCTCAGTTATTTGTGTGTTTTGGGTCCCCAAGGAAGGGGTACTCTGCATCCAAGCAGACGTTGAGGTTATATCACTTGCATTTGAGTCGGTCGGCCAACCTTCTCCTCTTACGGTCCGAGCTCACTCTACTTGGAGTATGGCCGCTTCAAAAGCTCTACTTTCTGGGGTATCTCTTCAGGAAGTCTGTGATGCGGCAGGATGGTCCTCATCACACACCTTTGTGAGGTTTTAGAACCTAGATGTGGCATGGACGCAGGTGCTTTCATCGTAGTTTGAGCAGAAGTTTCACACAGACAGGCACTTGGTCTTATGGCGGCGTGGGTATAAATACTCCCACTAGCGTCAATTCTCAACGCAGCGCGAGTTCCCTTGAAAGGGAACGTCTCAGGTTATGCGTCGCTTTGCCATACTCCCAACATGCCTGTGAGCTGACTTGCTTTGACCTATCAGAAGCTGTCACTGTTTGGTTCCAGCGTGCTTTATAGTTTCCTGGTCATGACGTTACCCGCCTATGACGTTCCATCACCCCATTGGACTGATTTCGTATGTGCTTCACCACAAGCGTCAATTCTCGACGCAGCGTTCCCATTCCCTCTCAGGGAACCATGGTTACATACGTAACCTGAGACGTTTTTTTCTTTTCAAGTGGAATTTTCTTTTTGTGGTATGCTACAAATGCTGTTGATTGAGCTTAATTTTCCTTTAAAGGAGCCTAAAGGAAGATCAAACCTAATAGTTTTGTTCAAATTCAACAGGTAGTAGTGACAGTTTAGTGCTAACTAGTGCTGTCTATTTCCTGCTTTGACTAAAGCTTCAGTGTGAGAGAACAGCTCAGGAACTTTTTCAGAGATAAAGCAGCAGACGTTCTTTACATGATGATGTCACGCTCTAATTTACTTGCATCTACCTTGAGACCGTTCTATTTCACTAGTCATAGCACATATATCTCATATGTGGTAATGTCACGACTAAATGACTCATGTTCTGTCTGTCTGTCTGTCTGTCTGTCTGTTTTTCTTCCCTCACTCCTTTTTGTGTGTGTTTATGTGATTTTTTATCTGGAAAACATGTGCACTTGCCAAGAGAACACTCATCCTTCTTTGAGACGGCCAACACATGGTATAAAATTTTGGAATTAAGATGTGAATACCTTGAACAGATCAGACTGCTCTTACAATGATGATGATGTCACACACTATGGCACCGGTGTCTACGAAGATTAGTCATGCTGCCTTTTTCAGACTCAATGATATCATTACAGTTTTGTGAATCACTCACTGTGTGAGTGCATCTGAATTTTACTGGGAGACAGGGAATATGCTGCTTTAAATAATGAAAGTATAAACACAAATGCGTGTGTCGTCGTGAGAGTTTGGGGAATTTGTGACCACATGTAACCAGATGACTCACGTTAGTCTACGTGGACGTAGTTGTCCAACGGTCTGATTATTTGTCTACGTCTAAGTCACATGTGATCTGTTGAATAATTAGTGTTGAGGAAACTGTTGCTTGTCAAAATACAACCTAAGCTACACTTTAAAAAAAAAAGAAAATTACATATATTGAAATTATACACCTTTTTTGCATACAACTTTTTGATTCATTAGCCTCTATAGATAAATAACTAAGAATAACAGTAGAACTATATGCGCTACAAACCAGTGTGTTTACGATCATGGTAATAAATTAATAAGATAACAAGTATCAGTTTTAATAAGACATTGGTTACTAAAGTGAGATTAAATACATAAATTATGGATTATTTAATATTTTGATTATTGCATATGTGCTTAATAGTTTATATTTCACTGGATTTATTCATTTTTAGGAATACAGAATCTGTATTTGGAAGTGAGATGAGTAAATGCATGGTCACATTTATGATGTGTTCAAACTTGGCAGGTTTGGTTCGATTAAAACTGTGGCTCATTCGAATAGGCGTGAATGCTGCCATCTGAACGTTGGTGAACATCAAACTGAAAAGGTGGGTCTTGATCCGCTTTCAAACGAACTCTGCTATGGTTCAACTGAAATATGAACGCAATGACATCTTTTGTCCATCATAAATACTTCGGATCAGGTTAAATTTTATGCATGTTCTGCATCAGTAGCAAGCATTTTGAGAGGTGTTTTGACAATTCAGAGCCACCGTACAAGGCCAAAATCGAGAATGGCGTCCGACAAGTTGGTCTACTTCGTCAGCACAAAGCACTGTATGACAAAGTGTGCTAGCTAACCATCATTGAGCCACTGAAGTAAACTTGGGATAATCCCTCAGCTCCTTGATAAGAAGGTGGAACTTTCCTTCCTCTCTACGCAATCCCAGGATTGGATGGACCCAATATTACACCTTTCTTTTTTTCTTTTTAACTAGAGAGAGCACAACAAAATCATCCTCACTGTTTAAAGAGTCTATTTTGTATTGTTTTGCGAATTTTTTTCGCAATGGATCAATTAACACCCATTGAACCTGTACACAGTAAAAACCCCAGAGTTAAATCAACTCTGCTCAGATAACATTTGGTCCCTCTCTAAGTAGTGTTAAAGTAACACTGAAGCAGAGTTAAAGTTAATGAGATAATTAAGCAATTAATTAAGCGATGATTGAACATTAATGATGAACACCTGCTGTTAACAAGCAGAATCACTGAAGAAAAGAGAAACGCAAGAACAACAACTGACTTCAGCCACAGCCTTAGATGAAATCAACTGAAGATAAAAGACATTCAATCTCTGAAGAGTGTGACTTTAACACTATTTAGAGAGGGACCAAATGTTATCTGAGCAGAGTTGATTTAACTCTGGGGTTTTTACTGTGTACAAGGTTTCTGTGCTTGAAAAACTTTTTTGGATGAGGAATATGAAAAAACGCATAAGAAAACTTTGGACTCGGTGTGCAATGTCCTTGACAGTGTGAATGCTAAGTGAACCAGGATTAAATGTATCATTTTCTTAAAGAAAGAACCGAGAGAATCGAACTACAAAAGTGAACACACCCTTAGTCTAGAACTACAATCATGTTCATACAGCACACACAACACCATTGCCCTTACTCTCGATTTCTCTCAACATGGCGACAGGAGAGCTGTCAGTCAATAAATCGGAAAAGAAAGTAACTTGCATCACTTATTTGAAAGAGTAACTCGGATATTTTGTTGAATATTTAAAAGTAATGCCTTTACTCATTACTTGAAAAAAGTAATCTGATTACGTAACTCAATATAAGTATAAAGTATCAATATAAAGTATCACAGAAGTTGTTCATATGACTGATGCGCTATATTCCAAGCCTTACAATACAAATTTAAAATTTACATTGTCCACTGATTACATTTATGCATTTTATCCAACTTAAATGGCATTATCAGAAATCAGAAATTGAGTTACGTAATCAGAAATTAATAAATAATAAAGTATTTCTGTTACTTCTGACCCCCACACTATAAAGCTGAATCAAAAACATAAATTACGTATCTATTTTGCTATTAAAAAAAAGACATTAAATGTAGCACAAGGATTTCCAGGAACACAATAACGCTGTAAACCTGAATAAGTTGGCAAAACTCAAAAAAAGTAAGCAGAACTAGAAGATTTTTATTTTGGTATCAAACAGTTTGATTGCTCTTAACTTTAATATTTAAGTAAACTAATTCATACATTTAACTTAAAATGATCATGTAATTTCACCTTAAATATTTTTAGTAGTGGAAACTTGCCTAGCTTTTAATTTCTGTAAATGCTAACTTGCTAATTAGTAACACAATTACACACTTTGATAGCATCAGCATAGCATAGCAATTGATGAATGAACAAATGTTAAGAACAGCTGTTCTCAAATTAAGCTCATGCTCGACCAGTCACCATGATGGTATAACTCCCCGAAAACGCAACATAACAGAACTTCTTTTAAGCTAAACATTGAAATCTACTAAATTTCCCATTTAACATTATTCTTGCACACACACACAAATATTTTATAACACTTAATTGTAGCATACTCTCCCTTTCTAGTGCCATGGCAAAGCATACTGGGAAATAGAAATTCAATGTAAGCCCAGTTTGAGTTCAATGTAAGCATCTAAATTAAGTTCATATAACTCAAAAAATCTTCAGATTTCTTAAAAGGTGTTAGCTTTGTGAACTCAAAAGAAAAAGAAAGTTCTAAATACTCACAAGTTCATTTGATTTTGTGTCATTTAAGTTTACCATACTCAAACCAATTAATTATTTTCAGCATTAGTGTGGAGCGATAATTCATTTTTTTTTTAAAACCAGTTAATTAAAATGAACCATTCAAACAAATCAACTCACTAAAAATGAATCAGCTTTCCCAACAGAGAGACACAGTCTAGACATTGACTGAAGTGTGTTTGGTTATTGCCTCAATGTTTGATTATGCCTCAAATCGCTCACTTGGAAAAAATAGTTAACTGTCTGTTGGAAAAGCTTAACGGTTTTGAACTGTCAAACTGCCGAAAAATGTGTCTCCACCTTTAGTTAATTACTCTCCAACACCGATGATAATATTATGCATTTGCGGCAGTGCCGTAAGATTATGTGTATGTGTTTGCGACTGTCGGTTCAGAGCTCGGCTGATAGTTTTCCCTGTGATTACAAAAGCAGCTGCAAGCATTCGCCAACGGAAGAAGGCGATATTGACTTAGAGCCCCGTGAGGGCGCTCATGTTTTCATTTGGTGTTTGGGGGCCAGGCAGCTGGATCACTCAGGGTGACAGAAACTTACTCAACCTTTTTTTTAATTCATCCGCCGCTTTATTTGGGCTGCGTGGGGCCATCGCTGCCAGAGAAAACCTCTTGCTTGCGAAGACTGTGGCTTAGCACAAGGGTAAACACTCCTCTCTCCAATCACAATACACGCTGCCTGAAGCTGCTTGTGTTGAAGACGGATCACATTCAAATGTCACTCTATTAACATTTCAAAGCACGATCAAATGGCTGAACACATTACTCTTAATGTAGTGCCCTATGGCAGGCCTCAGGCGTAAGATTCGGATGTGATATATTTCAAAAATACAAAAATGGGCTATAACCACACGAAAATGACTAAATAGGAGGTCAAATTGTGTGTCATTTTTCTAGAGTAACACTGTCCATTGACTCAAGCATCACCGCTTTCTGTCATTTCTGAATCTAAATGAACTTCAAAGTCCTTGAAATTAAATTGAAAGTACACTTTTGAGACATTGACTTTCATGTGAAATATCACTGTTTGCATTGTTTACAGAGGATTCGGAAGCATTTGGATGAGAAATTGTGACCACAAATTAAGAATTTGTTGCCACAACCTGTTAATGTTTGGCCATGTTGTACTCATTTGTTGTCCCTTGTTTTAATGAGTTAAATTTGTGGCTGTGATTTAAGTAAACTGAGGAAATAAGTTAACACAACATGGCCATTATTTACCTAAAACAGGGTCACCTTGTCACCTTTGACACTGCAGGTTCACATGACATTTGTACGAACCAGACTTCATTCACCCCAATAGAAAGCAAAACTGAATTGCTCAAATCCGGACTCAGACTCAGATTCAACCCTCTTCTGATCTCAGTTTTGACTCAAACTCAACCCTGACTCGGACTCGAATGAGCTGTTCTTGACTACAACAATGGCTGGTGGCTTAGAATTCAGTGTTATTTCCCACTACATTGATGAGTTTTTTAATAACATCGAAGAACTGTAATGGATGACAAAGTCAATAACCTCCATATGAAACTTTTCTCTGCATACTGTTTTAGATTACCACCTAATGGGAGTATTTTGCAATTCAAGACCATCACTGAGATTAATATACACTCACCTAAAGGATTATTAGGAACACCATACTAATACTGTGTTTGACCCCTTTCGTCTTCAGAACTGCCTTAATTCTACGTGGCATTGATTCAACAAGGTGCTGAAAGCATTCTTTAGAAATGTTGGCCCATATTGATAGGATATATTATTAATCTTATATTTCTTATATTATTAACCCATATTTCTAATCTTGCAGTTGATGGAGATTTGTGGGATGCACATCCAGGGCACGAAGCTCCTGTTCCACCACATCCCAAAGATGCTCTATTGGGTTGAGATCTGGTGACTGTGGGCGCCATTTTAGTACAGTGAACTCATTGTCATGTTCAAGAAACCAATTTGAAATGATTCGAGCTTTGTGACGTGGTGCATTATCCTGCTGGAAGTAGCCATCAGAGGATGGGTACATGGTGGTCATGAAGGGATGGACATGGTCAGAAACAATGCTCAGGTAGGCCGTGGCATTTAAACGATGCCCAATTGGCACTAAGGGGCCTAAAGTGTGCCAAGAAAACACCCCCACGCCATTACACCACCACCACCAGCCTGCACAGTGGTAACAAGGCATGATGGATCCATGTTCTCATTCTGTTTACGCCAAATTCTGACTCTACCATCTGAATGTCTCAACAGAAATCGAGACTCATCAGACCAGGCAACATTTTTGCAGTCTTCAAGTGTCCAATTTTGGTGAGCTCGTGCAAATTGTAGCCCCTTCTTCCTGTTTGTAGTGGAGATGAGTGGTACCCGGTGGGGTCTTCTGCTGTTGTAGCCCATCCGCCTCAAGTTTGTGCGTGTTGTGGCTTCACACATGCTTTTCTGCAGACCTCGGTTGTAACAAGTGGGTATTTCAGTCAAAGTTGCTCTTCTATCAGCTTGAATCAGTCGGCCCATTCTCCTCTGACCTCTAGCATCAACAAGGCATTTTCGCCCACAGGACTGCCGCATACTGGATGTTTTTCCCTTTTCACACCATTCTTTGTAAACCCTAGAAATGGTTGTGCGTGAAAATCCCAGTAACTGAGCAGATTGTGAAATACTCAGACCGGCCCGTCTGGCACCAACAACCATGCCACGCTCAAAATTGCTTAAATCACCTTTCTTTCCCATTCTGACATTCAGTTTGGAGTTCAGGAGATTGTCTTGACCAGGACCACAGCCCTAAATGCATTGAAGCAACTGCCATGTGATTGGTTGATTAGATAATTGCATTAATGAGAAATTGAACAGGTGTTCCTAATAATCCTTTAGGTGAGTGTATATATATATATATATATATATATATATATATATATATATATATATATATATAAACATTGCAAAAGCACAAAATCAAGATGTTAATATTCTGGGATGAATACATTATGGGAAACTAGAGACTTTATAGGCCTATTGCTGAAATGGACCAATGGTATTACAATGAATGGCAGAAATTGGAATGCCTATTTGACAGATCTAGTAAAGTAAGTCCCGCCTTCCAAATACAACAGCCAACAGCCAATTGGTCATTGGCTTGTCTTTATGTAAAGCTGCGTTCAGCCATTCCTCTGCACTGCACTTGTAGATCTACTGGACCAACCTGAAACATACACCATTGGCCTCACGATGGCCCCCTTTATTTCTCAATATGTTATCATGAAATTCATGGAAGACAGTCCCTCTGCGTGTCCATTTCAGACACAATAAGATGGTAGAAGTCCCCAAACGTTTCCATTAGTGCCTGAAGGAGGTTCTTTAATGGTGGCACTCCTCCAAAATACATATTTTTCTCCAGTCTGTGCTATCATGAGACAGTCCCTGCACTGTGTTCAGAGATGCTATAGATGGCCTTCCCCATTTAAGGTTGTGGTATAGTACAAAGCCAGCGCGATCATATGCCGCACGACCAAATTCAGCGAAGCTTTGATGTGGTGCGCACATTCATCCAAACAGCCATTCATTTAACTCCCCGTGTTTTCTTTTAACACTCCTTTTTTGTTTATCTGTAGCTCACGTGCACCCTTTTTCCAACATGCATTTCTAAGCTAAACAAATCACACCCCTCGCACCTCGACACAAACATTCTTCTGATCTCACTGCAAGTGTAAGGTGAAGTCATGCTTTTTTTATAGCCTTGAATTTACACAATGGGAATTGCGCACTCTGTAATCCTTCCTTGACTTTCCGCCGCAATGTGTATTTCCATCGATTGCTGTCACCCGATGGAGTTCGGGTTCCTTGGCAGTGTCGCCATTGGCTTGCTCAGTTGGGGTTTTTTTGTTCAGTAATGTTACCGACTTAACTGGACTGACAATATTTGAAGCCACCACTGGAATAAAGCACTATATAAATGAATGTGACTTGATTTGATTAATGAAAGAACAGTGAAAGATTAGATGGTAGGATACTCCATATGGAGATTTGTGAAATACTCATTCTCCTATTGAGAATGAGTTAAAAATACAAAGTGCTGCTGGTATAACGTCTTTAGCCAATCATATAATGCCTGACTAATAGCACGAGAGATCTGGCCAATAGTTGTAGACATTCTAGAGAGCATTCCAGCAGTCTGAATCCAGCCAGTGGTTGACACACAGCATTGCATTACAGACAGACTGTTCTTGTATTTGTCATGGATTTTTGATAGGCCGTCTTTGCCAGGTTCTATGGGCTGTGACATTCCGAGCCAGATTCACAGGGCGTTCAGGGGTGTGTTGTTTATGAGACCACTGATGGTTTTACCAGAGCATTTTCTTTTTTATTTTTGCTTTATTTATAGAAGTGTCATAAAAACTTGAACTGTTATGTAATACATTCTTAACAGGGAGCAGTTGTTTAAGCCATTTTAAAGTGAAAAACCATTTAATGCATTTCATATGTTGAGAGATGATTACTGACATCTTTACTAATGTAATATAGCAAGGGTGTGACCAACCATGTGTGCCTATAAACATATAACAAAGTCCATACAAGCATTGAAAAGAGTCAAGTGGAAACTGCACATAACAAAGAGGAGAGTTTAACATTGATATGAACGCTTATGCAAAACAACTACATGTAAAAACACTCCAAATGTAGCGATATGGAAGGGAAAGACATCAAATAATGTCAGTAAGTGCATATGGAATCAATACACAAGGGAATGGGATCACAGCTTCGAATCAGAATCAATTGACTCAGATGAGGACCTTTGGCCAAGGCTGGAACCACCAAGGAGGTTTATAATGCCTGGAGAAAGCTAACATTCCCATTCGTCTCAGTAGCAGCTGCTTGGCTGGTGCAGCCTCACATCCCATCTACCTTTAGTGCTAACTGGACCATTATAACCAACTAAACCCTGACCCCTTGGTGAATACCATAAAACTTAGTGGTATAAATGTTTTTCAATAGCCATTTCTCATAATTCTACCTCTGGTCCCCCTAATGCATATTTGGTTTCATCCTCTGTCAGTGAACTTGAAAAATTTGGTGTGGATGTGCCAAAGCCCCACTCTCTGAGAGCAGCTCTGGCCTCTGGGTCTAGAAGCAGATTGATCTGGGTGATTTCTCTAAGTCGGCAATGCTAAGTCCTGGTTATCCTAGCTGAATCTCATTATCTTGGTTATCCTTCTCAGTCCACCAAATATGTTAACCATATTATAACCCAGATGATGAGGGTCCACTAATGCATGTATCATTTAAACTGGACTGCCACTAGTGTCAATAAAAAGCTGAGTAAGGTTGATGTTAATGAATATGCAGATATGAGCAATGCAAGTAGTTGAATGTAGCAACCAAAAACTGTCAATTACAAGTAAGGAAAAACACAACAGGCCATTGAATTATTGACAAATAATTTGGTTACATTTTATTTTAAGGTGCCCTTGTTACAGTGTAATTGTAAGTACTGAGTAATATTAATTAACAACATGCATTTACTATAGGGTTAGGATTGTTACGGTGAATTGCATGTAATTTTTACAGTAAGTAAAATTTAGTACAGTAAGTACATGTAACAATGACAATAAGATAAAGTGTTACAAATAATTCAGTAAAACCAAGGTGGTAATAAAGCCACAATGCAAAGCATCCTCATCTCAACACGTTGTTTGCTTGGACAGTGTCTTTGTGGGTTTTGGTTCTTTTGCTGTTGAAATAATTGATATAACTGAAATAATGTGGCCATAAAATGATATGGAACTATAATGCAGTCAGTTGACATCTGTGCATTTACTGGAAAATGATTGCACACCTTAAATGGTCAGAATAAAGCATTCAACAGCCCTCTGGAAATTTTTTAAAGAAATATTTAATAGTATTTTAAATGGAACCAGTTTCCAGGAAGAATAAGGACTAAGTTCAAGATCACACATTAAAGGGTTAGTTCACCCAAAAATGAAAATTACCCCATGATTTACTCACCCTCAAGCCATCCTAGTTGTAATTGACTTCCTTCTTTCAGAAGAACACAATCTGAGTTATATTAAATAATGTCCTGGCTCTTTCAAGCTTTATAATGGCAGTGAATAGAAAATGAGATTTTGATGACCAAAAAAGTGAATCATCCATCATAAAAGATATCCACACGACTCCAGGGGGTTAATAACGGCCTTCTAAAGAAAAGTGATGCATTAACACTTAATTTTACAGTGTCATTGTTACATATGTTACATGTATTTACTATAGTAATAACCAGAAATTATGCTAAATTACATGCAGTTAACCCTAAACCAAACCCTCATCCTAACCCTCACCCTACAGTAAGTACATGTAGTTATTTGTCTTTACTCAGTACTTAAATGTGTAATTACATTGCAATACTGACACCTTAAAATAAAGTGGAACCAAATATCCATATTTATATCTTTAAAAACTAAAATAACTTGAACTCTGAACATGGAAGCTCAGAGGAGAGAGCAAAACAAAACACTGGTCACGAAATAGAAGTCTAAAGTGAGAGTTTTTAAAGAGAAATGTCAGGATTTCGATATAAGAGAAGAAGAGCTTGAGTTTGTTGCACAGCTCTATTTGTTTGACACCGAGAGGCATCAGAGCTTACGCTGGATATTTTTCTTACACAAACCCATCTCTTCGCTTCAGAAGGCCTTTATTAACCTCCCGGAGTCGTGTGGATATCTTTTATGATGGAGGGTTGCACTTTTTTTGGGCTTCAAAATCTCATCCTCTATTTACTACAAAGAACCATTTGTGGAATAGGGTGATGTTAAAGGTTCTTCACAGAAGCATCTATGTCAATAAAGAACCTTTATATACAGTGGTGTGAAAAAGTGTTTGCCCCCTTCATGATTTCTTATTTTGTTTTGCATGTTAGTCACACTTAAATATTTCAGATCATCAAAAAAAATTAAGTATTAGTCAAAGATAACAAGTAAACACAAAATGCAGTTTTTAAATGAAGGTTGTTATTATTAAGGGAAAACAAAATCCAAACCTACATGGCCCTGTGTGAAAAAGTGTTTGCCCCACCTGTTAAAACATTTTACTGTGGTTTATCACATCTGAGTTCAATTTGTCTAGCCACATCCGGGCCTGATCACTGCCACACCTGTTCTCAATCAAGAAATCACTTAAATAGGACCTCCCTGACAAAGTGAAGTTGACCAAAAGATCCCACAACAACATCCAAAGAACTGCAGGCCTCACTCGCCTCAGTTAAGGTCAGAGTTCATGACTCCATCATAAGAAAGAAATTGGGCAAAAATGGCCTGCATGGCAGAATTCCAAGACAGAGCAAAAATAACAAAGGCTTGTCTCATTTTTGCCCGAAAGCATCTCAATGATTCCCAAGAGTTTGGGGAAAATACTCTGTGGACTGATGAGACAAAAGTTGGAAGGTGTGTGTCCCCTTACATCTGGCATAAAAGTAACACCGCATTTCAGAAAAGGAACATTATACCAACAGTAAAATATTGTGGTGGTAGTGTGATGGTCTGGGGATGTTTTGCTGCTTCAGGACCTGGAAGACTTGCTGTGATGAATGGAACCATGAATTCTGCTGTCTACCAAAAAATCCTGAAGGAGAATGGCTGTTTGTGACCTGAAGCTGAAGCGAACTTGGGTTCTGCATCAGGACAATCCAAAACACACCAGCAAGTCCACCTCTGAATGGCTGAAGAAAAAAAAAAAGAAGACTTTGGAGTGGCCAAGTCGAAGTCCTGACCTGAATCCTATTGAGATGCTGTGGCATTATCCTAAAAAGGCAGTTCATGCTCGAAAACCTTCCAATGTGGCTGAATTACAACAATTCTGCAAAGATGAGTGGGCCAAAATTCTTCCACAGGAAGGGTGCAAACACTTTTTCACACCACTGAATAAGAATGAAAAATGTATCCAGCCAATTCGTTTTGTGAAAACGGAGATAAACTGACAGATATCTCTAAAAGTGTCATTTTCAGAAAGCTCTGCTACTGCTGGCTGTGCATGTGAACTCTTTGAGTGTGATTTCATTTATTTTAGACAAACTGTCGATGAACAGAAGTACAACGATATTAAAAGCAAATTCCCCTAGCTGCATGAATTAGAATTCATATTTCTCTGAAGCAATGCATGCCATTGTCGAGGGTTTCTCTCACTGTCCTGTCCCTCCCTGAGCCTGAGGGGAATGTTAACCAGGTAAAATGAGCTTTCGGAATGAGTGCTCAGTAGGGAAACAAGACCACGAGTTTGAGCCACATCTGTAAAGCTCATTACAGGCTAGAGATTGGTAATGTTTTACTGTAATTCACCTCATGATAATAAGGCTGCCCACATCTGGAGCAGCTGGACCAGAGCTTCGATTTATTTCACGTCATACTACTCGAAATGACCCCCGCTCTCGCTTTCTCCACCGACCTTTCAGTGGTGTTAGCAACTCCCACGAAAGCACACGTCTGGAATAGGGCGAAATGCCGCACTGAATCACAACATGTTTGCGCTGCGAACCAGACGTATAATTTTATTATATTTGCGAGAGTGTGCTCGCAGGCGGCAGGGAAAGTGATGTCATGAGCGCGAGAGGAGCCCCCACCGCAAAAGCCAGCAGCCGAAAATGTAATGTTACACATGGCTTTGGCTCCAAGCTGCCTTTGAGGTCAGGCACATCTCCCTCATCATTGAGAGCATTAGGGGCCAGACTGTATGTCTCTGGGTGTCTCTACAAATGGGGTATCTTAGCCTACATCTTCTAACACACACCCTTCATTTTTATCATTAGCGTAATCACTCATTCTCCTCTCCCTGTCAGCGTCCTATATTTCAAGCTCTCTAAGCTTGTGATGTCAGCTCTGTAAGACTTTAAGAGAAGTGTGTCTATCCTTTGACATGTCTGAATAGTGATGTGGCATGGTGATCCCGTTACCCCACAAAATCAGTTTTCCAACTGTCTGGCTTCGGTAGACAATATTTCCCGCTTTCCAGACCCTTCTGGGAGCGACAGGAGAGAGTGGAAACGTGAACGAGTCAGACGCAGGGACACGATTGTTCCGCTCACCCTGTCATTTTCGTCCAGAAACCCGAGCTCTCGCTCTCGATACAAACGTGTTGTTTTTTCCCTGGTATTTATTGGATGTTGCTTTTAAAAGGCGAAATGCCCTCTGGTCGTGTGTGCACCCTAACTAAACTCATCATCTAAAAATTCTCTCTCCCACGCTCACATAATCTGGGCCAAATGTGGTGACGTGCTTCTTTTTTCCCCCCCAACGGTTTGGGGTTTTGCAAGTATGACTCATTAGTGCGACTACAAGCCAGTGGAAGACAAATTGCGGCCTACAGCGTGCCCCTCGCTCTCTGGGCAGGACGGCCGGTGGGCAGACGGAGGGGTGGGTCATGGCTGAGTGGTCAGACAACAGCAAAACACCAGAGTCTCAGTCAGAACCACTAAACGCTGCTCAGTGCTTTATTGTGGTCAGACCTTGTATGCTGTAATGGCCAAAATCGGAAACAGTATCATATCAGATGTAATTAAACAGCATGTATATTTCAGTTCTCCCATGAAAACGCCACATCTGTCTGTCCGCACAACAATTTAGCTGGTCAGGCTGTTTTTATGACGAAACATAGAAAAGCTTATTTTTGTATAATTGAAAGTTTTTGAATGTCAAAACAAGTATTGCTCAGAGCCAGAGTTAAACTGGACTTGTTTGGGGTTGATTGTTTAAGGGCTTGACATATTGCACAAATTTGATTGATTTTGGGTTTGAATTAAATCATTTAAACTTCTGTTCAATCAAACTAATCCCTAACACTAAATAGACGGGGTCACTTATATGTAACCCCGTTCCGAAAATTAACCATGGTTTTGCTACGAATAAAACCAAAAAATGGCATTCACCAACTAACCATGTTGAACTATGGTTTTATTGTAGTTATAAATGGTAGTCGATACGTCAAAAAAATAGTTTTAATATGACAAAACCATGGTTGATTTTTGTAAGGGCCATACGTTTGGAATACAAAAGTTGTAATAATACAACCTCAAAATTTATGACAAGCAATATATGTTTACCGCTGCTCAAAGTCTTGTGTACAATTATGAACCCGAAAAAGGCATGAAAAGAGTATAATATATGTCAAAGTTGCCCTGAAACACAATTATTTTACGAGGTGCAGATTTCGTATTAATTCGTATGATGTGAGTCGTTCGATAACATATGATTTTTAGACAAAGAAAGTACGAAAGTCCACCCCGAAACCAAAGTGGGGTGGAAGCAGATCGTATGAAAAGATATTAATGAGATGGTATGAATTAGCCACAAATTTGCCAAAGGAAAATAGTATTGAATTGCCATGTGATCATGTGCATCAACATTAATTAAATGAAACAGTCCCTACATATAGATTAGATACCGGCATGCTGTACAACCAGTGAAATGTCCCAGTCAGGGCCGTCCCAAGCATGGGGAGGGACCCAGTGTAAGTTATAGGCCCCCCCCAGACGGTCCACTCGCAAATGCCTTCCATTGGGGATTGGGCTGTGGGTGGTGTCCCCTTCGGTCCGTTCGTGTTCACTGCGGGTCCCCTAGAGCAGTCGCACTAGTTGCACCGCCCTAAAGACGGCCCTGATCCCAGTTCTGCTCAGCATATCGGCATCTGTCAATGATGACATTGGCTTTATTTTTCTTTTGGTTAGGAATATGACATTTTTAAACTTTTTTAATTTAGGTATTTTCACACTTGTAGTTTGGTTCACTTGTTTCAGACCAAAAAAGAAAATGACACATGTTGTCCTGATTCACTTTGCGTTCACATTGTCATTTTTAACTCTGAACCTAAAAATACAGGGGAGAAAAAAAAGGTTTTATTATGTATATTTTGCGACAAACCTTACCGAACATCCAAAACAATGCTGTGTCAAGTGCTAAACTTCACATCCTGTTTTTGGTTCTTTCAGTCTCAGATGTCGTTGCATTCACATTTAAGTTGCACCAGAGTTTGTCTGGAAGCGGACCAAGACCCGCCTTTTCCAGGGTCTTGATCCACCTGTTTGGTGCGCACCAGGGTTTGGATGGCAGCGTTCACACTTATTTACATGAACCAAACTAACTACCAGAGTTCGCTTTAATCGAACCCAACCTGTGTGAACACACCGTTTGTCTTCCAACCCTGTTTAGTGCCTGTTTCAATGTAGTGCCAAGAAATAGACAACATTTTGATTTGTTTTACTAATTGCTAAATAGAATTAGCTGTTTTCAAACAGATGCTGAAGTTCAGCGAGGGGTGAAAGGAATCTGTATATTTTTGGTACGCATTAATCATGTTTACACACTGCTGTCTACTTTTAGCTGCATGCAACAGCTTTCCGTTTTGGCTGTGTGGCGACTGGTGACTTGACGTCAGAGCTCCACAAACCCTTGCGATGTACTCTAAATAGGATTGGGTTTTCTCCCTGCAACACCCTGCTTACTCACTGCCTCTCTCTGTGTGTGTGTGTGTGTGTGTGTGTGTGTGTGTGTGTCTGTGTGGGTATTCCCTACGTTATGGGGACCAAATGTCCCCACAGGTATAGTAATACTAGTACATTTTGATCTTGCGGGGACATTTTTTTGGTTCCCATGAGGAAACAAGCTTATAAATCATACAGAATTATCTTTTTTGAAAATCTAAAATAGCAGAATATTTTGTGTGATGGGTAGGTTTAGGGGTAGGGGTAGTGTAGGGGGACAGAATGTACAGTTTGTACAGTATAAAAACCATTACGCCTATGGAATGTCCTCATAAAACATGAAAACACAACATGAGTGCGTGTGTGTGTGTGTGTGTGTGTGTGTGTGTGTGTCTGTGTGGGTATTCCCTACGTTATGGGGACCAAATGTCCCCACAGGTATAGTAATACTAGTACATTTTGATCTTGCGGGGACATTTTTTTGGTCCCCATGAGGAAACAAGCTTATAAATCATACAGAATGATCTTTTTTGAAAATCTAAAATAGCAGAACATTTTGTGTGATGGGTAGAATTAGGGGTAGGGGTAGTGTAGGGGGACAGAATGTACAGTTTGTACAGTATAAAAACCATTACGCCTATGGAATGTCCTCATAAAACATGAAAACACAACATGTGTGTGCGTGTAGGTGTGTGTGTGTGGGGGGGGGGGTATTCCCTGCGTTATGGGGACCAAATGTCCCCACAGGTATAGTAATACTAGTAAATTTTGATCTTGCGGGGACATTTTTTTGGTTCCCATGAGGAAACAAGCTTATAAATCATACAGAATTATCTTTTTTGAAAATGTAAAATAGCAGAACATTTTGTGTGATGGGTAGATTTAGAGGTAGAGTTAGTGTAGGGGGACAGAATATACAGTTTGTACAGTATAAAAACCATTACGCCTTATGGAATGTCCTCATAAAACATGAAAACACAACATGAGTGCGTGTGTGTGTGTGTGTGTGTGTGTGTGTGGTGAGGCAGAGAACAGATACTGAGCAAACACAAAATTACAATTCACTGTTTGACAATATTGAATTTTATTTGCAATTATGTTATTTTGTTGAACCACTTTATGTAAACATATGTAAAGTTTACTTACAATACCAAGAATTCAGTTACAAATTTTATGGGATGTTTACTTAATGTTGTCAAGAAACCAAATACAATTTATATTGTATGTTTACATTAATTGTTAATATTATATTTATTAATCAAGTTAGTTTAAGCATTTTTATATTTAATCTAAAATAATGCTAAAGGCATTAACAATTTAAACAGTACATTTTATTTCTGAAGTGATGTTCAGCTGTTGTTTTTAATAGTCAACTTATTTTTGGATCATCAGTCAACCTCAGTAAAATGTACCTTTAATTGCTCACTATCATCGTGTTTTCAGGCCACATGACATGAAGCTGTCATATTTAAGTGGGTGAGTTTCTTTACTTACTCTTTAACTAGTCTTCCAATTGATGCCATAATTTTGTTAATTCAGAATTGCGCATGAAAACAAGAGGCGGGACTTATCGAATCATATCCAAACACAGCGTGATGAAGGCATTGCTTCTTCTCATGTGACTTTCCCCCATTCATTCTCAATTACCCCCCATTAACCCAGCGCACGCTTTAGGGGGTCTGTTAAAACTCAACGGGCTCAGCGGAAGAAACACGGACTGTCGCTGTAACTTTACCTGCGGGTGTCGCTGTTAAGGCCGGGACGAGTGGCAACGAAAGCCGGCGGTGTTGTCGCTTCACGTCGGCTACGTCAGAGGAAAAAATATGTTCTTGAACACACCGAAAGAACTTCAGTCGACTGTCAACTAGCACGCGTGTTCTGCGCCTGCGTATAAAGGAGATAACTGTCTATTTAAGCAGATATATTTGTCTATATTCGTCATTCAAAAAGGAAAAGTGAAACTAAGACTGCATGTATTCAAACCATAAACAAAATGCTTACCATTTTGAATTTCAGTCATGCTGATCACGGTCTTTATTCCACTCCACTCATGTTATGATGAAAATATTAGTGCATTCGAGTGCTCGGGTAAGATGATGTAAAATAAGAACAAGATTCTGTCTGTGCCGTCGTGACTTCTTTGCTTGCTTTCATAACTTTTGCTTATATTCACGTGAACTGACTCGTTTGCTATACTGAACAGCCAATCAGAGTTCTCTCTCTCACCGACGCAGATTCAACATGTCGAATAGGCCGAAACCCCCCCGATGAGGACCAGCTTCAGCCGATGATGCGGAACACACTGAGAAAACTTGACCGATGGACGGCCGACCGTTGGCTTGGTGTGTTATAGGCTTTATACAGTGTGTCTTTAGAAAAACCAGTGGTTTATACACTTTTAAATGTCATCATTTGTAATATTTGCACTTTTTTATAATTGTATTATTTCTCATCCAATTTTTGTGGAAGCTCTGCCTCCCTTGCCTTTCCTCATAAGAAACTCCCCTGGTTTACACAAGACTGTTTCAAAATAAAAAAAACTTTTTATGTGTTTTGGCCGTCCATTTACAAAACAATGGCATTTTGGGGGCCTAAAAACTCAAACTTTTGAAAACAGGATTCAAAGTACAAGTTTTTGAAAACGAAACCGTTTCCATCTCCATGTAAACTACAAAAACATGAATTTGTGAAAACGGTGTGTATTATGTGTTCAGTCTATAGATGCAAAGTGTCATCGCCAACTACTGGCCTGGCATGAATAATACAGTGTTTTTAATTGGGGTTTTTTTTAATGTAACATTTTGACAACGTTGTCCTCTGTACGTGAAAAACGTGAGGGAAAAACTTTTCAGTTTTTCGCACATAATTGTCATGTAAACGTACCCTTGAGACTTCCATTAAGTAGCCTCAAAACATATTTATACTTAAATATTTTTAAAAAATCTATTTAAACTATAATCAAATAATTTAAACTATTTTATTTATAGAATATTTATGACCAAAACACAGCCAGATCACATGACATATGTGAAATTGTGCTTACTTTTTTTTTTTTTTAACAAACACGTAGAGGTTACTGAGGTTCTGAGCAAATCTGTGCGGATACAAGCGATACAAATTCTGATTCTCATTTGTATATATTTTATTATTTTATATATTTACAGGTGCTGGTCATATAATTAGAAAATCATAAAAATTTTATTTATTTCACTAATTCCATTCAAAAAGTGAAACTTGTATATTATATTCATTCATTACACACAGACTGATGTATTTCAAATGTTTATTTCTTTTAATTTTGATGATTATAACTGACAACTAAGGAAAATCCCAAATTCAGTATCTCAGAAAATTAGAATATTGTAAAAGGTTCAATATTGAAGACACCTGGTGCCACACTCTAATCAGATAATGAATTCAAAACACCTGAAAAGGCCTTTAAATGGTCTCTCAGTCTAGTTCTGTAGGACACACAATCATGGAGAAGACTGCTGACTTCACAGTCCATAGTGTTTGAATGAAACAACAGCTTCCTGCTAGCCATTATGCAGCTTTCTAAGTCTGTTGCCATGGTTACTATGCAGTATAAGCAGAAAGCAGGGATAACGCAGATATTACGTCACTGACAGGCGACAAGAGAGGGACGGGCACTATTTAAAATTGTGAATTTCTCTGAATTTACAAATTCTTGGAAACATTTAGGATAATGTAAGTACACAGCTGAACGAAATATATAAAACTGTGCAAGTGGTTTTTGGATATTTTAATATAAAAATCTTACACATTGTGCCTTTTAACTAAAATTAAAAACAGAAAAAAAGAAAATATATATATATACATACTGTATATACAGGGCTGGGTAGGTTACTTTTAAAATGTATTTCACTACAGATTACAAAATACATGCTTTAAAAAGTAATTTGTAACGTATTTCGTTACATTACTCAAGTTTAGTAACTTAATCTAAATACTTTAGAATACTTTGGAATACTAATAAGTGTGGAACAAACACAAAAAAGGTCATTGCAAGTTTTTATCTCACAATTCTGACTTTTTCCCTCAGAATTGCATGATATAAAGTTGCAATTGTGAGTTATTAAGTCAGAATTATGAGATATAAACTCGCAATATTGAGAAAAGTCAGAATTATGAGATATAAACTCACATACTAAATGGTTTGTAAATTGTGAGAAAAAGTTGCAGTGACGAGTGAATTATAAAATGACTCACAAAACATGAAAACATCATCAGGTCATGACAGGACAGTTCAGTTGACAGTTGGGCAATTTTTTTTTATAAATTCAGTCATTTTGTCTTGTTCAGGACAGAACTAAATAAAAATAACAACATTTTTATGATCCTCTTAAAAGTATTAAAATGTTGATGAAACTTAACTCCGCTTTTTCAGACGGTCAGAGTCAGAGAATCACCAATTGCTGTTTAAATGACATTAAAACTCAAAGTAATCACTTTGATAATCTAAAACACTTTTCAGATGTAACTGTAATCTGATTACCACCCATTTAAAATGTAACTGTCATGAAATACAGTCACTCAAATTTTGTATTTTAAATACGTAACTAAGTTACTTGTATTTCGTTACTCCCCCACCCTGCATATATACATATATTATTAAAAACTATAATAGTATATGATTGATACTAAAACAACATTGTACTAAACTCGATTTGGAAACATGTATAATCAGCTGAAAATAAAAATGCAAATGAATGATAAACTCCCACAGAAATGGTTCACCAAACCAGAGCAAACAGGGTTTACGGTGAGACTGTGATGAGCCTTTCGTTCACAGATTGAGTCACTGTCTGCCACCCCGCCGTGGGGGGGTGAATCACTCCAGATTAGGGGCCCTAACACACATTTTTGCTATTTTCTTCCATGCCCTGCCCTGCAGCCCTTAGTCAAAAACAAACTCTTTTTGGAAACTCTTCAGGGTTTTGCCCACCACAAAATGAAACCGTGCAGATCACGTTTTACTGTACACACGACCACCAACAACCTCGTTAGCGGTATTTCTCTGTTTATCTTGAGTTTCCATGCGCACAGCAGGGCCACACTCATTCCGTCAAACACACACACACACACACACACACAGATTAAATGAAAATAAATGTACAGCTTTATCTGTGAAATTTAAACCTAACCTCCAACCCATCCAATGCACACTGGTTATGATAGCAGTCAGTGAGACAGAAATAATGTGTGGGTTAAAACATGCTGAAGCAATAATACCCTAATGTGTTCCATCTCTCATAAAGCGCTGTACCTGGTGCCACTCTGGCGACGCCTCCATCTCATACGAGCACAAAACTCTCCCACACACACACTTCAACTCAGGCTTACCTTCAAACACATCTTCCTTAAACCATCCAGCCGTGATCTACTGTTGATGTCTATCCTGTATAGTTTCACGTATGGATATTTCCGAGATCTAAATGAGGACATGCACTAGTGTTCACAAGTTTGGGTTCAGTCATTTTTTTATATTTCTGAAAGTATGCTCATATTTATTTGATAAAAAAGTACAGTAAAAACAAAGAACCATTTTCGATTAGAATATAAAAGATCAAAGCTGAATGTTCAGCATCATTCCTCCAGTCTTCAGAGTCACATGATCCTTCAGAAATCATGATAATTTGCTGCATTTGTGATTTAATATCAGTGTTGAAAACACTTTTTTTTTCCAGAATTCTTTGATGAATAAATAATTAAAAAGAACATTGTTTTTTTTTTTTTAAATCGAAATCATTTGTAACATTATAAAAGTCTTTACTGTCACTTCTGAAGTAATTTCAATGACTTATATTGAAATTAACCGGGAGAAATTGAAATTTCTCCTTCTATAGAACCAAATGTTTTAAATTATTACAAAATACTTCCATGTTTAATGGGTTATTTCATTTTTTTCTAGTGATAAAGTATGCTTACAAGCTGTTTCATTCTGAAAATGTAATTAAAATGAAAACAAAATCAATGAATTTAAACGCAATTCATAAAAATGATCCTATGATGGGAACCGCTTCTTATGGAGCCCGTTAAGGTTCTTTATAAAACTAGTGCCTTTTAAACAGTGTTTTAAAATGAAAACGATCTCCGTCTGTATGGAGGACCAGGAGTGCCACATAAAAATAAAACGAAGAATTAATTAATTAATTTAATAATTCAAATATGTCTATTTATTTGCCCATATAAAAGTGATTTATTTATATACATTTTTATGTTTGAATTATTAAATTAATTAATTGATTCTTCGTTTTATTTTTATGTGGCACTCCTGGTCCTCCATAGGTCTGCACCACACAGCCGAAAGCGCATGTCACATGACTGTTCGTGCACACGGCGCATGCGTGTAGAAGTGTAAACAGTCACCTCTTGCGTATGTAGGCAGCTGCAGTATTAAAAAAATGCTTAACAAAAGTTTAACTGCACTATGGGTGCTAAAAATGACAAAAAAGCTAGAAAAGAGTTCAGTCAGACGCTATGTCGTCAAAGATAAGCAGAGCGAACGTGGGCAGCGACATCGTTTTCAAAAGTCTCCGTTTTGCTCTGTTTACACCGAAACACGTTTTCAAACTAAGGGTGCGTTCACACTAGTCATGTTCGGTTCGATTAAAACGAACCCTGGTGCGATTGCTCAGTTAGTGCGGTTCGTTTGAACATATGTGAACGCTGCCATCCGAACCCTGGTGCGGACCGAGACCGCTAAAAAGACGAGTCTCGGTCCGCTTCCAAACGAACTCTGGTGCGGTTCGATTGATAGATGAACGCAACACGGACCAAAGACATGTGAACCAACCAAAAACAGGACGTGATGTCACAAGATGCGACGCTACAAGTCAGCTGATTTGACGACGAGGGAAGATCGGAGTATCCAAAATGAGTCGAGGGCAAACGTGGAGCAACGAGGAGGTGAAGTTTCTGTTTCTGCACACAACGGAGGAAATCCTGCTGCTGTTTTGAATGTTTTGAACATTTTATGAGCTCTTCGTGAGTTCTCAGCTGGTAAAAATAAAGCATATGTACACGCATAAAATGATGGCGTTTAATCCAGAACACAGCGTTGTTTTGAATGTTCGGTAAGCGAGCTCCGTCGCCAAATATACGTCATAAAAGCCGACCAATCAGGTGACCGTATCCCTATGCCTTTGGTTCGGTCACTTTAGGTTCGCTGTTAAAAATGCCAGTGTGAACGCTAAGCGGACCAGGACTATATGTTTTATTTTTGTGTTTTGGTCCGGACAAAACGAACCAAACAAACCGAACTACAAGTGTGAACGCACCCTAAAACTGGGTCTGCGTTTTGAAAAGTCTCCGTTTTGCTCTGTTCACACCGAAACGCGTTTTCAAACTAAAACTGGGTCTGCGGCGTTTTTGAAAGTCCATTTTCGAGGTTCGAAAACGCCGATGTAAGGCGTAACCGTAGCAAAACATATGCGTTTTAAAACTAAAACGCACCAGCGTAAACGTGGCCTAATAAAGTGCAAATAAATCCCTCAGAAAGCGCTCTGTTTCTCTCAAACATCTCCACCGTAATCACTACGGTCAGTTACATTAGTGGAGCACCTTCACAGTCACACTGCGGTCGCGTGTGTATCTGAATGCACTTCTGCAGGTTTTCCCGCCTCTGTTTTCTCAGTTGTTTGTGGTGCTGCTGACACAAGCAGAAGCAGGTAATGCAGCTCTGCTCTGTCTGTTTTACATTAGCTTTCATGGTTACTTGACTGTTCTACATTTAAGAGGATTTTTTATGTGAAATTGACCCCAGGAAACCTTTTTCATCTGGCAGAATGCATTTTTCTCCCCTTAATTTGAAATGCTTGATCTTCCTGTGCGTGTTAGGCGGCATCAAGAGAGGCCCTTTATTTATGGGTAAACGTGCATGTTTCCCATATTTTAAATCACACCTTTGAAATCCCGTCATAAGGCCCGCTCACTTAACCCATAACTCTTTCCAACTCAGAGAGCTGATTTATGGTTTTTACAGAAGTGAGGACTATAAGCAAGCTGGGGCACAAAAACCCAGGCTATGTACATCACTTATTATATATATATATATGGGTCATTGTAACACTTCAGGCCTAACTACCACCATATCGATCCCCAGCATTCAGATTATATATACATTTCAATGAGCCTCACATGATTTCAATGCCTTCTTGAGAACTTTACAATTCATACTGTCAATTTTTAACTTGAATAAGTCAGCTAATGTTTTTTTTTCACTCATTTTTGTTTTGCCTTGAAATCATATTTTTTTTAAAATACACAAAAATATATTTATTTACAACAAGGTTTGATGAATCATTCATGTCTGTAGAAAATGTCACGGGTCAGGGTGTGTCATCGGTTCTTCTCTGTTGTTTGTTATGGTTCTGTCATTTCCTGCAGCTCGTGATCTGAGCCACAGACATAATAAATACACAGACGCCCCGTTGGCCTCTGGATCGCACGTCAACGGCGCCGCCATATTGTCAACGTTCCCATAACGCTCAAAACTGGAATTGAGAAAAATGGCTGTTTCGTGTACAAATCGCCACACAATTGAATACAGGTTTGAGGGAATAACCTTTCACAGGTAAACCTGAACATTTGTTTCTGCTTGTATTTGGTCATTATATTATTATGTTGATAATAATTGGCCACCGGAGAGAGGCAGAAAATAGCTAGCAATGTCGCTAGTTAGCTGTGCAAGTTGAGTTTACATGATTTATATTATAGTTTTTAGCGTATATTATCTTATTTTATAAACTAAAATAAAAATGCATCTTTATTTTCTTAAAACCGACTTTTAAGACAAACTCGTTTCGGTTAGTTGACTGAATTCGGTAAGTTACTGTAATGTTAGTTAGTTGGCTAGCTTACTTTTCTCACACATTGAAGGTTACAAAGAGTCGAGGAGACGGTGGGAAGTAGCTGTAAGAAGAAGTTTTTTCCAGCGTGTTTGACGATTTGCTTTATTTTCACAATGGTGGTCAATTCTAAACACAAGAAAAGCTAAAATGGGTTAAAAGACAGAAAATGCCTTTTCCACAATAAGAAACCTTTTTTCATTAAATGTGAAAATTTAAATTATCTCATTATGGGCGTCTTCACAATTCTTATCCAAGAATAAAGCAGCCAAAAACAGGACAAGTCTGAGCTTTGACTATTAAAATAAATATTTTTTTAAAGTCCACTATCAAGGTTTTTTCAGTAACTAGACATGGAACTTTTTGTACACCACGTACACTTTTTAAAAAGTCCTGTTCTGCATGTACATACTAAGTAAATAACTACTTAGTTCCCAGTTATTACTATAGTATGTAACTAAAACTGAAGGTAACGCTTTATTTTACAGTGTCATTGTTACACGTTACATGCATTTAATATAGTAATAGCTAGAAATTATGCATAATTACATGCAATTAACCCTAAACCAAATCCTCATCCTAATCCTATAGTAAGTGCATGTAGTTAATTGTCATTACTCAGTACTTAATTACAGAGTAATACTGACACCTTAAAATAAAGTGTGACCAGAAATGAAATCATTTACTCACCCTCATGTTGTTCCAAACCTGAGTTTCATGAGGACGAGTAAAAAAATTTGGGGTGAACTATCCCTTTAACCCATTTAGTTGCTTTATATTACTCAGTACTTTCTTGGGTAACAAAAAACGAAACACTGATAAAGAATGTAAGTGAACCAAACCTCAATTTGAACCATGTGGAGCTTTATTATCCCAATCCCTCCTATATGTTAGAGCATTCATTTGAAGAGGGAATGTCACACAGTAACAGGGTTGAACAGAAAGCTAGAGCTCTTCATCCTGTGGTATAAACTGACAATAAGCAAAGAGATAAAAATAGTCAATGAATTAGTCACTCCCTACAGACACAAATCTACGGGATTTCATGCCCTGCTAACACTGATGTTTTAAATAAACCGAGACTCCTCAAACAGGCTGAATTGGCCTTTATTGTATGAGAAAGACTGAGGGAGAGGAAAAGGAATTCTGTTTGTTCCTCAGCGCGTCCGAGACACTGGTCTGTCTGGGGTGTTCATTTCCTGTTGGGCTCCAGCGTAGGTGTGAGGTGGGTGTTGCGTGCTGGAGTCGGGTGGAGTGAGGAGGGTGGATCGTGTTTAGAGAGTGTCTGAATCCCTGAATGTGGCCTGAAGGATGACATTTCCAAAGGCCTATACAAACACGAGCCGCCGACCTTTTACGACATCATTTTGTCCTTTTGACTGATGCCTCAGCGCTTTTGCACACACTGGCTTCTGGTTTGACTCTTTTGCGTGCACTAGACAGTGGTTTTCCACGGGATCGGACGACAGCGCGGTCACTTCACAAAGAAAGTCGACATCACTGAGGTCACAGCATGTGGGAAGGTTGTGGCTCTCTTGGGAAATGCAGGTTAGGTCAACAACACAGCTGCAGCTCGCAGACTCTGATCCGCAGCGCCATCTGTCTGCACTAATCTGAATAGATCTCAGTTCTGTTCTATACACCTGATTTTTAACGTGAGAACGGGTGCAGTTATTTGTAACTTAAATGTGTCGGGCTTCTAATGTCATTCTAATGTCAAAAACAGTGTTTTGCGAACACACTCTCCTGGCAATTCATTACCATTTTACGTTATGTTAGCTAATTCATGATTTCATTCCTACGTTTTCGTATGATCTGCTTACGCCCAGTGACGGGTGTTTTTAGGGGTGGGGTTAGGTGTGAACCTTCATGCTTTTTTCTAAAAATCATACATATTTGCACGATTCACATCCAGTTTAGGAAAGAGTACTAAAAATTGTGCATAAGCAAAAGTATTCCTACTTAAGAAATCATTTATTTGAGTACAAGTACTGAAAAATAATATGACTAAAGTAAGAGTAAATAAGTAGTTTTGCTGAAAAACTACTACGTTACAAAGTACTTTAGTAATGTTTTTCTATTTTTACTCAAAATGAGGCCATATTAGCGCAAAACACTCTCATGTAATTTTTCTGTTTCATTCATCCTGGAAGACAGAGGGCGCCCTCACGCTCCACAAGTGAGATTTACAGACGAATTAAACTTATAAATCCCTTATATGTATATGATATCTCTACAGCTGAATACATCAGACTGAGACGTTTTGACTGATGAAGCATCAAGCATGAAGACAATAAACACACAATTGCGAATTGTTTATGTATGTTCTTCAATCTCAGGTATTTTCATATGAATAATGTATATCTAAAATGCAATTCTAATCAACATATCCATATCATAGAATTTTATAACATAACGTATTTTCTGTCTCACTGTGTTAAGAAGCAACATGGAACCACAGAAATTATTTTAAACCTGACGTGTACATATAGGATATAAAGTGAATTCAGAGCAAAACATGATTAACCTCGTAAATTGTTGAGTTGAACTATGCTAAGCAAACGTACGAACGATTGTTTTATTACTAATTATGTAAAGTAAGTCCACCTATGAAGGGCAAAAACAAAGAAGGGTAAGTGAGAGTTCCAATCAAAGAAATGAGGGATTAAAACAGTATGAATAGAAAGTGCCAGTATAAAAAAAATAAAGTGGGGTGCAGGTTATCGTGTTAAATAAAATGCTCTTTTTTCATTCTACCGAAAATGTGCAGTTGTTACATGCGACTGATTGACAGATAAATCTTGCAATCATATTTCACCGTTAAATATTAGCCTGGCAGATACTATTTGCACCTCAGTATATTTGTACATTAACAGGATGCAATAATATCACGGAGTATAAATGGTTAATAGTATAATTAAATGGTTGCTGCCTTATTGGGAGGATAAAAAACCTCGTTACACCTTCCCCTAACCCTATCCAATAAACACTTTTAATAGCATTAAACACTCGTTCGCAGTTTATTTCCATTTTTAGAACAATTTTTTCAAGGCGAACTCGAACCCGTGTCAAATTTTGCGATACTGCTGCGCTACGAAAGATAATGAACTCTGTTCATCTCCAACAAGGCATGCTATTTGCTCTTAGTGTAAATAGACACTAAAAATTACAATATTTAAATAATTTTGAAACAAAAAGCAATCAAAGTACTAAAAAGTTATTAAAAAAATATTGACATACTAACTTTAAATCTACTTTAGGGTTAAAGTGGATTTGACTGACAAAAACATTTGGGCATCCCTGCCGTTGTCAGTATTATCATTCTTTAATCAGTCAATTCCTGCCATCTTTCTCGAGCAGCCTTCATGTCAGGATGTGTGCCGATGATCCTTAAAATGCTGCCTATTTAGAAACCTTACTAGGTTTTGTAACACAGTTAGTGTGTCAAAATGAGAAACGTTGCTGTGAATCAGCTAGTGGTTGCGTGGACCACAGTCAAGTTTTATGTGTGAACACAAACAAAGTCGTTCACTTAAAGGCCATTAAGCAGCAAATATAAACTTAGACAAAGTGCTTAATTGGATGGAAATAAAAGGACTTATTTACCTTGAGATATTTAAGGCGTTGTTGTAAAACATATAAACAGCATCCAAAGGGTTTGAGGCTTTCAATGTCATGCTGGCCCAGTTTAAATGGTGGCGTATTCAGTCAGATGCTTGGAAAGGATTCTGGATTATTTCCGCTCCATATCCACCTTTCTTTATAAGGCTGCTACTAAACTGGCTATTGAAATCTTCTTCTCTCTTTTTTCCCAATGTTGGCACTGAACGGGGAATGTGGACAACTGTTTGAATCTTCTCAAATACCTAACAGTTATCATGTGTCAGTTTCCACAACTAAATGATTCTTTGAACGATCTAGTCTGGAAATCATTAGCATGCAAACATTTAAAATTGTCTGCAATCCACAAGGATGAGAGAGAAATGGTTGGGTTTGTTGCATTACTTGAACAGAAGAGTTATTGGGCGAACGCTCTGCTGTTCACTGAGGTGAGCAACACTACTTTTATTGCTCATATTAGTGTGTTTGTTTAGATCTTCAGTATTAAAAGTTTACAAGAAAAGTTACAATAGGTCCAGAACTCTCCTGGCTGGATCATAAAGGTGCGCTCGCATTTACGGTTGCTGTTAGTATGTCATAAATTCTACTTTTTGTCCAAATAAAAGTGAAAAATGTCTACTGTTTGTCAATAAAAATTATATAATTATGACTTTGTCCTAATGTAGACTCACAATTACTTTTGACTTAGTATATCATAACTTTGAGCCATCTCATAAATATAACTTTGTGTGTCATAATTTCAACTTTTTATCTAATTATGATTTAGCATGTTTTTTGTTTTCTTAAGTGGTGAAAATTTGCATCAATACATTCACGTGAAGCTGAAAAGGTTTATGTGAATTCGCCACATTGACCAACGGAAAACTGTTAAGAATGGACCTTTTGCCCCACTAAAATGTCCCACACACATAAAATGAACATATCAATCCCAGAGGTCGATTATCGCAAATACAAACTTCTAACGACCATTTAAAACCCTTTCGCCTCAAAGTTTATCTGATGTGATTCATCTTCAGCCCTTCGATGCATTTCTTAGTGGTTGCCAAATTCATCTTGGGTGGTGCGTTTGCAGGGCTACGACCTTTAGAGGCTGGAATTCACTCTGTGAAATTCCATCTCTTCCCAACTTTAAAACTCAATTAAAGACGCATCTGTTTACTCCCCATCCCTGTTATTGAACATGCTGACTCAGTTGTTGTTATTGCAATCAATGTGTCCGTCGTTGTGTCTCTTTTACCTTTCTTTGTTATGTAGTTCTTTTCTTTCTTTTTATTTCACTTCCAAATGTTTATTGTCATGCAAACAACATGCAAACATAAGAACAACATTCCTAACCCATAAACTCAACTACCCAAAAATCAGTGAATAGAAATGCTGTTAAAGCATCGAGTCCCTAAACATGAGATCTGCTTGTTTGGCTAAAATGATGTTCTGAACCAACAAGGATGTTGATAGGAACACCTCATACTTGCAAAATCACAGTCACCAACCGTACACCTAAACTACTTCTGAAATGAGTGGGAAATTAGACTTTTAGAAATTGTTGTTCAAGCCCGTAAGCTCTATGAGAATTACCCTTCTGAAAAAGAGCATACTTTTAAAAAGAGGATTTAGTAATGAAGTAATACTTAAGGCGCAGTGTGTATTTTTCGCCACTAGGGGTTGCTAAACTCTTCACAGAGGTTGCTAAACTTACAATTTTTGACTGTGGTGTGAAGCAGGGCATGGCCGAGAATCACGGGCGCGATTACTAATGAGAGACGGATATCAGCGGCTAACGCGAGTCCCGGGAGATATAAAGAAACGAGGACATTTCATTCTACCGAACTACTCATAAGTGCTGAAATACTCCTCATACAGGCAGGGCCTTGTCATGGAGGAGGAGCCTCCATTACTGTAACTAGGCACTTTTTCTATTGTATATAGATGAACTGACAATGACTCTCACCTGTAATGAAATCAACTATTGTCACCGTATCAACGTGTGTACAACCTTCTGAATATGTGTAAAAAGGTATGAAAATGCACTTTTCTGCAGCTGACTGATCTCAAGTCATGATGGCGCCGAAACGAACATCCTTCACGGGGTGCAAAGCGAAAACAGGCACGCAAAGAAGTGCAGTTCGTAATGTAGGTGTGCGAGTTGTCATCATCTCTCTTGGATTGATTCTAATGTATTCTAAAAATGAACGTGTTCTGTCGATCGCCGTCATTTCTGGATAGATCATTTGCCAGTTTATAAGTTTAACCGTAAGTTTAAAATATTCTTTATTGTTTCCATGGTGACGCGTCATTGCTTGTCACGCGACACACGGCAGCCACAATAGCGCTGTTTTTCAAATGATCTTATTTCATTTTTCATTTTTTATTCAAAACATTCACATATTTGTTAACTATAGCATGAAATATTTGATAAAATCAAATATGTGAAATATGTGCAAATGGATGTGTTTTGCTGTTTAAACGCCTCTATAATTATAATGATCGTGTTAGTTGAGATATACGCGCGATGGGCGCCGCCATTTTAGTTTGCTCCACAGTACAGAGATCTGTTGGATTTACAACACGTGAATTCATCCACTTCTCCCGAAATACATGAAAGTAAGTGAGCAGGTGAACTGAGAGAAGAGTAGAGTACACTTTGAAGATACTTACTCAGTGTGTATCTGATATGAATAAAACGTGGCATCTAATTATAATGGAAAGGATTGTTATTGCCACTTCCAGACGTCAGTGTGTATTTTACAAACTCTAAATGGATTGCTTTGTTAGTATTTATGTGCATTTAAATGTCTGAAACCTAAAATAAACATTATGTGGTTGAAAACACTGCATATTTGTGATATATTGACAGCGCTGCGCGCGTTGTCTGTCACTGGCTCAGCGCCAGACAAACGCGCGCAAACACTTTTGAATTTGGTAGTTGATCACGTGATGCACTGAACGTTCTAATCACACCTGTGTGATCGTACGCGTCAAAGGGTTAAAAGAGCGCGAATACCGCCGACGCGTCCAGACTGTAAGACACTTTGAATTTGTGCAGACAATGAATGACATCGCATCTACAAAGATACCAAGATAATATTCAAAGTCAAAGAGCTAGAATATTTCAGCATTAGAGTATTTTTCTAATGTTTTTTTTTTAAAAAGTGCCTCAGTCTGTATCTTTTAAATTCTGCTGTTTACATCACTGCTCTAACATAATACTTAATTTACTTACATAATACTTAATACTCAGTTTTCAAAACATAAATGTTATATATTTAATGAAAAATAAGCATACAGGGTAACACATGTAGTTACTTGTAGTTGCATAATTACATGCAACTAAACTAAACCAAACTCCAATCCTAACCCTACAGTAAGTACATGTAGTTACTTAATATTACTCAGTACTTAAATGTGTAATTACAGTGTAACAAAGACACCTTAAAATAAAGTGTAACCGCATACAGTTTTATAAAGTAATTAAGTATTTCTGTGTAGTAGTTTGTCTCTTTCACTTCCACTAGCAGTTGATTTAGGCTTATACACTCTTTAAAAATAAAGACTCTTTATTGGAATGGTTACATGAAGAACCTCTAAAATCCATGGAACCTTTCGGGTTCTTTAATGTGGAAAAAAAAAGTTTCTTTAGATCGTTTTAGAATGTTCTTCACACTAAAATGGGTTCCATTAAGAACTGTTCACTGAAAGGTTCTATGGACAACCAAAAACGGTCCTTTATGGCATCACTGTAAAAACTCCCTTTTGTAACCTTTGTTTTTAAGAGTGTGTAGCACATATTTGAGGTATTTATTGCACTGCAGTAAATCAATAGGAGGGGGAAATCCTGTCCAAAAAATGACTACGGTATGATGTTCATTTACTCTACAGCCCTGTATAGAGTGTAAATAAATTACTGAACAAATTACATGATAGCATCCCCAACAAACAAATAAGAGATTACCTTAGTTAATATGGATATATAAAAATAATATATACACATTTTGAAAACAGATATTAAAAAAAGGTAAGAAATAACTAACATTATTTCTTGGTCTAATGTTACACTATTATACTAGATCAACATTACAGTATCATATTGATGATATTCTAACACTTCGTCGTGTTGAGCTTTATAACATTGATTAGTCTTATATAGCCTACATTTGCTTACCTCGTCTAATAACGTGCAAGAGCGCGTCTCTGTCAAGTCGAAGTTTGTCACAAAGCTCTCGCCATCTCGGAAACGCCACGCCGATATTTTATTTCTCATTTTGTCCAAAAGTTTGCTTGCCATAGTTCATAATGTTTAAAGGAAACATCAACAGCACGCCGCTAGACGTTACGCAGCTGTCCGCGTCTTTTGCCATGGTTATTGTGCAGTACAAGCAGAAACCAGGGATAACGCAGATATTACGACAGGCGACAAGAGAGGGACGGGCACTATTTAAAATTGTGAATGTCTCTGAATTTACAAATTCTTGGAAACATTTAGGATAATGTAAGTACACAGCTGAATGAAATACATAACACTGTGCAAGTGGTTTTTGGATATTTTAATATAAAAATTTGACATATTGTGCTTTTAAAGAGAATATACAACTTATTGCAAACTGAATGTAAAATGCAAATGTATCAGTGTTTAACTTCATATTAAATGAACTTTAGAGTGCTTTTGTGACTCACTTAACTCTTTCCTGGTCATTGACTGCATTTTCCTGCTTTCTGTGTTTATATGGTAGGGGGCGCTATTACAGATTGAAAGAGCACTGAATCCCTGGATCAAAGTGAGCAGAAACAAGCGATAAAAGCATTGCTTATACATGTTGTATTCTTTGAGGAAAAAACATGATTTTCTGATTTTTGTTCAAAATGTTGCTTTTTTATGAAACCCACATTCAAGTTTTAATAAAAAAAGAAAGTATGAATAGTAAAAGTTTTTTTGTTTAACCCTTGTGCATTGTTCAAATTCACTACCCTGAAAACAGCCACGATTTTAACTGCTTTAAAAATGTATCAGATAAATATTTTTTTCAAATTTTTTTGCTTAAATCTATTAATCAACCTCAGTCCTGATCAAAACTACTAAATTTAAAAAAAAAAAATTCAGGATTTTAACTCTTTAAAACGTTAAAATCTGATGCTGCACAAAAACTAACAACGCATCAAAGCCAATGTTGTTTCTAATCACGTTTTTTTCCAAATCAGTGACATCATTTATGAATTTGGAAATTAAAGAGTTAAAATCCTGAATTTTTTTTTTTTTTAAATTTAGTAGTTTTGATCAGGACTGACATTGATTAATAGATCTAAGCAAAAAAATTTGAAAATAATATTTATCTGATACATTTTTAAAGCAGTTAAACGAAAGGGTCGTGAATTTGCCCACAGAGTACTGTTGAGTTTTTGAACATTTTCAAAGCATTTTCCTAAAATATGTGTCAAAATAAGATTTGTCACCAAAAATCATTCCATTTGCTGAAACACGGAGAAAGTTATGGCCAAATTAAGACTCAAAAATTCCCCATAGTGGATGAAAACATCCCGAACAGCACATAAGGGTTAAAAGCAGAGGCTCTGTTCTTTCTTTTCATATATTGTACGTTCAGATATTCATACAACAAAATACTCGGGGGGCCATGAAAGTTGTCAAAATTATCAAAATGCTGGAGGTGGCTGGCAACTTAAAAAATAAAATAAATAAATAAAACGCCAAAACAATTTTTCACATTGTTTGCCATTTATCCTTTCAGTCTTTCATTCAAAATCTAACCTTTCGTTGAGGTAACAAAATATAAATGTGGAATCTCAGATATATATGCGCCAAAATTATTGGCAACACAACAAATTTGTAGGAATGAGAAAAATATAAAAGTATATTCCCATTCATATTCTAAGTTCACTTAAGTGACAAGTCATGACTTCCTGTTTCACTGGGCTCTGAATATGACGATTCCAGATTCCTATAGTCCATCACTATGGAAAAGAACTGAGAATACAGTAAAGATGAGTGACCAAAGGTTATTGAGCAGCACAAATCATGAAACAGGAATACTGGAATTGGAATACTCATTTTTTTGGGATGTTTGGAGTTGCCAAACAAGGACCAAAAGCTGGAGAACTGCAGATTCTACTTGAGTCTTTGGGTCAGAAAGTCTCCAAAATTATGATTTGACAGACCTCATCAATATAACCACAACTTTTTTTGGGAAGGTTGCCTTTAGCGACATCAAACAGCGCCTACAGTTTGCCAGGTGTTACTGGAGCTTTCAGTGGGACTGGGTTTCATGGTCAGATGAGACAAAAATAAAGCTTTTTGGAAAAGCACCAGAGGTGGGATTGGCGTAGACCGAAACATAGCCATCCCAACTGTGAAATATGATGGTGGATCTTTAATGCTGTGGGGCTCATTTTCTCCATTCTCACTGTACGGTATCATAAACGTCATCAAGTACAGCAGATATTAACTCAAAACCTGACTGACCGTGTTAGGATGCTTAAACTGAGACATGGTTGGATCTTCCAGCATGACAATGATCCACTTCTCAAAATGAACAACAGAAGAGTTCACTGAGAACAGAACGAAGGTTTTCCACAGCAGTCCTCTGACCCGAACCCCACGGAAAACCTGTGGGATGAGCTGGAGAAGAGTGCACGAGCATGAAGCTCTGAAGATGAAGGATCTGGAGAGATTCTGTATGGAATCAGACATGCGTTCATCAAGCTTATTATAGGAGGAGAATCAGAGCTGTTATCTTGACGTCGTTTTACACCCGTAAGACCTTCATTCATCTTCAGAACACAATGAAGATATTTTTGATGAAATCCAGTGGTTCAGTGAGTCTCTATTGACAGCAAAACACTTTCCGATGAACAGAAAGACACTAAAACATATTTAAAACAGTTCATGTGACTGTAAAGAATACTTTTTGTGCGCCAAAAACACAAAATAACAATTTTTCAACAATATCTAGTGATGGACGATTTCAAAACACTGATTCATGAAGCTTTTCCGAAGTGGTTCGGAGCGCCAAAGTCACGTGATTTCAGTAAACGAGGCTTCGTTACGTCATAAGCGATTCGCAATTTCAATCGTTCACGTGACTTTGGCAGTTTGATAGGCGAACTGAACCACTGATTCGAAACAAAAGATTCGTGAAGCTTCATGTATTCAAGTATATGTGTAATTACACATTTGGAATGATGAAGTTGCAATTTACATTTAAAATATTTTAATTTATATTTTAACTAAAATATTAGTCGACGCATCAAAATAAAGCGTGACAAAGATTGTTAAAGCATAATGATTTAAAGTGAAATCTAAATAAAAGTACACTTTTAAAAAGTGCATTTTTTTATGTCAAATTTAAACTTTAAGTACACGTAAAGGGCCTTTTATTTCATTAATGCTGTATTATCTGTAAGTTTTCTTTAGAAAAAAAAAACTTTAAAACTTAGAAGTGCTTAATTGTATTGAATGTGCACTTGTAAGTACTTTTTTCACAAGGGAAAGCCAAACTGACTAAACACTGATGGCACAGCAGACAACAGGGGAAAAACAATCCTTAAATACAATGAATACAATGAAACTGATCAAATAATAGTGTAGAGCAAGGATGAAATAAACAAGTAGGCTCATCGATTTATTGTTGTTTACTTTCAAGGTTGTGCGTCCAATCAAACTACACTAATTTATTATATTAATCATTTCCAAGTTTGATTTTAGGGACATTTTGTTCATTTTTGTAAAATACTCAATAATGATGTTTGCTCACTGCTGTAAAATCAGAGTCCTGAAGCAAAACCTTTCCAGAACAACTGGTCTAAATAAAAAGCCATGGCGTCCCCTAGTGGCGTGAATGAAAACAACAGTCATTTAAAATCTAAATGAGTGGCCAAAAGTGTTTATTCTAGGAAAATTTAGCCTTTTTTTCCAAATATTGTTAAAAATGTGTTATTAAATATTGTATGCTTGGACTCGACTGATTTAAGATGACGCAATGAAATTTGTGCCAGCATAATTTCTCTTGCAAAAACAAGAAAAAAACAACAAAATAGATTATGTTGTAATCAACGTATGCTTTTACCCATTTTTGTGTTTCTATGCTTTTTTTTTGCCAAATAATTGTCAGATTCATACCTTAACCAAGTCATATTTCCAATATTTAATAGAACAAACATAAAAATACAAAATATTTTCCTAATATTTTTGGCTTAACCAAACTTCCCTTCTGTAGATGTTCCTGATCATCTTGAATGATTCATTGGTCCATGTTACTGCAAATAAATCTTTTGCTCCATTTATGAAAGAACTTTCCTTTTTTTTTTTTTTTTATCCCCCTAAATGTGTTTTAATCTGAAATATTTCACGTTACGGATGTCAAGGAGTGATCTGGAAACTGATTCCTTAGGAAGCTGAAACATACGATGTAACATTTACTTTAAAATCTGGGATATTGTTGATAAATAATTAGAGCTGGCAACAGGATATTTTTTTTACATGTATATTTATATTTTTACATGGTTTTAAATATTTATAATAATTCACTGTTGAAATTCCCTGCATTTATATATTTTTTCTCCATCACATTAAAAGGAATTCTTGACATGCTGGTGGAGCAGATGACGTCCTGAAGAGGAATCCTGGAACATTCGTCACGGATGAGGAGAAGCAGCAGTTCTGGATTTCTTTTTTCTTCTCAATGTTCAGGTAATGCCAAAATTCTTCATCAACTCTGATTCATGAGAGTTCAAATTCAGAGATACTTCAGTTAAAACACAATGCTGAACACCGTCATTCCCATCATTATTTCCAATTGATTAGAACAATTTCATTGATTCAGGTTTGTTTTCCGAGTCATTTTAGCATGTAAGATGTTCCTACGCAACACTAAATGAATCCTGGGAAGAGAGACTGCAGGAGCAGAATGACTCCGACCACCATCAGACCACAGAAGAACAGCACCAGCCACAGCGGGAACGATCCTGAAACATAAGAGCGTTATTCACACGTCAACACGGCAAACTGATGCTGATATGGAAAACAAGACTGCAAAATGATACATTAATATCATATTTAAGTGCCATACAAAACGGCAACGGCCCATTAAAAGGGATTATTCCCAAGAACAGTGTAAAAATTGTTACGGTAACAAGGTGCCGGAAACATTTCTCAGAGATTTTGCTCCATATTGTCATGATGGCATCACACAGATTTGTCGGCTGCACATCCATGATTCCAATCTCCCATTCCAGCACATCCCAAAGCTGCTCTGTTGGACTGAGATCAGGTGACTGTGGAGGACATTTGAGTCGAGTGAACTCACCGTCATGTACAAGAAACTGGTTAGAGATGTTTTGGGACATGGCGTGTTATCCTTCTGGAAGTATCCATCTGTGGTTATTAAGGGACGGACATGGTAGAATGTGGTGTTTAAATGATGCTCAGTTGGTACTAAGAGCCCAAAAGTGTGCCAATAAATGTCCCATGGATGATGATTCAAGGATCCATGCGTTCAAATTCTGAATGTCGTAGCAGAAATCAAGACTCATTTCCAATCATTTATTGTCCAGTTTTGGTGAGCCCGTGTGAATTGTGGCCTCAGTTGGTTGTTCTCTTCTCTCTTCTGTTGTTGTAGCCGATCTGCTTCAGGGTTGGTGCGTTCAGTGATGCTCTTCAGTAGACCTTAGTTGCAACGAGTGTTTATTTGAGTTTCCGTTGCCTTTCTCTCAGCTGAACCACTCTGGCCGTTCTCCTTTGAAGCAGTTTCTAAAACACGCAGACCAGCCCGTCTAACACCAACCACCATGTCACTTAAATCGACTTTCTTCCCCATTTGAACTTCGGCAAATGTCTTGACCATGCGTGCATCTCGATCAGTTCCCTAGTTCAGCAGGCAGGGCACGGAGTCAGCCATTTTAAGGGCAAAATCCAATCAGCGCACTGAAACGTTCACTCCCTAAAAAGTCTCACAATGAAACACAAATCACGTGAGCAGAAAGACATCAGTTCTGCTGTTATACCAGTAGACGTTGTCATCAGTCATCTTACTGTCCTTACCAGTGCCTGACTTCATGTACACGATATAAGGACTAGGGAGCTGATTGAGACGCACCCCACGCCTACATGAGTTGCTGCCATGTGATTGGCTGATTAGATGTTTGCGTTAATGAGCGGCTGTACCTAGCAAAGTGGACGGTGAGTGTAGTTTCAAAGAAGCTTTACAGAAAATCACGATGTTAATGTTTATAATATCTTCATGCCTTTTAGTTGCATTTAGCAGAACAGAGTTGACCGGTAATATAGTTTACATTTTGCAACAACACAAGAAATCTATAGGGTATACAGGGTAGTTGTGGCTTAATGGTGAGGGAGTCGGGCTTGTAACCTGAAGGTTGTTGGTTCGATTCCCACACCGGCAGGAATTGAAAGTGGGGATTGTGAATGAACAGCACTCCATGACTAAAGTGCCCTTGAGCAAGACATCTAACCCCTAATTGCTCTCCTTGTAAGTCGCTTTGGATAAAAGCGTCTGCTAAATGAATAAAATGTAAATATATATCTCCTTATGTGAATATACTGAGTTAATCCAGAAAGTTGGACATCCTTATGTACAACCAACTTTGATAATAACGTGGTCTCTCATACCATATTTCTGATTCATGCAGTACTTCTGTCCAACTTTAAGTCCGATCATGCCATACTTACTTCGGTTGGACACCGCATGCATCTGACAGCGACTGTCGACTGCTACGCTCAACATGACGACTTCGTTATCCCCCTTAATGGCTTTACTTTTAGGAGCATCAGGTAAGAACGTCAGGTCTGTGACAACAATGCCATGAGATTCCTGGATGTAGTACAATTTCTGGAGGGGAAATCAGAAGAGAAGGTCTGGTCAGTGCTAAATAGTGACTCTGTTTCAAGACCTAGTGAGCTGCCTTTGTGTCTACTGTATAAATCGGCAGCTACCGATTCAGAGGTGGAATATCAGATGAACAAAATGAAAAGGCTTAAGATAGTCTCAGACTAACATGCACGTTTGAGCTGTTTTAACTGAAAGTAACTTGTACTGACATGTCTTAAAATGTCACTGCCTTTGTTTTGTCTCAAAATGTACACCAGTAATGTTTTTCTCTAAGGCACATTTATAAAAGCTACTTAAATGTCCTAATTGGACTAAGGCCTAATCCTGGTTTAATCTAACTTATCCTGGTCATAGTGCTAAGATACTTATAGAGTTATAATTACACAAATATTGAGTAAAACAGTACATTTATTATTAGATTAAGAAATAGATTTTTATCTACACTACTGTTCAGAAGTTTGAGTTCAGTAAAAATATTTTATAATATACATAAATATAATATTTACAAAAGTTGCAAAAGATTCTAATAAAAAAAAAAAAAGCTGTTCTTTTGACATTTCTATTCATCCAAGAATCCTGATTAGTTATTTTGGTATCATTCAGTTACTATTAAAGTTTTTTATTAATATTTTGACTTTTTATATTTATATTTTCCATTTTCATTTGGTTAGTTTTAGTCATTATGTTTTTTGTCATTTCTATAAGTTTGTTATATATATATATATATTTAAAATTAATAAAATAATAAAATAAAATAAATAAAATAAAATAATAAAAATAAATAAGATACTTTTATTTTCAGTTTTAGTTGTAGTTATTTTAATGCATCATGTTAAACTAAAAAATGAGAAATGTTGCCTTGGCAACTAGCTAAAAAAGTTCTCTCTTTTATTTTATTTAAATATTTACAAAAATGTTTATGTTCTTGGTATATTAGTTTAGTTTCACATAGTTTGCTATAATAATCCTGATCCTGATTTCTGAAGGATCATGTGACACTGAAGACTGGAGTAATGATGCTGAAAATTCAGCTTTGATCACAGGAATAAATAACATTTTACAACATATTAAAATAGAAAACGGTTACTTTTTAATTGTAACAATATTTTACAATATTACTTATTTAAAATACAGCATAATTATGCCTATATTGCCTTAAAATGCTGCCTATGAAAGCAGCTCAAAACCACAGTAACTGATTGGTGATTCTGCGGTGTGTACCTGCAGGGAAAACGCTATATAGATGGCCACAGACCCCGTCACAGTTCCAAGACCAAGAAATGTTCCCGAGTCACTGAGGAATAACACACAGCCATGAAACACATGACAATTCACCAAAACAATGATTAACGCATAAGAAACAGAGACTTTCCCTCTACCTCACTGTAAGACATGATATAACTTCATTTCCACAAGGCTTCGTGAGCAGCGGCAGGAAAGCGCGTCCGTCCCATTTGGTGATGTAGCATGCTGGAGGTTTGCGCTCCCGTTTGTGAGGGATTTGGATTGTATAGAGTCTTAAAGCATCTTTTTGGTCCTCTACTTTTGCAAACCTGTTTTTAAGCAAGTGAGCAAAACACAATGACGAAACATGAGCGCATCTCACAGCTTCTTGCTCGTTGCAACCACGAATACGGTACACTTTGGTATCGCATTCGTTTTTTCAACAGCACTAGTGACTACTGATGTCCAGTTTGCAAACAAATCATTCTTTTAAGTGAACTAGTTGAACCAGTTCACCAAAATCAGACTGAACCACCTGAAACTGTCTACAAGTACAAAACTCACTTTTGGATATGCCTGACAGTCACAATCCAGGAGTATTTGATCTTATGATGCCGGTTTTTGTGTCATACTGCACTCCAGTTAGTCAAAAATGACTCAAGTCCTAATTTTTAGCCTATTCATGGAAAGTGGCAGCTGTCAGGAAGTGTGCACAACTTGCCTGCATGCTTTGTAGCGGTACGTCTTCTCTGTGATCTGAGGCATGCTTTCATGCCAACACAAACCCACGGCCAGCTGATCGCCGCTCCACACGCTGCACGCGAAATCACGGCCAATCGTTACAATGTGCTACAATAAAATAGAGAACATAACACTAATTAGACGAACCACGTTTGAGGACACTGTAGAATAGCCAATATTATCACAATAGAGAAAGAGTTCTTAAAGGGATGGTTCACCCAAAAACTGAAAATTATCCCATGGATTACTCACCCTCAAGCCATCCTAAGTGTATATGTCTTTCTTCTTTCAGCCGAACGCAATCAGAGTTATATTAAAAAATATCCAAGCTTTATAATGGAAGCGAATAGTCACCGAGATTTTGAAGTCCAAAAAAGTGCATCCATCCATCATATCAACAATCCACATGACCCCGGGGGTTAAAAAAGGCCTTCTGGAGTAAAGCGATGCATTTTTGTCAGAAAAATATTTTCTGCCAGAACTAGACTCGCGTACAGCTGTTGCCAGAAGCCAGTGAATATAGTTTATAAGGTTATAAATATGGATATTTTTCATACAAAAACATATTGTTCCTTTTCAGAAGGTCTTTTTTTTTTTTTACAACTTTTTTTTGTAAATTTTGAAATTTTGAGCCCCATTCACTCACATTATAAAGCTTGGAAGAGCCAGAATATTTTTTAATAGAACTCCAACTGTGTTCGTCTGAAAGAAGAGAGTCATATACAGTAAATCATAGGATGGTTTTCATTTTTGTATGAACCCTTTAATTGGTTTAATAACTATAAAAAAATCTTCACAGAACACACAAGCTACCTTTTTATCAGGACTGATGTCTATATCCTCCAGTTCATCTCCGTGAGCTTTGAAGTTCAGCTTCTCTTTCAAAGATGGGAACTACAAAGAGAGGAAACGTGTTGAGACAGGGACAGTGCTTGGGAAAAAAAACGCAGACTCATGAGAGAAGCTGACCTCCCACACTCTGACGTAACCGTCGGCCCCTCCGCTCAGCAGAAGCGTGAGGTCAGCGCTGAAGCGCACGCACTTCACGCAGGGGTCCTGTGGGCTGAGGTCTCCCTGCACCGCACCGACATCCTCCACTGAGATCTGAGGAGACTCCTGCTTCATCTGGGGTACGTCTCCTCCTCCTGCATCTCCTTCTCCATTCTGGCCTTTCCCGCCTCTCTTCCTGGCTGCTCCTTTATCTCCAGCCCCTGTTAACGAGTGCCATGGTAAATTAACGTGAGTTAATGCACTGTGAACGGGAACAACCAATGCTGTATTTATCTTAACTAACATTAAAACACAGTAACAAATGTATTGCTCATGGTTAGTTCATGTTAGTTAATGCGTTAACTAATGAAACTTATTGTAAAGTGTTACCACAAATTCAACACAAATAAGATGCTTGAACACACATGTAAGATCAGCACAGGTGAAACAGAATATTTTTGTAAGTCGGATTCATAAAGACTTCACTTGATACATTTTTGATAGTAGTTTGTTGCCACCTTGTGGCATAACAATGCAATCGATGCAGCCGTTATTTGAAGCGCCCAGTTACTTTCAAAGGGTGATTTATTCTATTTTGATTGGTAGCGTAGACATCAGCATTTATATCTGAATAATAACCTTGTGTATACTTGATACTTGGAACGTTTGTAACAGAAATAATGATACTGCGTGTTTAAAAAGACACGATTATATCTAAACGTGACAACTGCTCTCTCTAAATTAGCGACAGTGCGAAAGCAGATTTGAATGTGGCGATTTTATTTTTAAAGGTTTAATGTACGCGAGCAAATCGTTGTCATTTAAGAACACGATCTTTTAAAGATTAATCGTGCAGCTTTGTGCATCCCTCTCTGCATTGATATCTGATGTATAGGAGTAGCGCGAGTATGGCAAGCCATTTTGACTTTTATTCATTTTCAGGATATGAACTTGTGATATCAACAATTACATTTCCACTAGTAACAATGTTAATTCTTGATATCAGGAATTAGATTTCCACTAGTAACAACGTTAATTCTTGATATCAACAATTGAATTCTTACTAGTAAAAATGTTCATTTCTGATATCTGAAAATGAATTCCTGATATCAATATAATTTCTGATATCTAAAACGGCTTTCTTATGAGTAACAATCAGATTCATGATATCAGAAATGAACATTTTTACTAGTAGCAATTCAATTGTTGATATCAAGAATAGACATTTGCACTAGTAACAATGTAATTGTTGATATCAGAAATTTGCATTTTTACTAGTAAGAATTGTATTCCTGATATGTGAAACTGGAATTTCAACTAGTAAGAAATGAATTCTTGATATCAGCAATTGAATTTGAATGGCAGCCTATGGCGAGATTTCACTAGTAAAAATACAATTCTTGATATCAACAATTATAGTTTATACTAGTGGAAATTGAATATCAAGAATGAACTTTGTTACTAGTGGAAATATAATTCCTGATATCAAGAATTAAAATTGTAACTAGTGAAAATGTAATTGTTGATGTCACAATTTCATATCCTGAAAATGAATAAAAGTCAAAACGGCTTGCCATACGCGAGGGCTTTTCAGTGCATTCATTGCTATAATATTCATGAGGCGAGACCTCTCAAAGGATACGCTCCTCGCTCTTCGCCCGCCCATCCCAACAGAACTGTTTTCAGAACCGAAACTTTCAAAAAAAAAACACTACAGGTTCTGGATAAGAATCGTTTTTTGCTCCCAACCCTAAGCAAAAGTAACTTTCCATAAAAAGCAACTAAGTAATGCAATTAGTTACTTTTTTTTAGGGAGTAATGCAATATTGTAATGCATTACATTTAAAAGCAACTTCCTGCTCACATGAGATCCACCAATAGCAAACCACAACCATACAATCAATTCCCCATGGACAATTTCAAGCCCCGCCCTTCATTTGTTCATGTTGGATATATGTCACAATAGGGAAGAAAAGACGAGCGTAATCATTTCATGCTAGCGCTGCTGCGAGTGTTTCTCTTTCTCTCTTCTGACTACCGTAATCAGACTCTCGATTTTTTTCCTCTTTTGGAAAGTAATAGAAATGCTATTGTGGATTTTTTCTCTTGATATTAACACAAAAATTATATTTAGTTGCAGTTTCCGTTCACCACTATTGATTATATCGACTTCCGGTAATGTGAAAAGGCTTCATTAGCTCATTAAAGTTTGGATTTAGCCTCTACTGACCATCTTTAGCTGCAGGTTTCTTTGCCTGTTTGGCCAAATGATGACTGAACTTCATCAAGCTGCAGCTGCCATCCTGTCCCGCAGCGATCACATCCCCACCCACACACATGTTCATGGTGGCTCGTGTGTCCGTTTCATGAGTGTGCAGCAAGGTGGCGCTATGCACACCGCCGACCAGCTCCAGACTCAGGAAATGCTGCAATGAAACGGCAACACTAAGCGCCAACAACTCAAGGGTTCATAAAATCTTTGTCTCCTATCCTTATTGTTTTTCTATAAAAATGCTCATTATAAATATTTGAAGCCAAACGAGACCGTTTTCCCCCTAAAAATAAAAAAAGAAATCAGTAAAACAAAACATCCATAATTCAGTGAGTTTGCATTTGTGTTTTGATGTGGCTTTTATGATACTGGATGATACAAGAAAATATAAAACACCTCAGTTTTACTCTGAGATCCAAACGATGCAATTCGGTGCAGATGCTGATATGACCAAATGTAAGAGGAAATTCTGATACTTGTACTGTAAATCAATGAGATCTTAGAAAATACTTACATAAATGCATATAAATATCAGTTGTCACACTATATCTCCCAATAATGTCTGAGTAAGATGTTATTTAAATGCTTAGTTTTATGATCAAAACGCTTTAGTTTTAAAAACATAAAAAGCAACACAATGATGATTGAGAGATGAAAAAATAAACCTTCCTCAAAAGCCTGATGATCATATTTGATACTGACAACTGAACGTAATTTTTATCAAAAAAAAAAAAAAAAACTATGTATGAGAGACAAACATTTTATTAAGAGGCACAGAAAGTAATCATAAATTGCTTCAATCCATGACCACAAACTGAAGGAGGACGGTTTATAATTAAATATTAAAATGCCTTTTATTTGTTAAAGCTGCAGTCCGTAAGATTTGCCTCTTTGTCGCCATCTCTGTTTGAAACTTGCAAATGACCCTTTGATTGACAGGCGATCTGACCAATCAGAACCCTGAATCCGCCATTTTGTCCATCAAAGCAGTCAGGGGAGTTAGTAGATTAACGTTGGTGAACTTGAACGTGAAAAATTGTGTGTCCTCACGTACTTGAAACAACATTGATGTTCATTCATGTTTATTTGATGCTATAAATGAACTAGTATGAAGAGATGATCGGTTCACGAGGAGCTACAGAATGAATCTAATGTTTGCCGTCAGTTACATCGATGTGGATACTGGACTTCAGAACCACAGATTACGTCTTGAAAGTATGACCAAAATAAGAACTTCCACCAGAAAATGTCAACCGAGCGAGTAACGTGACTTTGTTCTGACTGAGGAAAAAAGCATTAGAATAATTTCTGCTGCCAATGGTGATTAACGGTGCGTTCACACTTGTCATGTTCGGTTTGATTAAAACGAACCCTGGTGCGATTGCTCAGTTAGTGCGGTTCGTTTGAACACATGTGAACGCTGCCATCAGAACCCTGGTGCGGACCGAGACCGCTAAAAAGATGGGTCTCGGTCCGCTTCCGAATGAACTCTGGTGCGGTTCGACTGATATATGAACGCAACACGGACCAAAGACATGTAAACCAACCAAAAACAGGACGTGATGTCACAAGATGCGACGCTACAAGTCAGCTGATTTGACGACGCGGGAAGATCGGAGTATCCAAAATGAGTCGAGGGCAAACGTGGAGCAACGAGGAGGAGAAGTTTCTGTTTCTGCAGACAACGGAGGAAATCCTGGAGCTGTTTTGAGTGTTTTGAACATTTTATGAGCTCTTCGTGAGTTCTCAGCTGGTAAAAATAAAGCACATGTTCACGCATAAAATGATGGCGTTTAATCCAGAACACAGTGTTGTTCTGAATGTTCGCTGTTCGGTGTTACAACAGTTACAGCCACACAATCAATAGTGACGGGGAAATGGTCAACTTTGTACTGCAGTTAAAGTGACACTTAAAGTGTTATTTGAATTTTTTATTTATGTTTATTTTATTTATATTGTTTAATTTATGTTCAATCTGTAGAAAGAAGTTCAGTGAGATTTCTCACGTGAAATTATACAGGGCAGAAAACAATTAGTTGATTTTGTGGCAAAACATTTAATAATTCATTAAAATAGAAGTAAAATGACATGCATTACAAGTTGATTTCAAAATGCACCAACATTTTTGCATTTTATGATTTTCAGTTGAATAAAAGACTATTTTCCCTTCATACATTTCATTATTGAGGATTTCTTAAAAATACTATAAAAATCTCGTCTCGTGAACCCAATCTCGTGTCTCGTCTCGTCTCGTGGGATAGGGGTCTCGTCACACCCCTGGTGACTAGGTGTATTTAGTTTGTATTAGCATTATCTGTGGCCTCTCCACAGTCTGAAGTCTTTTGCTTTTGTCTATGAGTGAATCTCCACTTGTCACTTGATTAATTGATTAATTATTGCAGCTGCAGTCAGAAAAGCATATAAATGATCCGTCACCTGCAGCATCCTCACATGATATATCTACTAGCTGGGACTCCTTCTTTATGTGAACAGACGTGACGTAATGACGCAAAGACGAACGACGGTCTGCTCGCAGAAACTCACTCGAATTATAAAACATGATTAGAAGCTTACCGCTGTGAATCGGGGTAAGGTAAGGAGATTACAACACTGGCTGGTTATGTACTTGCTCAAAAATTGATTTTGGATCATTTTTACCCAATAAAAGTTACGGACTGCAGCTTTAAAACAAAAAAAAAGAGTATAAAGTATCAATCAGAAGTACATGTTGATCATGTTTATTGGCCTTAAATATGTATAAATGGTTAAAGGCAGTACCACTCCATTCTTGATGCCGGTCTTGGACGCGCCGCCTCCTCCAGCTGTGATGATCAGCCCGGTCTTGGGGTCGATTTCAACCGTATAGAGAGGGAAGGGGGCTCTGTACAGCTCCGGCGCTCTTCGTTTACCCATGCTGCTTTGCGATCTCTGGATTTACTGAAAGAAAAAGACTGATTGTTACAAACAATTCCACAAAAACTACACATAGCCAAATCAAGATGCTGTGCTGAAGTTCATCATCTCTTGTTCAAATCCCTCAGAAATGAACATTTTTTTACTAGTAGAAAATCAATTGTTGATATCAAGAATAGACATTTCAACTACTATTCTTGATCTCAACAATAGAGTTTGAATGGCAGCCTATGGCGAGATTTCACAAGTGAAAATACAATTACAGATATCAAGAATTATAGTTTATACTAGTAGAAATGTAATTGTTGATATCAAGAATAGACATTTCAACTACTAACAACATTATTGAATTCTTGATCTCAACAATAGAGTTTGAATGGCAGCCTATGGCGAGATTTCACAAGTGAAAATACAATTACAGATATCAAGAATTATAGTTTATTCTAGTGGAAATGTAATTGTTGATATCAAGAATTGACATTTCAACTAGTAACAACATTAATTGTTGATATCACAAGTTCATATCCTGAAAATGACTAAAAGTCAAAACGGCTTGTCATATTCATCGCTGTATGTTGTTTTTCAACAATATAAACACTGAATTCTCTGGGTTTTCATTCACTCCTTAATCTGTTAAGCTCCATTTTCCCGTCGCATTTCCTGTCCACAAGACACATTCTACACGTCTGAAGACCAGACAGACCGTTTCAGCGTTTAAACTCCTCATGTTGACTGTTATATGTCTCTCTGTTATCTTTGTTCGCTATATTTCAGTCCATCTCGCGAGGCTCGAGCGGCTTCGCGGCGGATGTCGGTTAAAGCGTCAGTGTCGGTGTAAGTCGCCGCACCTGAGTCTGCGGACGCACTCCGGTCTCTTACTCAAGTCGCTCCAGTGTTTAGTGGACATGCCACTGTCTTTTTTTCCCCACTGGATTTCTCACAACATTTGTCAAAGAATCGGCATCCACTTCCTCTGTTTCCCTAGATACACGTCAGCACAGCGTCACATCCTACGCGCCTGCGTCTCGAGCGTCCGCGCGCACGGTGTCGTACGAGCAACCGTAATAAATGTAGTAATAATGCAACTGGAAGTCACTAAAATGCTGTAAGCAAGGTTGTTGAATGTAGCCTGCAAAGATTTAACCAAGCGCTAAAACCGTGGTACAATTTTGAAATGGTTAAATAGAAATGGGAGTGTTATAACTTTACATGCTTAGTAAAGTAAATAATAAATATAACATAAATGTATTATAAAATAATAAAAAATAAACAACTTAAATGCATATGGCCCACTTACACAGTAAAATCCCCAGAGTTAAATCAACTCTGCTCAGATAACATTTGGTCCCTCTCTAAATAGTGTTAAAGTAACACTGAACTAGTGTTAAAGTCACACTCTTCAGAGATTGAATGTCTTTTATCTTCAGTTGATTTCATCTAAGGCTGTGGCTGAAGTCAGTTGTTGTTTTTGTGTTTCTCTTTTCTTCAGTGATTCTGCTTGTTAACAGCAGGTGTTCATCATTAATGTTCAATCATCGCTTATTTAATTGCTTAATTATCTCATTAACTTTAACTCTGCTTCAGTGTTACTTTAACACTATTTAGAGAGGGACCAAATGTTCTCTGAGCAGAGTTGATTTAACTCTGGGGTTTTTACTGTGTATCTGGAAACACTCACTTCGAAGTCATCATCTGGTTGGTTGAATTGACCCTTCATAAAGACCCGCCCCCTTTAGTTACCGTTGCTATGTCTGACAAGTCATGCGCTCTCGTGCCACTCATCATGTTCTCACGCTGTGAAAAATACATCCTGGAGCAAAAGAGGACACTGACAATGCGTCGACAGACGACAGAGCAGGTTACTTTTGATATGAAACAGTTTCATATTTAATTCTTTTTTTCAAAAAAAGAAGTTTAAACAATAAATAGCGTCTAGTGTGTGTTTAATGTGTCGTGACAGATCGCTGTAGCTCCTCGATCATCTCTTCATACTAGTTCATTTATAGCATCAAATAAACATGAATGAACATCAGAAGCAATATTGTTTCAAGCGCGGAAAGACGCGAGTATACACAAGTTCATCAACGTTAATCTACTAACTCTCATGACTGCTTTGTCGGACAAAATGGCGGATTCGGGGTTATGATTGATCAGATCGCCTGTCAATCAAACTGTTCAATTCTACAGGATGTCTGGGAGATGCGTTCTTTAATGGTCCACCTGGAAACAAATGCCGTGATGCCAAACCCCCTCATGGAAAAAGAACGCTGTCGTGTTTACAACTGTGACAATGAGCGCTTACCAGGATCAACTAAACGCTGGATTTTCAAAAGTATGTGAAGTTTTCCTTTTTCTGTTTATCATTATTAAGAGTTCATGTTTAGTTCTTAATGTTTATAACTCAATCCTCAATTCATACAATATGAATTCATGTAATTGAGATAAAAGAAGACTTGAAGTCCTTGAAAAGTGTAAACAAGTTTTAAAAAATCGTTCAGGTCCAAAATTAAAAAAAAAAAAAAAAAATATATATATATATATATATATATATATATATATATATATATATATATATATAATGACCCAAAACCTAATCCAATGTCTTATATCTGCTAGAGGACAAAGAGTCGTAAAAGTTCCCTCCAAAGGAAAACAACTCCTTATCGGCTCAGTCACCTCCAGAGGGTGTGACATCTTCACACTTTAAAAATAACTGATCACAAGATCATAGCAGTTCCTGTTTCTGATAAAATCTGATGTGAAGATGATGCTGAGCTAGAAGTCTTCTAAGAAACCCCATGTTTGTGTCAGGCTGCAGCCTTGTCTTTCCATTCACCAAAGATCCTCTGAATCCAACTGGATCTTTCTCATCAAGACAACAAGATCAACAGGAGCCTCCACGAATTGCATCAGGACAGTTTAATTCAAACGAGCGAGACACGCAAGTATCAGACTTAGTCTCGTTATTTGATACATCAAGTATCCTTACCCCTTTTAATGAAGGGCGTGTTGGAACTAAACTAATTGTTTGCTCAAGGCTTGATCTGTTGACTTTCATACAATGTTATAACTTCTTGCTTCCCTGTATTCTGCTTCAGGTCTCTTTCGCGTGATAGTGTATGCGTGCATGTTTCGTCTAGTTAATAAAGTCTTGTGCATGTCACATGTAAAGTTGTCCGTGTTTCATGCTCATATAATGGATGCCTGATCATCCATGCTCTGTGAAGTACTGTGCAGTAAGAATGTCATTTCCTATAACCTGGAAATTTCTTAGAATTAATAAACGATTAACAAATTTTACTACATTATGTCAATTCATTTAACGGATGCAAATATTTATAATGAATTATAACTAGTTATTTATATTTCTTCTGAGCTAATTTTGCTACAGGCCCCATCATGTGTGCCAAACACATTTAACCTGCGCAAACCTTTTATGGAAACATGAATATGGTGTATTTCTGCAACAAAATCAGTAAATAAATAAATAACTGTGATGTTTGTTTTTTTTTTCGAATTTGGTGGTTTTATTTTTGCAAAATTCAGCTTTTGCGAACATTTTTGTGGTTGATTAGGGGTTACGCAAATAAAAAGGTTGGGAAACCCCAATTTAGAGCATGCAAAATGGTTCTCTATCGCAAAGTTAATCATTTGCTTAATTAGCAAAGCCTTTAAAGTAATAGTTCACTTCAAAAATGTCATTATTTACTCATGTCGTTCCAAATCTGTAAGACTTTCGTTCATCTGCAGAACACAAATGAAGATCTTTTTGATGACAGAATGCTCTCAGATTTCCTTCCATTGACTGCCTTTGTAACTTCCACTTAGAAGCCTCAAAAACATCACATAGAGATCATAAAACTAATCCATATGAATTGTGCAGTATAGTCCAAATTTTCTGAAGAGACACAGTCGCTTTATATGATGAACAGATTGAATTTAGGCTTTTACTCACATATAAACACAAGCAGAAGCTCTTCTGGAAGCTCAAACATTCTGCGTAACCAATGGGGTTCATTCATATGTTACACAACACGTTTGAGCTTCTTTACTCACAAATGAAGATATTTTTGATGAAATCCGAGAGGTATATGACTCGTCCATTGACAGCAACTACCACTTTCAAGATCCAGAAAGGTAGAAGAGACATTAAAACAGTGGACGTGACGGCAGTGGTTCAACCTTAATGTTATGAAGCGACGAGAATACTTTTTGTTCTCAAAAAGACTTTACTCCACTATATCTTCCCTTTTGTGTCATTCTCATTCGTTGTTTACGTTCAGCGCTTCCAGGTCCTATACGTCCGAACGCCGACTCATTGTTACACACACATGTTGTGCTGCTCATGTGATCCGTTTCAGCCAATACCGAGATGGCATTCGGATGTAAGCACAGAAGCGTTCACTACGTCAAGATTGTAAGACAAACTGTTGAATAAAGTCGTTATATTTGTTTTGTTCTTGTGCACAAAAGTATTCTCGTCACTTCAGAACATTAAGGTTGAATCAATGCAGTTACATTGACTATTTTAACAATGTCTTTAGTACCTTTTTGGACTTTGAAAGTGTCGGTTAAATTGCTGGACGAGTGATATTCCTCTCAGATTTCATCAAAAATATCTTGTGTTCTGAAGATGAACGAAGGTGTTACCGGTGTAGAACGACATGAGGGTGAGGAATTAAAGACAGAATTTACATTTTTGGGTGAATTAACCCTTTAAGCACTGTCCCAATCATCCAAAATCATGCTGTCCCAACATAATTATGAAAAAAAGAAACATGATTTTTTTTTACTGATTTTTGGTTCTATCAATGGTTTGTGTAAAATAGTAGTCATGACAATTTTATGACCTTATTAGCAAAAGCTTATATCATTTTCCTCACTTCATGCATTTCAGGGTCAACTTCCTGTTTGATGCCTGCCCCGCCCACCTACATGATGTCACACCAATGAGAGCATCCGATTTTGATCATGTGGGACAACGTTCAAGCTTAAACCGGTGCGCGACATTTTGCTACTGGTTGAAAGACATGCAAAACGAGATTTGAGATACGTTTTCTCGTTTGGTGGGTGTGTCAAAAATGTCCACCCAATCAGCAGTAACCTACATATAAACCAGGCGGTATTAAAGAGACAGCTCGCACAATGGGTCCAAGTAAAGCCGTTTACAAACGTATCCGCTGCAGCTCGGTATACGTTGAAGATATTAGAAGACGTGTTTGTCGTAAGAGTTGTACAGTAAAAATATAGCATATCAACATGATGATGTTGTTTATATTTTTCGCTTAATTGCAAGGCAAGTTTGTTTATACCAAATTTCATACACAATGGTAATTGATCCTTCGCCGATAGTTTGATTGACAGGCGATCTGACCAATCAGAACCCCGAATACACGTGCTTGACATAAAAATTAAAAAAGTAAGAACTAAATAAATTAAATTATTTAGTAATTAAATGTGAGGCAAATGTTGAATCACAATAATTCGGAAAAATTTGGATTTCTACAAATCCCTTCACTCGATTGGGATGTTCTCTGTTATTCTGGATGGCAAGGGCAGTGACTGTAACATCGAGCGCATTTTTCAGTATTAAACTCGTAATACCGATTTCATCAGGCTCCAAAAATTCTTCAAAAAGAACACAAAGCCTTCTCAGCTTCTCAGCCTTCTCAGAACGGGGTGTTCTACGCACCACCGTTTCCGTTTAAAAAACGTTTCGCAACGTTCTGCCGGGACTGAACGCAGCCCTGGTCTCACAGCTAAGGGTCAGGGGGAAAAAATATTTTCACTCATTAGGCGAGAAAATAAATTCTGTATTGTCTCATCTGACCTCAAGTCCCAATCACTCTTAATTCACCCTAATATTTTATTGTTACATTGTTACATAGCTATTCATTATCATTTAATATTCAACTGTTTTAGATTACCAAAGTGATTACTTTGAATTTTAATGTCATTTAAACAGCAATTGGTGATTCTCTGACTCTGACCGTCTGAAAAAGAGGAGTTAAGTTTCATCAACTTTTTAATACTTTTAAGAGGATCATAAAAATGTTGTTATTTTTATTTAGTTCTGTCCTGAACAAGACAAAATGACTGAATTTATAAAAACAACTGAACTGTCCTGTCATGACCTGATGATCCACGACTGTTTTCATGTTTTGTGAGTCATTTTATAATTCACTCGTCACTGTGACTTTTTCTCACAATTTATTTTTTTCCCTCACAATCGTGACTTTCTGACTTTTTCTCAGAATTGCGAGATTTAAACTCACAATTGCAAGTTATAAAGTCAGAATTGGGAGATTTAAACTTGCAATACTGACTTTTTTTCTTGCAATTGTGAATTTAGTATGTGAGTTTATATCTCATAATTCTGACTTTTCTCAATATTGTGAGTTTATATCTCATAATTCTGACTTTTCTCAATATTGTGAGTTTATATCTCATAATTCTGACTTTCTTGAGTTTATATCTCATAATTATGACTTTTCTCAATATTGTGAGTTTATATCTCATAATTCTGACTTTTCTCAATATTGTGAGTTTATATCTCATAATTCTGACTTTTCTCAATATTCTGACTTTATAACTCACAATTGCAACTTTATATCACGCAATTCTGAGGGAAAAAGTCAGAATTGTGAGACAAAAACTTGCAATGACCTTTTTTGTGTTTGTTCCACACTTATTAGTATTCCAAAGTATTCTAAAGTATTTAGATTAAGTTACTAAACTTGAGTAATGTAACGAAATACGTTACAAATGACTTTTTAAAGCATGTATTTTGTAATCTGTAGAAAATGTGAAAAATGTGAAATACATTTTATAAATATATATTGCTTTAGGCTCTATTCAAATATTCAAAAGCACTTTCAATGCTATGCAACCAATATAGAACTTCCTTTATGTATGTATTCTTCACTTTTATTTTTTCTGCTTTGTCCCTTTCTCAAAGTTACTCCTCAGGCTTTAGTTCAACTGAAATTATCAAAAGTTAAACCGATTTGCCCAAGTGAGTTGTATTTTTCATAGCAGAGAGGAAAACAAAATGGTGTTTTTTGGGGCACCGCAATCGACATTTAAGAAATGTTATTTACAACAACCCACAAACCCAAACAACAATGTTAGAGATTCTATTAACCCCCTGATCTCCCTCTGAGGAGCCGTTTCGCACCGTATCATACCGCAGCAAACAAACCCCTCATCGCATGAATCGGACAACGCTTGTACTGAAAGTGGCGCAGAAGAGAAAACGACTAAACAAGGTGCTAAAAGGTCGGTTTCTTCACTCTCAAGCTTTAAAGTCCCAAACTTCCACATGTATAATGAAGTATTCCATAATTGTTCCCCTATGGACCTCCGAGGCAGAGCGAATTTAATAATTACCGTGCTCCCTGTCTCCCTCAGGTTCTCTTTGTGTACTTAGCAACAAGAGCCTGGGAATATATATTAATTACCGCACAGCACAGTCAGCCTGCATGGAGGGACTTTCAGGATATTCACAGAAAAGCTTTGGTCACATTCATGGTTGAGTAGGGTGCGCTGACGTGATGTGTTTGTCAGGCATGATGTGGTGTTGATGTGTTCTATATGCTTTATAAAGGTCAGCTGTCTGACTATTGATTACTTGTTCAATACTGAGTTTCAGTGGAATAATCAATACGACCCCGAGGTGATGTCAGCAGCGCAGGCATCCGGTGTCAGTCAGTTTTAACAGTAGAGAAAACGTCATTTTATGTAATGCTGTTGATAAAAGTTAAACCAACCCTTCTTGAACATGCATGGCCCCGCATGACTGTTCAATACCGGCCCACAGCAACACAAACACAGATTCTGTATTTAAAAACATTATTATGTGACTTCATGTTATCGTCTCACTCCAACCAGGCTTGACTAAAACCAAAACCATAAAAGCATTTTTGTTACTTGAAATAAAAATGAAATAAAATTCTAACTAGTTGGATCTAAAACTAAACCTGAAATAAACTAATATAATGGAAAATACAACAATAAAACCCCAAAAAATAGTATCATGATGTGCATGTTTCCATAGTGTTTAATAATTATTGTAATTAATGCGGTTATTATTCACTTCCATGAGTTGGATGTTCGTTTTAGTTGAGTGAAACCATTAAATTTGCATTCTATGACATATCTTCAAATAAAATATGAGCAATTCAATAAGTAAAATATTAATTATGCCTGTATATGCATCATAAAATAACATAAAATAAAAAATAAATAAAATAACATTTTAAATACAATCGTTTATTTTACATTAATGACACTTTAAAAATAAGAATTATATCAATGCATTCTGTAATTTTATCAAGGGGGGGGGGGCAACTTAATCCTCTTTTAATATTTGACTTTTTGTGCTAAATTAGCAAAATGTCGATTTCCTATAATAATACATCATCCTGCTCATGCTAAACTGAGCCTAAATGTGTTTGTGAATCCTTTAGCAATTCTTTCATCCAAATAAAGCTTTGTTTGAGTGTTTACAGTTTTGTAAAAAATAGCCTTAATGTATTTTTTTGTTGTTGCATTAGGCTGTAGATTCATAGAAATTCGCTATAGGGTTTGTAATGAGATGGGTTGAATATTTGTAGCTGTTGACATGGACCGGCCCGTGTCCTTGCTCCTCAAACCGTGCCCACGGAAGGGGGTGTGAAAAGGAGGGGGCGACAGGGACGCCAATTTGCGAATCCTACTATAGAGAAGGCGACGCTCATGAATATTAAACAGGATGCGTGATTGGACACTTGCAAAGACACGTCAGCACAATCAAATGAATATTATTGTCGCAAGCCGCCGCCGCCTTAGTACGATTGGTAATTTTCGTTTGTGGCGTTGAGAAGTCTGATTCATTTCAGCGAATCGGTTCGCTTTGAAGCTTTGATTCAGAGAATCGATTCAATCGAGTAAGTGCTTCCAAAAGTTATTTTTTTGAACAATTTATCATCTCAGTTAGGGAACAATACACAAATTACATAATTAAATGTCCGTGTATCATTTTGTGTATGCTTAAACGGGTTTATGTGTATAAAAGGAACAATCTTTTTAAAGAGGTTGCTAGGAAAAGGGAAAAATTAAGCATGTACATAATCTTAGAAGAGACTCATAGCCTATTTTATGGATTATAATTATACATGTTTCCAAAAGTCCCGCTTTTTGGTTTACGGCCTTATTGTTTTATTACACATAATAAATATTATGCTGTTTATAGCTATGTTTCTCATGAGATTCTGCTTTCAACGTGCCATTTATGTCTTACTCTTTTCCTTTCTTAAATTGAGAATAATATTTGCCAAATTCTGTTAATGGACACCATGTTTTCAATTACGAATTCTATGCTTGTCTATGGAAGCCCGTTCTCGCCACTGAAAAAGAAATATTCCGTAAGTCATAATAATGAGAAACTTTCTCATAATAATGAGTTACAAAGTAATACTATTCTGAAAAAATAAATCTCGTAATAATGAGAAACGTTCTCATAATAATGACTTAACAACTCATAATAATGACTTAGTATCTCATAATAATGACTTAACAACTCATAATAATGACTTAACAACTCATAATAATGACTTAACAACTCATAATAATGACTTAGTATCTCATAATAATGACTTAACAACTCATAATAATGACTTAACAACTCATAATAATGACTTAGTATCTCATAATAATGACTTAACAACTCATAATAATGACTTAACAACTCATAATAATGACTTAACAACTCATAATAATGACTTAGTATCTCATAATAACGACTTAACAACTCATAATAATGACTTAGTATCTCATAATAATGACTTAACAACTCATAATAATGACTTAACAACTCATAATAATGACTTAGTATCTCATAATAATGACTTAATAACTCATAATAATGACTTAACAACTCATAATAATGACTTAACTACTCATAATAATGACTTAACAACTCATAATAATGACTTAGTATCTCATAATAATGACTTAACAACTCATAATAATGACTTAACAACTCATAATAATGACTTAGTATCTCATAATAATGACTTAACAACTCATAATAATGACTTAACAACTCATAATAATGACTTAACTACTCATAATAATGACTTAACAACTCATAATAATGACTTAGTATCTCATAATAATGACTTAACAACTCATAATAATGACTTAGTATCTCATAATAATGACTTAGTATCTCAAAATAATGAGAAACTAATTATTTAATTAATTTAATAAACTCATTATTTTGAGATACTAAGTCATTATTTTGAGATACTAAGTCATTATTATGAGTTGTTAAGTCATTATTATGAGAAAGTTTCTCATTATTTTGAGATACTAAGTCATTATTATGAGAAAGTTTCTCATTATTTTGAGATACTAAGCCATTATTATGAGAATGTTTCTCGTTATTATGAGATTTATTTTTTTTTAGAATAGTATTACTTTGTAACTCATTATTATGGGAAAGTTTCTCAATATAATGAGATATTAAGTCATAATTATGAGAAAGTTTCTCATTATTTTGAGATACTAAGCCATTATTATGAGTTGTTAAGTCATTATTATGAGAAAGTTTCTCATTATTTTGAGATACTAAGCCATTATTATGAGAATGTTTCTCGTTATTACGAGATTTATTTATTTTTAGAATAGTATTACTTTGTAACTCATTATTATGGGAAAGTTTCTCAATATAATGAGATATTAAGTCATAATTATGAGAAAGTTTCTCATTATTATGACTTACGGAATATGTCTTTTTCTCAACAGTGGCGGGAACGGGCTTCCCTACTTGTCTCTACATAAACTTAACTCAAATATAACTTTCTCCATTCGAATGATTCACCTAAGCTTTGGGAATCGGTTCATGCGAATCGATTCTCAAAGCTTTTGAGAATCAATTCCTCCGCGAATCGGACATCATGTTCGCTTGCATTTAGAAAGTGAGGACGACTGAATGTCTCCGTATATATACACACAGACTCAGTGAAAAGTCGCGGTTGTCTACAGACAGATCTGGAGAACTGAAGGCTGTGCCAACATCTTCTGTTTTCATCCACGAAACGGGAAGTCGCGTGATTATTGATGACTTTTGGGGGAAAAAGCCTTCGAATCAAGCATACGGTGATTTTCATGCGTTTCACTGGTAATTTTGAGATTCGTCTTAGTCACACTGTAGATCTTCGAAGGAGCCTCAGATCGGACTATGTTATGTTATGAGAATATGTTACGGATAAAGGCAGCGCTGCAAGACAAATCCACGTTTTCATCACCGAACCTCCGCGAAAATCCCGTTTTGCACGTCATGTGGTGATTCCACTTATGAAAATGACAGGATATGTACCATTTCTTAGCATAACATAAGACAGCGGCGGCGTATTGCAAAATGCATTTCCATATTTCGTACGGCGCGGGAGCGCAACATGTATTTCCTGCGTGAATCCTGTACGCACAGGAAGAGAAATGCATTATAACACACTGTATCAGGCCACGACACGCTCTCCGATCACGATCACATCTGTTTTGTTCATTTAAGCAGCCATTCGCCTTTTATTTTCCTTATCACAGGGTGTCATGCTGATCTGGGGCGAAACATCTCGCTCAATGGTCGTATCGCTTCCTTCCTGATGTTCTTCATCCATGCGAGGATTCACCATGGAAACCCTCAGTGAGCGCTGGTGGACACCGAGACTGGATCCTGGATTGGAAGCAGAGAGGCTCATGGATGTGTAAACAGCTTCGCAGTCCTTTTTGTCGCCTTCATGTCAACTTGCTGAGGCTCGTCTGTGCAGACATCAGAAAGACACAGAGGCGTGTAACTGAGGGCGTTTGTTCGAGAAGTGCCACGGACATGCACGCAAGATCCGATTCAGAGTCCAAACGTGCGAGGCATGGCGATCGGGTGGCGACTTCGGAGCTGATCTCGGGATTGGATGTTACCCGACACGTTTCCGCGTTTCCGCAGCTTTAAAACCCGCGAGGAGTCATAGTTTTCATCGCAGCTCTCACAATCCCAGAATGCCTCGGAACCGGGCCTTTTCTGAGCCGGAGTATTCCGCGGAGTACTCGGCGGACTGTTCGGTCACCCTGCCCTCTGACCCCGGGCAGGCGGTGGGACGCACCCACGAGGTGACCGTGCGCAGTTCTGGCTGCTGCCTGTGTCTGCCGCGGTTCATGCGTCTGACCTTCGCGCCAGAATCTCTGGAGAACCTCTACCAGACCTATTTCCGCCGGCAGCGGCACGAGACCCTGCTGGTGCTGGTGGTGTTCGCGGCCCTCTTTGACTGCTACGTCATTGTGATGTGCACTGTGCTTTACACCAGCGACAAGCTGGCGTCTGTGGCCGTGGCGTCGGTGGGGCTGGCGGCAGACGTGCTCCTGTACTTTCTGTGCCGGTTCGGCCTGCTCCCCGACCGCGTGACGCGCCGCCTGGTGCCCTATGCCTTATGGGTGCTCATAGCGGCCCAGATCTTCTGTTACCTAGGACTGAACTTTGCCCGCTTCCATCAGCCCAGCGACACGGTGGGCTGGCAGGCTTTTTTTAGCTTTTCCTTCTTTTTGACGCTGCCGCTGCGGCTGACCCCTATAGTGCTGATCACGGCCGTGTCCTGCGGCGTCCACACCCTGGTCCTGGGAGTCACTATTGCCCAGCAACAGCAAGAGGACATTCAGGGGGCGGCTCTCGGAAGACAGGTGAGAAAACGGATGGCGAGGAGCGAGATGGTGGCAGTCTTGAGAGATTAAACACTCTTAAAAATAAAGGTTCTTTAGAGGCTTTCACATAAATGGAGTCTTTCCATTCCACAAAAGATACTCTCTTTCAAAAGGAGGTTTTCGCAGTGACTCCGAAGAAGAACCGTTTTGTTCCCCAAAGAACCTTTTTCCACTACACTAAATTTAATCAAATACACTAAAAGTGTAAAAATACACTCCATCCGTGGAATTTTTCCTTTTAAGAAATGTTCACTGAAAGGTTCTTTGGGGAACAAAATGGTTCTTCGACACTCTTCTTCTTGGGATCACTGGTTCCGTGAAGAACCTTTAACATCAATAGAATCTTTCCATTCCACAAAAGGTTCTTTTTATACTCTCTTTCAAAAGGAGGTTTTCACAGTGACTCCGTAGAAGAACCGTTTTGTTCCCCAAAGAACCTTTTTCCACAAAGGTTCTAAATAACCTTTTTCCACTACATTAAATTTAATCAAATGCACTAAAAGTTTCTTTACTGGCATCGACTCCATCCGTGGAATTTTTCCTTTTAAGAAATGTTCACTGAAAGGTTCTTTTGGGAACAAAATGGTTCTTCGACACTCTTCTTTTTGGGATCACTGGTTCCGTGAAGAACCTTTAACATCAATAGAATCTTTCTATTCCACAAAAGGTTGTTTTTATACTCTCTTTCAAAAGGAGGTTTTCACAGTGACTCCGTAGAAGATCCATTTTGTTCCCCAAAGAACCTTTTTCCACTACACTAAATTTAATCAAATACACTAAAAGTTTCTTTACTGGCATCGACACCATCCGTGGAATTTTAAGAAATGTTCACTGAAATGTTCTTTGTGGAACAAAATGGTTCTTCGACACTTTTCTTCTTGGGATCACTGGTTCCGTGAAGAACCTTTAACATCAATAGAATCTTTCCATTTCACAAAAGGTTCTTTATACTCTTTTTCAAAAGGAGGTTTTCACAGTGACTCAATAGAAGAACCGTTTTGTTCCCCGAAGAACCTTTTTCCACAAAGGTTCTAAATTTATTCAAATACACTAAAAGGTTCTTTACTGGCATCGACTCCATCCGTGGAATTTTTCCTTTTAAGAATTGTTCACTGAAAGGTTCTTTGTGGAACAAAATGGTTCTTCGACACTCTTCTTCTTGGGATCACTGGTTCCGTGAAGAACCTTTAACATCAATGGAGTCTTTCCATTCCACAAAAGATACTCTCTTTCAAAAGGAGGTTTTCACAGTGACTCCGTAGAAGAACCGTTTTGTTCACCAAAGAACCTTTTTCCACAAAGGTTCTAAATAACCTTTTTCCACTACACTAAATTTAATCAAATACACTAAAAGTCAAATACACTCCATCCGTGGAATTTTTCCTTTTAAGAAATGTTCACTGAAAGGTTCTTCGGGGAACAAAATGGTTCTTCGACACTCTTCTTCTTGGGATCACTGGTTCCGTGAAGAACCTTTAACATCAATAGAATCTTTCCATTCCACAAAATGTTCTTTATACTCTCTTAAAAATAAAGGTTTCAAAAGGATGCCGTAGCAGAACTATTCCTCAACCTTTCAGTGAACAATACTTCAAAGGAACATTTCGCTATAACCACTTTCTTTTTTGTTATCGACACCTTTAACATCCATAGAATTTTTCTTTATGGAACCCAAAATGGTTCTTCTACGCTCTTAAAAACGTTCCATGAAGAACCTTTAATATCAATGGAATCTCTCCATTCCACAAAATGTTCTTTATAATATTGGAAAAAATAGGTTCTTTAGATTGTTAAATATTCTTCACACTAAGAAAAACATGGTTCTTTTAAGAAATGTTCACTGAAAGATTCTTTGGGCAACCAAAAATGGTTCTTCATTGTGAAACCCCCCCTTTGGGAAGCTTTATTTTTAAGAGTGTAAATGAAGTGGCCGTCTTCTCATCGCACATCTCCTTCTGAGGATTCCGATCAGAGTCGGATTCAGTTGGTGTTAAAGAAAGACTCCGTGACAACAGTATTTATTAAACAAACATATGCATTTTTGTCTATATATATCTCATAACCTTATTGTAAATTGTTAACCTTGATATTTATAACTGGCACTTATAACAAACATTGGCAGGTAAATTTCTCTGTGAGTTACAAATATACCTGCCAATGTTTGTAAAAGAAGTGGCTGTTTATCGCATTCCTAGGGTCTCTTTTTGGTATGGCAAGCCGTTTTGACTTTTATTCATTTTCAGGATATGAACTTGTGATATCAACAATTACATTTTCACTAGTTAAAATGTTAATTCTTGATATCAGGAATTCAATTTCCACTAGTATAAACTATAATTGTTGATATCAAGAATTGTATTTTCACTAGTGAAATCTCTCCATAGGCTGCCATTCAAATTCAGTTGTTGATATCAAGAATTCATTTCTTACTAGTTGAAATTCCAGTTTCACATATCAGGAATACAATTCTTACTAGTAAAAATGTTCATTTCTGATATCAACAATTACATTGTTACTAGTGCAAATGTCTATTCTTGATATCAACAATTGAATTTCTGCTAGTAAAAATGTTCATTTCTGATATCATGAATGTGATTGTTACTAGTAAGAAAGCCGTTTTAGATATCAGAAATAATACTGATATCAGGAATTCATTTTCAGATATCAAAAGTGATGATTGTTACTAGTAAGAATTGTATTCCTGATGTGTGAAACTGGAATTTCAACTAGTAAGAAATGAATTCTTGATATCAACAATTGAATTTGAATGGCAGCCTATGGTGAGATTTCACTAGTGAAAATACAATTCTTGATATCAACAATTATAGTTTATACTAGTGGAAATCTAATTCCTGATATCAAGAATAAACATTTTAACTAGTGAAAATGTAATTGTTGAAATTACAAGTTCATATCCTGAAAACGAATAAAAGTCAAAACGGCTTGCCATAGGCTGGTACAGTTGAATGCATAATATTAACTAATAAAGAACAATTCATTTGTTACAGTAATTATTAACCCTTGTTAATGTTGATTAATGTAAAATATAACTTCTCATTGCTAGTTTCTGTTAGTTTAGGTCCATTAAACAATAATAATAGTAACTTTTTATTTTAATAATGTGTTTGTAAATGTTGAAATTAATATCAACTAAAATTATAAAATGCTTTAGAAGTATTAGTCATTTTTAGTTCAAACAGATTTGATCAAATAATTGGATTTAATGCATAACATAATAATAATTACTATATATATATATAATTTTTTTTTTTTTTGTCATTTTATGTTTTTTAGATGAAATGTGTTACATTTTGTTCACTAAAATATATTGATCATCTGATAAGAGAAGGAACGTTTTCAGGCAGATTGAATTAAATATTCAGAATTAAATTTCTACTGTATAAATCATTACGCCGGATCTCGCAGCCGGAACCTTTCTATCGCACAAAAGTTTCTTTATATCGGAAGTTCTTTAGATTATTAAAATGGTTCTTTTATGAAATGTCCACTGAACGATTCTTCAGGGAACTTTGATTTTTAACTTTTAACCTGCGACCCAGACATGAAGTAGATATATTTAAATTTAGACAAGTTTAGTTACTTGAAGAACAATACTGGACATTCTAATATATGATTTAACTTGTGAACCATCAAGACAACGTTTGTTGTACTGCCATAAATCTGTGCTCAACTGACATGAAAATAATGTTACAAAGCCAAAAATCTGATATGATATAATATCATTTTATATTTTGTCTTTTGATTTTGGGATGAAATATGACTGGGCATGTAGGTGATGCATCACAAATAGTAACTTGATATTAGCTTCTGTGTGTATGAGCGTGTGTCGCGGTGGCACTGCAGTCATAAGATGGTAGAAGGGGCCAGAAGGGCCGGCAGGTGGGTGTCCAGCCGAGGTGCTTCGCTCTTCTTACTCAGCAAGACTGTTTTTGGTACAAACTGCAGCCCCGAGAGACTCAACACAGAAAGCAGTTTATTAGAATACATTACAGAGCAAGAACCTGGAGATCAGCGGCTCATTATTGTGCAGTGCGGGTCCTTCCACCTCACGGAAGCGAAACATGTTGGGGTCATTTCACCATGTTTAGAAATAATGCATATTTTAGGACATTATTTTATTATTATACATAAGTATTTATACAGCATGGTAGTTTTTGATGATTTAAGGAAATACAGTCATTTTTAATTAGTTCTTGACTGTAATTAATGTCAATTATTTGTTTTCTAAATGATATACAGTGGCGGTCAGTGTAAATATATGAAGCAGCACAACTGTTTTCAACATTTGTCATCATATCAGAATGATTTCTGAAGGATCATGTGACACTGAAGAGTGGAGTAATGATGCTGAAAATTCAGCTTTGATCACTGGAATAAATTATATTTTAAAATATATTACAATATAAAATAGGTAATGCTGTTTTCAAATATATCCAGCTTTGGTGGGACTTCTTTTATAAGCATAAAAAAAAAGGTTTCGGCCATATGTGTATGTATTTATATTAGTTTTGACGCTAAGTGAAGAAGGGTTGTGTAAGAGCACTGGACGCGTGTCATGATTGTGCTGTTCTGTCTTGCAGCTGCTGGCCAACATTGTGATCTACTCATGTGCCATCACAGTGGGCGTCATGTCGTATTACATGGCCGACCGCAAACACCGCAAGGCCTTTCTAGAGGCCAGGCAGTCGCTGGAGGTGAAGCTGAACCTGGAGGAGCAAAGTCAGCAGCAGGTGAGAGAAACAACAAGAGAAAACCAAGATAAGGGTGTGATTTCTTTTTTTTTTTTTTTTTTTTTTTATGCTGCGCAATCAGTTCCTTCGCTAGAGATGCTCATCTGATGAACTGTGCAGCATTTCCTGTTTTGCTTATTAAACTTATTTCGATTAATCATACTTGGTCTCACGAAATGGAATTTTTTATTATTTTATCATGTTTCCTGTGGTGCACTTCTAATCTTAATATGATTATTACATCAAATAATTGGGTAACACTTTACAATAAGGTTCATTAGTTAACATTAGTTAACAACATTAGTTAACATGAACTAATAATGAACTGCACTTACTCAGCATTTATTAATCTTTGTTAATATTAATTTCAACATTCACTAATACATTATTAAAATCTTGTTAACATTAGTTAATGCACTGGGAACTAACATGAACAAACGATGAACAACTGTATTTTCATTAACAAACGTTAACGAAGATTAGTAAATACAGTAACAAATGTATTGCGCATGGTTAGTTCATGTTAGTTAATACATTAACTAATGATTAACTAATGAACCTTATTGTAAAGTGTTACCAATAATTGTAATAATTTAGAAATTAAAGGCCATTTTCTCCCTCTGATTTGAACGCTCTGTTTGTGAGACTTCAGTGTAAACGTCTTTGAAAATAAAACGTGGAATCCTTTCGAATATTTTTACCACATTTTTACAATTACAGCCGTCGATATTAACCAATCGTGAAAGTGTTGATTATTGCATTATATTTAGATCTATTCCCATCACATAAAAGGTTGCAGTGATGAGCGTGAATGCAGTGATCTCATCACTGCGACGCAATTTCACTCTCAAACGAAACGCTTTCACCAGAATTAACAATGCAAAGTCGATTTAAATAAAGTAAGAGATTCATCATATAGTGCTGGAGCGTCACTATAACGGGAGTTTTGGCAAGTGTCGAGCTGCGTATAAAGACGGCGTTCTTTCAAGTCAAGGCACCTTTACTTATATAGCGCTTTTTACAATGCAAATTGTGTCAAAGCAGCTTTACAGTAATAATTGGCAAATAATTTTTGACTGCACAGCAGCTCTTAAAGAAAATGGTGTCATTGTCCATCTTATTCTATATATTATTGATTCATTCTGTTGCAAAGATCAATAGTTATTAGTCTAGTTAATTTATGTATATCAGCACTGGAGAAAACAGTGATGTAATCGTCCGGCTCAGTTCACATACAACGACACCAATGCAGGCATATCAAAAACACTGCTGAATATCAAGCAAGTGTCCCCAACTTAAGCAAGCCAAAGGCAACAGCGGCAAGGAACCAAAACTCCAACAAAATGGAGGAAAAAACCTTGGGAGAAACCAGGCTTAGTCGGGGGGCAGTTCTCCTCCGGCCAACAGTGAACACTTGTCCGATACTCAGGCAGAGTTACAGGTCATGAGTCCGATTGGAGTCGCAACAGTCAAAATATTTAATCCAGTTCCTTCTAGTTTAAGATCTTTTTGATCACGCCGGTATGGGACGGTTTGTTGGGGATCTGTGCCGCTGACTGATGAGTCGGTAAGGCCCTCACAGAGATGAGCTAGTTCACACGGTCTCCGCCGACACCCCAGGGCCACGCTGGTTCCCCATCCGGCCCGGACACGGCCCGGATCCGGCCAATCACGTTAAATGGTAAACCTCGGGATAAGCAGAGAGACAAAAATTAGCGTAGACGCCATTCTTCTTCAGATGTAACGAGTACATCCGGTGTTATAGGAAGTGTTCCCGGTTCCGGCTGACCTGATCTGTGCAGCCTAACAATCCTTTAACGGATATGAAGATAAAAATTGATAGTGCGTCATGTGTGTGCCAGGTTAAAAAGATTCTAGATTTAAACTGACAGAGTGTGTCTGCTTCCCGAACAATGCTAGGAAGATCGTTCCAGAGTTTAGGTGCCAAACAGGAAAAGGATCTACCGCCTGCGGTTGATTTTGATACTCTAGGTATTAACAACTGGCCAGAATTCTGAGATCGTAATAGACGTAAAGAGCTCACTCAGATACTGGGGAGTGAAGCCATTTAGTGCTGTGTAAGTAATTAGCAAGATTTTAAAATCTATACGGGAGTAAAAATACTAGGATTATTTAATATGAATTTACCGATTTAAAAATGAAATGCGTTACGTACAGTTTGCGGGGCCCTTGAACAGTTGATTCCTGATCTTTTTGGCCAAAGCCAGTATCGTATTGCGACTTGTGACAGTTACTGGAAAAATGTACCTAGTAAAAATGTAACTAGGACGTTCGTTAAAAATAAACGAAATCCAATTTTCTCTGACATTGGGATCCTTCGGTAGCTTATGCGAATATTTGGTTTTCACAGCCAGGAACAGCACAAACTCTGCGTGGCATCGCAATCTTGTTACTACGACAATCTTATCGTAAACAACCAGGTCTGCTTTCGATCTGCTCGCCAATCAACGACTGAACATCAGTGGGCGGGGCTAATGATGCGATGATGTAAAAGTAGGCGTTGTTGTCTTGCTCCAGAGGCAGTCGTATGAAAACGATCAGATTCAAACAAAGCTTTTTTACAGCTTGATTTATATAAATGCTTTTTTTAATTAATGACGAGGATGGTTTAAGGCATGGAACTTGCAGGATGTATTAAAGATACAAAGACCTCTTACATGTCGAAAGATCAAGGAAAATTTGATTTCTCATGTCAGGACCCCTTAAAAATTCAGTCACATTCGCAAACCTTTAAAAAAATGGGTAACACTTTATTTTACAATGCCGTAATTAGACATTACTACATGTACTTACTATAGTAATAACAGTAAATTATGCATAATTACAAGTAACTAACCCTAAACCAAACCCTAACCCTAACTGTAATTCTATAGTAATTACATGTAGTTAATTAATAACAGTAAGTACTTATTTGAGTAATTACAATGTAACTACGGCACTGTAAAAGTGTAACCAAAAAATGTCACAGGGAAAATAGTGTAGTGATGAGTGAAGCTTCAAACCAAACAGCTTTTTGTCGGTCAACGCAGCGATTTTGCATGACAAACTTGTATCTGTTGTGAAATCTGCATGGGGAAATCTTTCTCTCATGAAATTGCAAGGATTGCTATTGAAATGACTTGATTTTGACTGATAATTCGCTGATCAATGATAGCAAACTTGTGATCGGACGTTTATTAAAACATTTTTTTCATAATATCATATAATGTTATACTAACTTGCTTTTGTTGATCACCTGGTTTGTTTTTCTGTGATGTCATACTACGTAGCCCCGCCCCCAGTAAAGTCCCACCCTGCAAAACTGTATATTAAAGGGTTAGTTCACCCCAAAATGAAATTTCTGTCATTTATTACTCACAGTTCCAAACCTGTAAGACCTTCGTTCACCTTCAGAACACAAATTCAGATATTTGTGATGAAGTCCAAGAGCTTTTTTTTTTTAATCCTATAAAAATTTGTTGAATAAAGTCGTTATTTTTGTTTCGTTTTTGCACAGAAAAAGTATTCTCGTCGCTTCATAGCATTAAGGTTGAAGCACTGCGGTCACGTCGACTATTTTAACGAGGTTTTTGCTATTTTTTTGGACCTTGAAAGTGATAATTTCGATAAACAAAAACTCTTGGATTTCATCAAAAATATCTTCATTTGTGTTCTGAAGATGAACGAAGGTCTCACGGGTGTAGAACGACATGAGGGAGAGGAATTAATGACAGTATTTTCATTTTTGGGTGAATTACCCCTTTAAGCGTCTGATATGCCTGCATTTGTGTGATGTCATACAGGATTTTCAGTTTTTGTGTGGACAGAAAATTGCTTCATGTTTGTGTGTACAGATTCAGCAGTCAGTTTATCACTTACAGAGCAAACAGTTCCTATTAGCGGAAAGTTGAGAAGGAAAATAGGTGTGTGTGTGTGTGTGTGTGTGTGAGAGAGAGAGAGAGAGTGCAAAACAGGCCGATAAGAAGCATATGAGGAGAAACTCCCTGAATACTAATGGAGTAGCAGGGGCTGCTGGGAGACGGGGTCTGCCAGCCAATCAAGGAGCATCCGGCTACAGCAGGTTACCATGACAACCAACCTCCTGAGACGATGTCAGCTGTAATCACACTAGCGAATCCCTCCTCTTGATCCTTTCCAACCTTTATCTTCTTTTATTGTCACACTCTCGGGTGAATATACTGACCTGATATGTTGTCAGCTGCCTTCCCTATTCATGCGTGAGTGTGTGTGTGTGTGTGTGTGTGTGTGTGTGTAGGGGTGGTAGAATGTGTTGGAGGAGAGGCGGCAGTGTGTGGGTGTGTGCGTGCTAAAGGGCTTTGCGTTGTCCTGCTTGTCGTGTCAGAGTCGTACACGTCAATGCCTCGGGGTTGACTGGAGTCAAAGCAAAGCCGCTCATTGTGATCAAGAGAAATATGTTGACTGAAATCCCCTGCTGTGAGTGGACATGTTAACAGGTTGTAATCTGGTGTATGAGTTCCTGGTCAAGGAACATATTTGAACAATACATTTCCATATATTTGTGTGTGTGTTTTCCCCCCTCAAGTTGCATTTCCTTTAGCTTTGAGTGTAGATGTAAGTTTGTTGCTATTTTTGAAAATATCAAGATAAGGCTTTGTTGCTTTTAGTCCATGTTGCTTATAGAGGTGAGTATTGTATTAATTAACTATTCGGTTCCAATTGATTCCGATTCTTATGGATTCCAAGTTTCAATTTAAATATGGTATTTTTTAGAAAAAAAGAAGAAGTCAAACATTTAGATATCAAACGTATTTATTCTGCATATATTATATTGCAGCTGAATACCATGAACAAAAATCAGCAGCCGAAAGAACAACTGACTAATAAATATAAATTTCAAACATTATTAAAGACAAGAATACAGTCTGTAATACAATAAGAACAAATAAGAAAATTGGCAATGAAAAAAAAAGTTAAAATCAAATGTAAATGTTTCTTTTCATAAATAAAACATAGATGAATCCTTAGTTAGAAAAGTATTTGTCAAGATTTTACTTTTTCTTTTGTTCTTCGATTAATGTTAATGACTCACACTGCAGCAGGTTTATTAAAGGGATAGTTCACACAAAAATTACATTTATACTATAATTTACTCACCCTCAAGCCATCCTAAGTGTATACATCTTTCTTCTTTCAGAATATCAGAGTTATATTAAAAAATATCCAAGCTTTATACTGGGAGTGACTGATAACCGAGATTTTGAAGTCCAAAAAAGTGCATCCATCCATGATAAAAGTAATCCATAAGCAGGGTTGGGGAGTAACGAAATACAAGTAACTTAGTTACGCATTTAAAATACAAAATTTGAGTAAGTGTATTTCATTACAGTTACATTTTAAATGGGTGGAAATCAGATTACAGTTACATCTGAAAAGTGTTTTAGATTACCAAAGTGATTACTTTGAATTTTAATGTCATTTAAACAGCAATTGGTGATTCTCTGACTCTGACCGTCTGAAAAAGAGGAGTTAAGTTTCATGTTTTCCACTGTTTTCATGTTTTGTTGTTTGTGAGTCATTTTATAATTCACTCGTCACTGCAACTTTTTCTCACAATTTGTTTTTTTCCCTCTCAATTGTGAGTTTGCATTTCACAATTCTGACTTCTTTTTCTCAGAATTGCGAGATTTAAACTCACAATTGCAAGTTATAAAGTCAGAATTGGGAGATATAAACTTGCAATACTGACTTTTTTTCTTGCAATTGTGAATTTAGTGTAAGTTTATATCTCATAATTCGGACTTTTCTCAATATTGCAAGTTTATATATCATAATTCGGACTTTTCTCAATATTGTGAGTTTATATCTCATAATTCTGACTTTTCTCAATATTGCAAGTTTATATCTCATAATTCTGACTTTTCTCAATATTGCGAGTTTATATCTCATAATTCTGACTTTTCTCAATATTGCGAGTTTATATCTCATAATTCTGACTTTTCTCAATATTGTGAGTTTATATCTCATAATTCTGACTTTTCTCAATATTGCAAGTTTATCTCATAATTCTGACTTTTCTCAATATTGCAAGTTTATATCTCATAATTCGGACTTTTCTCAATATTGCAAGTTTATATCTCATAATTCGGACTTTTCTCAATATTGTGAGTTTATATCTCATAATTCTGACTTTTCTCAATATTGCAAGTTTATCTCATAATTCTGACTTTTCTCAATATTGCGAGTTTATATCTCATAATTCTGACTTTTCTCAATATTGTGAGTTTATATCTCATAATTCTGACTTTTCTCAATATTGCAAGTTTATCTCATAATTCTGACTTTTCTCAATATTGCAAGTTTATATCTCATAATTCGGACTTTTCTCAATATTGCAAGTTTATATATCATAATTCGGACTTTTCTCAATATTGTGAGTTTATATCTCATAATTCTGACTTTTCTCAATATTGCAAGTTTATCTCATAATTCTGACTTTTCTCAATATTGCAAGTTTATCTCATAATTCTGACTTTTCTCAATATTGCAAGTTTATCTCATAATTCTGACTTTTCTCAATATTGCGAGTTTATCTCATAATTCTGACTTTTCTCAATATTGCAAGTTTATCTCATAATTCTGACTTTTCTCAATATTGTGAGTTTATATCTCATAATTCTGACTTTTCTCAATATTGCAAGTTTATCTCATAATTCTGACTTTTCTCAATATTGCAAGTTTATCTCATAATTCTGACTTTTCTCAATATTGTGAGTTTATCTCATAATTCGGACTTTTCTCAATATTGCGAGTTTATATCTCATAATTCGGACTTTTCTCAATATTGCAAGTTTATCTCATAATTCTGACTTTTCTCAATATTGCAAGTTTATCTCATAATTCTGACTTTTCTCAATATTGTGAGTTTATATCTCATAATTCTGACTTTTCTCAATATTGTGAGTTTATATCTCATAATTCTGACTTTTCTCAATATTGCAAGTTTATCTCATAATTCTGAATTTTCTCAATATTGTGAGTTTATATCTCATAATTCTGACTTTATAACTCACAATTGCAACTTTATATCACTCAATTCTGAGGGAAAAAGTCAGAATTGTGAGATAAAAACTTGCAATGACCTTTTTTGTGTTTGTTCCACACTTATTAGTATTCCAAAGTATTCTAAAGTATTTAGATTAAGTTACTAAACTTGAGTAATGTATCAAAATACGTTACAAATTACTTTTTAAAGCATGTATTTTGTAATCTGTAGTGAAATACATTTTAAAAGTAACCTGTCCATAAGACTCCAGGGGTTAAAAAAGGCCTTCTTAAGCCAAGCAATGCATTTTTGTAAGAAAAACATCAATTTTTACAACTTTATAAACTAGAGTTCCAGCGGAACAGTGAACTTTGACCCGGCCCACGACATTCTGTCCCAGATGCGTGTTTCATTTGTGTGAAACTGACTGATAGCTAACATGAGTCAGAAAAGGTCAGATCCAGGAATAAGATTGAGGGTTTTTACCGTTATGTTATTTCCTCTTCTTTCTCTCTTTTTTTTTTTTTGTAAAACTGAAACAGAGTAATAAACATTAATAAATTTCCACCGTTTGCAATATTCTATGAACACGTATGACAAGAGGCAACCTTTTACATTCAGCTTCGCTTAGGATTGTTCACGAATTGCCATTGTTCCAGAATACATGAAGCTTAAATGAACAAAAACGGCTGCAAAAATCCTGATTGGAGCATCCTTAGTAGGTTTATCTGTAGAGTTGCTGTGAGCGACTCCATAATTCATCTATCTTCTATCTTCATCTACGGACTTAGCTATATCTATGGGGGATCCGGCTGTCCTGTATCTGTGCTCGGGCTGGTCTAATTCAGGAGGACCCGTTTAAGATACTGTGGAGCCTGGAGGCTTCAGGGCTTTTTCCTAGCACCCATAACATTGAGCTTTCTAGGGAGTAAGGCTGTGGTGTCACAGGATACACCTAATTAGTTGCTGACTAGGGGTGTAACGATGCACTCATGTCACGATTCAATACATGTCATGATACTGAACTCCCGATATGATACTATCATGATGTTTTATGCCAAAATAAAGAAGAGTTTTATTATTATTATTACTTAATTATACTTAAAATAAAAGTATTATTTTATTATTATAAGGACCCACAAATATTCCCCCATTGCATTATTATACATTATATAGTAGTTTAATGTCACTGAAACTATGTAAACTTTAATTTTCATCCCACACAGTACTTGTTAAGTTAGTACATCCAAAAATTTCAATTCTGCATGTACCCGTTGTTTTTGCGTGTCACACAATCATTTGAACGTCTGTGCTTATGATGAGTCTGTTCATCATATAAACCAGTCGATTGATTATTTTTATGATGCCTTTGTGATATTTTTGGATCTTTTAAGTTTTAGAAGAAGACTTTAAATGGAGGGATTGAATTCTCACAGGTTTCATAAAAATATCTTTGTTTGTTTTTTTGAAAGTTGAACGAAATCTGGTAGGTTTGAAATGACATGAGGGTGAGTACATGATGACAGAATTTATGGGAGAATCGACCCTTCGCAAAGACCCGCCCCCTTTAGTTACTGTTGCTATGTCCGTCACACCATACGCTCTCACGCCACACATCATGAACAAATTATGATAAAAAGTTGCAGTGACGAGTGAATTATAAAATGACTCACAAAACATGAAAACAGTCGTGGATCATCAGGTCATGACAGGACAGTTCAGTTGACAGTTGCGCAATTTTTTGGTCATTTTGTCTTGTTCAGGACAGAACTAAATAATTTTTTTTATGATCCCTCTTAAAAGTATTAAAATGTTGATGAAACTTAACTCCGCTTTTTCAGACGGTCAGAGTCAGAGAATCACCAATTGCTGTTTAAATGACATTAAAATTCAAAGTAATCACTTTGGTAATCTAAAACACTTTTCAGATGTAACTGTAATCTGATTACCACCCATTTAAAATGTAACTAATGAAATACAGTTACTCAAATTTTGCATTTTAAATACGTAACTAAGTTACTTGTATTTCGTTACTCCCCAACTCTGTATATACATATATATATATATATTATAACCCAAAGTTGAAGCATTTCTTATTATTATTATCATCAATGTCGTGCTGCTTCATATTTTTGTGGAAAGCATGATAGATTTATCAGGATTCTTTGATGGCCAGAAAGTTTGAAAATTAATTTGTAACCTTATGTAACAAATGTCTTTATTGTCACTTTTAATCTATTAAATGTGTCTTTTGTTGTAAAAAAAAAAAAATAATCTTTCAGGGCATGGGGCATTGTACTGAAAGTAGTACAGTTTTGTTTCGGTAACTGAAATGAGTTTTAATTAAAGAAACATTTTAACAGTGGTTTATGTGTAGAACTTGTGTGAATGCACATTTACAGTGACAAATACACAAGACCGTTGTGTTCTTATAATCAGTCATTGTTCTTCCTCATACAGGAGCGTCTCCTGCTGTCCATCTTGCCCAAGCACATTGCAGACGAGATGCTTCAGGACATGAAGAAAGAAGCCAGTCAGAAAGAGATGCAGCAGTTCAACACAATGTACATGTATCGGCATGAGAATGTCAGGTGAGTTTGTTACAGCGTTTCAGTAAATAAGGGCAAAGCTTGATGCAGATTGTTTCTAAAAAGAGCCTTTTACTGTATTTCTGTTGCAGTATTCTGTTTGCAGACATCGTGGGCTTCACACAGCTGTCCTCGTCCTGCAGTGCGCAGGAATTGGTCAAGTTGCTTAACGAATTGTTTGCCCGCTTCGACAAGCTAGCGGCTGTGAGTTACTGTTATCTGTTTGCATGCATTTTTCAATACACATTCAAGATTACAAGATTGAATTGTTTTTGGTGTCTAATGATTTTAAGATATTCATATGGAGCGCAACAGTAGAGTTTAAAGTAAAAGTCACATTCATTTAAATAAATAAATGAAATAATCCTGAAGACATAAAACATTATGAATGACTTAGTCAATTTTGTAAGATTTTTTTTTTGTTAATACTTTGATTTAGCAAGGACACATAAAATTGATCAAAAGTGACAGTACAAACATTTATAATGTTACTGTAGGAATCTTTTTCCTCCTCGAAGTAGAGACCAGGAGACCTTGGGATAACTTTCAAGCAGAAGTTACTCTTTATTGAGAAACGTGCTGTGCGTCGCTGTAGTCCAATTCTCTCTAAGCTAGTGTACATTGCAGTTTTAAATATATTCAGCGGGTTAGGGATACATACAGTATAGGTGGAGACAATCACTCTTTCCCGGCATTTCCCCAGCCCTGATTTAATCAGCATTACAGTGTCATTCAAATGCAGGGGTGCTAATCAGATCAGTCAACAGTATTGCCCATACCTTCACATTATCATAGAGACAAAGGCACAGCTGTGCCTTGAGCTTGTCATGCCAAATAGTCAGAAAAATACCTACAGACAAAAGGTTAATGTCTCAGACACCTGGGCTTCCTCCTTAGACTGTACCTCAAACGCAATGTACCTAACTTTTTACAATTTGTAATCCCACATTTCTGTTTCAAATAAATCCTGTTCTTTAGCACTTTCTATTCAAAGAAAATAGAATAGAGTAATAGAGTTTCCATAAAAATATAAACGGTTTTCAACATTGGTAATAATGAGAAATATTTCTTGAGCATCAAATCGGCATATTAGAATATTTTCTGAAGGATCATGTGACACTAAAGACTGGAGTAATGATGCTGAAAATCCAGCTTTGATCACAGGAATAAATTGCATTTTAAAATAAATTACGACAGAAAACAGTTATTTTTGATTAAATAAATGCAGCCTTGTTAAAAGTAAATCCAGGCTGAAAACAAGATATTCCAGACACGGGAGAAACAGGACAAAAACAAATGCACACGTAACATCCATAGAAGCACATCACTAGACAAAGAACAAGAGAAATGCTGGGGATAAACACGCAAGCTAACAAGACTGGCACAAGGAACAATGAATAGCTATGGTAACTAACGAGGGTAACTGTGGAAACAAACAAGGGAGCAATAGAAACAAAGAAAACAGGAACTAATCACAGGAAGACAAACAGCAGGAACAAAAGGAACATGAATAGGCTTCAAAATAAGAGTCCTTAAATGTGGGACAGGAGAAAACAAGACAGGAGTTGTAACCAAGGAGTGGATTCCAGATGCTCCACAAACACTTAGCAACAGAGGTGGACCAGGGGGATTGATGGAGGGCCAGGCCCCTGAGGAGGAAGTAGGCCTGGTAACCAAGGTGGTGCAGGCAGAGCAGGGTATAACAGGGTGGAGCAAGCGGAACTAGAAGCCACCACAGCGGACAGAGCAGGTGGAACTGAAGACCACCACGGAGGAGCAGGAGATCACCAATGTAGAGCGGGATATCACCAGAGCAGAGCAGGAAGAACTGAAGACCACCACGCAGGAGCAGGCAGAAATAGACCACATCAGAGGAGCAGAAGGAACTGAAGACCACCGTTGTGGAGCAGGCAGAACTAGACAACACCACATAGGAGCAGGAAGAACTGAAGACCACCATGGAGGAGCAGGCAGAACTAGACAACTCCACAGAGGAGCAGGAGGAACTGAAGACCACCATGGAGGAGCAGGCAGAAGTAGACAACTCCACAGAGGAGCAGGAGGAACTGAAGACCACCATGGAGGAGCAGGCAGAACTAGACAACTCCACAGAGGAGCAGGAGGAACTGAAGACCACCATGGAGGAGCAGGCAGAACTAGACAACTCCACAGAGGAGCAGGAGGAACTGAAGACCACCGTTGTGGAGCAGGCAGAGCTGAAAACCACCACAGTGAAGCCGGTGGAGCTGAAGACCACAGTGGATCGGGCATCACAGGGGAAACAAGCCCAGAGAGTTCAGATAAGATCACTGTAACATGTAGCACAGAGAGTTCAGGGACAGCTTCAACAATCGTAACAAAGGATGCCGAGAGTCCAAAAGTGGCCTCCATGGCCGTAACTGGGCAGACAGAATGTTCATAGACGGCCTCCTTGGCCGTGACAGAGAGCATAGAGAGTTCCAAGATGGCCTCCTTAGCAATGACACGACAGGCAGAGATTTCAGGAGGAGATGCAGCCACTTCGGGAGGAGCTATAGTGGTCACAGACACCTTGGAGCAGGAGAACTTTGTGAGGCCCAATTACAGAAGATGGCAGCCGTTGTTACTGGAAGCGCTGCCAATGGTGGCAAAACCTCTGGGACAATCGAACTTGGGACCACAAGGCTTGGAAGTGCTGAGACCACTGGACTTAGAAGTGCTGGGACCACCCAAACCAGTACCACTAGACTCGGAACCACCGCACTTGGCGGAACAATCTTCCTCCACCTCCCCCACAGTGAAGGTAGAACGTTTTAACTGAAGGACGTAATCCTAGAACTCACACAGCAACCCTCAGGGACCAGTAAGGAGAAGCGTTGATTGAAAATCGTTATTTAGTCCATGGCAATAGAAATCAATGAGGGCAAAGTCCAGGAGGTCAGTCAGATAAGCATTGTCTCTTGTGTGGTCCTCAAGGGTAGTGCCTTGATGGAGCTGGATTAATCTTACTGCTGGATCCATCTGGTCTGGTGTTCTGTGACGTGGCTTTTCTAGAAATGAGGGAGCGTCGGATCCAAGTGCAGAATACATGACTTACAAAAGTAAGTCCAGGCAGAAAAAAGGATATTCCAAACACAGTAGAAACAGGACTAAACAACTGCACATAACATCCATAGAGGATGTCACCAGACAATAGTGATGGCCCCTTTCAAAGAGAGGCTACAGAGCTCCCAGCTCCCACCCTCTGAAGCTGTATCCCCCAACCACACCCTAACCCTATCTCTCCACCCATTAAACAGATTAAGCTCCACCCTGGAGCTCCAGAGAACTCTGCAGCGAGCACTACTTACTTTCAAAGCACGCTTCAAAACCTTTGGGATTCATTTGTTTCGAACCAGTGATTCGGAGCATGTATTTAACTGCCAAAGTCACATTATTCTAGTGTCCAGAGTCAAGTGAAACAATGTGTGTGTCTCAATCAAGTTCACGGAAGTTCTGTTGCTGTATATAACAAAGTATTTATCATAATGTACTTTTAAATAACAATAACAAATAAAGTCAGAAAGATATCAGTTCTGCTGTTGTTCATAAATATCAGTAGAGATGTTGTACAATGAGGACGTTGTGATGAGTCATCAGTGTCCCATTGTGTAGTGAGCCAGGGCCTTACTGTCCTTACCAGTGCCTGACTTCATGTACACAAATATATGGATTTATGACCTAGGGAGCTGATTGAGACGCACCCAAAGAAAACATGAACTAATTACAGTAAGACAAACAATAGGAACAATAATAGGACAATAGTCTCTGTTAAGAAAATGAAAAATACTCCCAGAACCAAGGCAGCTGAAAATAAGGACATACACGGTTGCACTCTATTGACGATTTATTGGCTATTGGCTGATCATTTTTTTGACCAGTAAAGCCTGAGGAAATGTAAAGGTGCTGTACTTTCTTTCATCATCAGAAATACCACCAGTTGAGGATCAAGATTCTTGGCGACTGCTATTACTGTATTTGTGGCCTTCCAGATTACCGTGATGACCATGCGGCCTGCTCCATCATGATGGGCTTGGCTATGGTTGAGGCGATTTCGTAAGTGATGCATGATCACTGTTCATGAACTGTCATAAGAATTGTTCATGGAAATTAGTGACCGGTTCATAACAATTATTTATAAATAGCTTAAGATTGGCCTGCTTGAATATGACAAGGTTTGACACATTCATCTGGATTTCAGATATGTTCGAGAGAAGACTCAGACCGATGTGGACATGCGTGTCGGGGTGCATTCTGGGACAGTCTTGGGCGGGGTGCTCGGACAGAAGCGCTGGCAGTATGATGTGTGGTCTACTGACGTGACGGTGGCCAACAAGATGGAGGCAGGAGGAATACCGGGGTAAAGATACACTAGATTTGGGCATTTCATACCGACAGTAGGACTGCACAATATCGAAAAATACTGACATTGCAATAATTTGTTTTTCTGTGTTACACAGTAGTGACCATCAAAAGTTCAATTAAAACACCAAAATATGAGGAAAATATTTTATAAAAACAACAAAAAGGTCACTGGAAGTAAATTCGACTACAACATAATCAGTTCTTAAAGAGATAGTTCACCCAAAACTGAAAAAGTTCTGTCTTCACTTACTCACCCTCAAGTTGTTCCAAACATGCGTGAGTTTCTTTTGTTTACCACAAAAGAAAGAAACATGAGGGTTGAGTTAATGAGAACAACATTTTCAGTTTTGGATAAACTATCTCTTTAAAATTTGCTTGGTTCTCTCTTGTTTTTGCATGTGGTCATAATTTTTTTGTGTGTCGGCACAATTTGGCTTGTTTCATTATGTCATCACAAACACAACTACACAATACACTTACAAAATCATTTGCAAATTTTAGGGTACAGATGTCAGTTTTCCTAGGCCAGACATCACTTTTTGCCAATACTGTATATTGTGATATGAAAAAATACAGAACGTTTTACCTGATGATTTGAATAGCTCTATTTGGAAAAAATTAATGATTATGATTTTGTTAAAGGATTATTTCACTCACCCCCATGTCATCCAAGATGTTCATGTCTTTCGTTCTTCAGTTGAAAAGAAATTAAGGGTTTTGAGGAAAACATTCCAGGATTTTTCTCCATATAGTGGACTTCACTGGGGTTCAATGAGTTGTCAGTTTCAGTGCAGCTTCAAAGACTCTACATGATCCCAGATGAGGAATAAGAGTCTTATCTTGAGAAACGATCAGTCATTTCCAATTTATATATTTTTGAACCACAAATGCTCATCTTGCGCTGCTCTGCTATCCGCCATGCATTATGTAATCACATTGGAAAGGTCACGTGTGATGTAGGCGGAAGTACAAACTCCATCTCATTTTCTGCTTCAACTTCAAAATTGTCCGATTGTAATGCGGAGCCAGTAGGATGGGATCCAAATGCAGCTTTATTACAAACGTGGTCAGAACAGGCAAAGGTCAAACAGTGGCGAACGGGTATAAAGGAGGATAGGCAGAATCGTAGTAAATACTCAGGCGATTAGATCGAGGCAGGCGGCAGGCAAACAACAGTCCGTAAATCCAACAAGGTAGGCAGCGAACAATCAACAATCGGAACAGACAGGCAGAAAACAAGACCAGGAAAACAAGACACGGGGATAACCGCTCAGAATTGACAGCGGTAATCAAATCAAAACTTCACGTGAATGTGTATGTGAGTGGTGCTTAAATAGTGAGAAGTGATATGGATCAGGTGAGAGCGCAATCAGACCAGGTGTGAAGACTTCTGGGAAATGTAGTGAGAGTGATTGAGGTGGAAGTGTATGTGTGTGAATTATGGGAAATGGAGTCCGGTAACAAATAACAGTTGCACAGTAGAGTGTCCTCTTGTGGCCATGGTAGGAACTTCGGCTAACACCGTTTTACCTTTTTTTGGAAGACCGTTTGACTTAGTCTTTGCACGTTCATTTAAACACTGGATCGATACTTCCACCTACGTCACACGTGACCTTTCCAACGTGATCACGCATATTGAGAAAAATCCTGGAATGTTTTCCTTAAAAACCTTAATTTCTTTTCGACTGAAGAAAGAAACACATGAACATCTTGGATGACATGGGGGTGAGTAAATTGTAATTTACATGCGAACGACTACTGTAAATACTGTATCATGAACTATAAATGATGCGCTTCACTCTGAAGCCGGTACATTTACTTAATTAAATCACAGCCTGAACTCCATTTTATTTCGATATATCATGCAGCCATATCGGACGGCTATTCATTCATGAGCGTATCCAAATGCCCTCTGACACTTAGTGAAGACAGACGGCAGATCAGTCACCGCAAGAAGTGACTCAGACAAGTGTAAATGCATCCGGTTGTTCAGGCCACTGAACTTTAGTCCTCCCTAACTGAACTTCGCCCACATACTCTAAACTTTAGTTAGTTCGCCCTGAGTTTCCAACACATGAACAGAACAGCAAGTATTGTGCAATCAGCAGAACAACTGGTTATGTCTGCCAGTAACGGACTCAGAAAACAGGCTGTGCTTGAACTCAAATGTTTGTGGTAGGCGAGTGCACATCTCCCAGAATACCCTGGAGTGTCTGCACGGGGAATTTGATGTGGAGCCAGGGAATGGAGGAGACCGCTGTGAGTACCTGAAGGAAAGGGGCATTGAAACATACTTGGTGTTGGTGCCCAAGGGACCCGTGGGCAAAAATGGCATCAATGGAGTAGTGAGTGTCATTTCCTCTTACTGTCATTTCCATCTCTGTGTGTCTCTCTCATTCTCACGCTCTCTCTCTAATGTTTTTTCCAGAAGCTTTCAGTGACGTCATCGAATGGGAATTCTCCATTACTGATCAACACCACGGAGTGTAATGGGAGCGTCCACACGGCATGTACCACACCGGAGGATCCAGAGGAGCTGGATACACGGGTATTAACATGATGATCTCGCACACTAGCTATGTTTCATCCACCAAAAACAGCTGTATGGAAATTCTAATAAAAGGCGTACATGCTCAATTTAGGTACATAAATTTTATCCGATGCAGATAAACTACACATTTCCTCGTTGCATGCCTTTGCCTCAACATGTGATTGGACTAACCAGCGCTCCAATCACATTGCACAGCATCTCAAATGTTGGTTGGACGTTCTAAAATGCCTAAGGTTTAATTCCCTCCCAGAAGCATCTCACATGATTGTGTTCACAAACACCAGTAGCCACATTTCCATTACCCTTTAAATTGCGCAAATTGAATGATTCGAGGCCCCCTCAGAGCGGGTCGAGTAGGACCTGGGTAGAGGGGTTTCATTGGTGCCGTGACCCGGATTCAAGGCCCGCTCAAGGCGGGTCGAGTAGGACCCGGGTAGAGGGGTTACATTGGTGCCGTGACCCGGATTCGAGGCCCGCTCAGAGCGGGTCGAGTAGGACCCGGGTAGAGGGGTTTCATTGGTGCCGTGACCCGGATTCGAGGACCGCTCAGAGTGGGTCGAGTAGGACCCGGGTAGAGGGGTTTCATTGGTGCCGTGACCCGGATTTGAGGCCCGCTCAGAGCGGGTCGAGTAGGACCCGGGTAGAGGGGTTACATTGGTGCCGTGACCCGGATTCGAGGCCCGCTCAGAGCGGGTCGAGTAGGACCCGGGTAGAGGGATTTCATTGGTGCCGTGACCCGGATTCGAGGCCCGCTCAGAGCGGGTTGAGTAGGACCCGGGTAGAGGGGTTACATTGGTGCCGTGACCCGGATTCGAGGCCCGCTCAGAGCGGGTTGAGTAGTACCCGGGTAGAGGGGTTACATGTATATCGCAAAAACGTTTTTATGCTTGCATGAGGTGGTTTATCAGGCAATTGGAAAAAATGAATATTTCACAAAACTGCAATGGAAACAGTTTTTTTCCCATTTACAGGTCATCTGACGTATGTAAAAGTCGATCATTCTTTAAAGATGGCGCTGTATGTTTGGACAGAAGACGAGAGTTCTTCATTAAACTCATTTTTATGATATTTGTATTACGGGACTATTCTCAACAACAAAGAAATGCCACAATTTGAATTGATCAAGACCTCGAAGCAGATAGGAGGGAGAAACACCCAGAAACACCTCATACGTGACCGCTCCAAAGTATAAGGGGCTTCCTTGCTATAAATTCTTGGATAACACGCATATGTGATTAAAAATAATACAAATACATAAAGCTACCAACATCCATTGGCATGATTTTTGTAATGACTTATCGCGAGAGGAAAAAAAGATGTTTTAATCGCATAACATCGGTTAATGGAAACACTGTCATTTCGCAATAGATTTGATCAATATCTAGAAAATATCTCAAACTTTTTGCGCAAATCTGTAATGGAAACACGGCTAGTGTTTATTTGCACTTCGTCTGATCGCTCTGAAACACAAGCCATTTATGATGTAGGAAAAAAGAGCCATAGTTTCTTCCCCAATTGCAGCAACTTCCGTTTTTATTAGATATTTTGCACCAATTTCCTAGGAACACATTGGATTGAAATGGCGCTTTATTCACAAATGATTTATGCATTAAATCTGCAACTTTGCATGGAGTTATAGCTACTGACATTTGGAACTTTTCTAATAACCAACGGAATCTGTTTAATTAGTCTCTTACTTAAAAGGTTTCTTAATTACTGAATATAATTACAAAGCATTTTGCTTCGGTCCCTAAAAAAATTGCATACATGAAGGAAACTTCTGTTTGTGAATAGTGTTACGGTTGTAATAAATAAGTTGCTAGGTGTAAATTGTATGATATGTATTAAAGTTAATGTGAAAGCATTTATAACCTATTTTACACAAGCGTTCCAACGTTTTTGATCAGTAACATTTCTAAACAAGAAAGAAATTAATACTTTTATTCAGCAAGGATGCAGTAAATGTATCAAAAATGACATTCATAGACCCGGTTTCACAGACAGGGCTTAGATTAAGCCAGGATTAGGCCTTAGTTCAAAGTAGCTTTTATAAATGTGCCTTAGGGGAAAAAACATTACTGATGTACATTTTTAGACTAAGCATATTTTAAGATATAAAGAAAGTTACTTTCAGTCAAAACAGCTCAAACGTGCATTTTAGTCTGAGACTAGCTTAAGCCTTGTCTGTGAAACCGGGGGATAATGCTGTTTATTTGAACTTTCTATTCATCAAAGAATCTTGATCATGATGCAAGTTCTTGAGTATCAAATCAGATTTCTGAAGGATCATGTGACAATTCAGCTTTGATCACAGGAATAAATTACATTTTAATTTATATTCACTTAGAAAACAAATTGTATAATGTATAATATACATATAATAAATAAGATATAAATAAGAGATAAATAAGAGACACTACTTTCAAAAACATTAAAGGAAACTTTTGAACAGTTCTCAATTTCCATAATCTGGCATTTCATAATTAGTGTGAAGGGATCTATAGGGATGCATTGTTTCATTTAACAATATTGTCATGCTGAAAATGTGTTGCTCTTGAATTTTTATGTATTTGGCATAAATAAGTGATCACGCATGCAGATCACACATCATAGACTTGTTCTCATGAACAGACAGCGTGTGAGCTTGTGTGTGTTTGGTCGCAGGTGGTGAACCCCTCATTTCCAAACCCGCGGCGTCGCTTACGTCTGCGTGATCTGGCTGAGAGAGTGATCGACGCTCAGGAGAATGAACAGGAGCTCAATAAACTCCTCAATGAAGCTCTGCTGGAGAGAGAGACCGTACAAGCGTACGTATTGTGTGTGTGTGTGTGTGTGTGTGCGTGTGTGTGTGTACCAACAGAGCAGAAAGACGCATGTCCGATAATAGAGTTATAAAGTTTTGAGTTCTTCAACAGCATCTGTGAACATTGTGGTTACAGAAAGGCATTTACAATAGCTAGAATACAAATAATGCAAATAATCAATTACAGAATGCCATAAATCGCTTAACTTTCTTTAAAGTACACTTTTAAAAAGAGAACTTTCTATGGAAATAATATACTTTAATATTGAATATAATGAATGCAATGTTTTTGGACAGTTATTTGCTTGATAAATGAAAATATAGTTTAAATTTATATTAAATGTAAATAGCTGAACTTAAGAGACCACTTAAGTAGGACTTAAGTACATCTTTGTATGTAATTTCATAAGTACTTTTATTGTCTTTGAGAGATATTTAAATTTACCGCTGAACGTACTTACAAGCATTTATGGTAAATTAAAATATACTTTAATGTAATTTCTATTTGTCATGCATTTAAATATATTTGTAATTACACATTTGAAATGATAAAGTTGCAGTTTAGTACATTTAAAAAATATTAACTCAAAATAGTTAAAATTATAATCAAGTTCTTTGTGTTCTTCGGTGTGTTTTTCAACACAACTTCTATAAAGAAAGCCAAAAGATTATAAAAGTAATGATTTAAAATAAAACATTAATTTGAAAAAAAAAAAAAAAACTTTTTAAAAGTGTACTTAAGTGTCGTGAAAATGAACTCTCTTTTATATCCATGAAAGTGCTGGCCTTTTATTGCATTAATATTATATTATCTACAAATACAATGTTTTAAAAATATACTTTTAAGACTTGAAGTACACCACAAGTTCACATTCAGCACATGTATTTTTCACTGTGGTTGTGTTGAACTCCTGTATGTTTCCTTGTACACTTCAGGCTGAAAGGGAAGTACACTAATCCTCTGTCCCTGCGCTTCACGGATCCGGAGCTGGAAACACGTTTCTCGGTGGAGAAGGAGAAGCAGAGTGGAGCCGCTTTCAGCTGCTCGTGTGTGGTGCTGCTCTTCACTGCTGTCATGGAGGCCCTCATTGACCCCTGGTCAGTTAACTATTAACAAATCACCCCACAAACACGGTCAGCTTCGTCCGAGCCTGCTGTTTTAGCAGCCAAAGGTCAACGAAGGCCAGTCGTAATCTATTTACAGCTATTATAGCATCTGTTTATTGGTCTAAAAATAAGGTCCTGTTGCTACTTAGCGTTTCCCTTTGTCTCTGGCTTCGAAATATCCACCTTCATTCATTCGTGGCTGGGAATCATACGGATTTCCTGATTCAATTAGAGTCTGATTTTGATTTGATTCCAGTTCATCTGCGCAGACCCTGTACTACAAAAAGAAGTACACTTTAGCATAGTTTCAAAAATATACTTTAAAACTATATACTTAAGTGCAAACTGAATATTTTATGTGAATGTTTTTGTAACGATGAGTCAGCGGGGTGAGATCCAAGTACGAGCTTTATTAACAAAACGTGGTCAAACAGGCAATGGTCAATCAGACAGCAAACAGAAGTGGCAGGGAACAGGCAGGCTCGTAGTAATAATCCAGGCAATAGGTCAAAAGGCAGGCAGAAAAATATCAAAAGACAAAGAAACAGGCAGAATCCAAACAAGACAGAGGTAAAATGTTATGCAGGGATGAACAAGACCTAGCAACTAAGTGTGTGTGCGCTGGACTTAAATATGGTGGGATAATGAGAATCAGCTGGAGCAGTGATCAGTGACAGGTGCGGGGATTCTGGGAAATGTAGTCCGGGTTTGAGAGTGAGTGTGTGGTGCATAGTCCTTGCTGAGGTGCCCTCTAGGGGAACTAACGGGCATTTCAGCTGGCGATGGTTACAGTTTTTGTATTATTTATAATTAAAATTAATTTATTTCAGTTTAAATGCATATTAAATGCAATTAGTTGAACTTAACAGTGCTTTTGTGACTTAAGTAGGACTTATATATGTATTTTAAAATTATTTCTATTGTCAATTAAAAATGGTTAAAGTGAATGTACTGCATTTATGGTAAACTAAAGTATACTTTAATGTAATTTCTATTGAAACTTGTATGGCGTGTATTTAAATTTATTTGTATTTACACATTTGGAATGATGAAGTTGCGATTCAGTGCATTTAAAATATGTTAACGTTCAATGTAAAATTAATAACACACTACAGTTAAAATTATAATCAAGTACTTTACATTTAATTCAGTATGTCAGTCAGCACATCAAAATAAGTGTACTTCTTTAAAGCACGATAAAAGGTTATTAAAACATAATTTAAAGTGTACTTTAGCTTACAGTAATCCAATAAGAGATGCGGAATAACACTTATGAAACACCAGGAACGAATGAACACTACACAAATCAACGAAACGTTATCACAAGAACATGAACTTGAGGGTGTAAATACACCGAGGGACGATCATCAACAGAACAGGGAACAGGTTTGAACTAAGTAGAAACCATGAAAACTAACAAACGACAAGGGCTGTGTCCAAAATCGCCCCCTATACCCTTAAATATGGCACTATTTGAGGGGACAGCCATTTTTAGTGGTGTCCAAAACTATAGTGGAGTATCAAGTCCACTCATTCAATCCCATGATGCACCGCAATAACCAGTGTACAAGTCATGTGCACTCAACGGCTAGAGAATACCCATAATGCACTGTGAGAATTGAACCGAATGCACTTGCGGCCGAATTATCCATCCATTTTCCAAACCACTGGTCCAATGTGGCTACAGCATAATATCATACAGGTATAAATTCCTTTATTACATTGTTTAATTAAGGTTATACATAGTTTCCATGACATTACTACTAGAGCTGCCAATTTGCTAAATGATTTAAAGATCGTTTAAAGAAATGATAAAGAATTAAACAATAAGACTGAACGTGTTGAGCTATATTACAATAATTAGTTTTCTGTCTATAAATGTATCAAAACAGATGTTCTTGTCTGTGTTTCCACATGTAATATATATTAAAGAGTCTTTGGTGTTTCCATGGTTTCTACAAAATAAAACCATAAATGCGGATATGACGTCATTGACAGGCGACTCCCTCACAGATCCTTGGTTAAAATGGAGATTTTCTCACGATTTACAAATAGTTGGAAACATTTGGCATATTTTAAGTACTGAACTGAACAAAATATATAACACTGACCCAGTGGTTTTACTATTTTACTACAGAAATCTTACATATTGAAGCTTTAAGAAACATATCCATGAAAGTGTACCTTTTATTTCATTGATATTATATTATCTGCAAGTACAGTTTAATACTTTTAAGATTTAAAGAACAGAATAAGTGCATATTTAATACTTATTAAGCACACTTTTTGAACCGCATTAGGGTAGGAATGGCCAGTTTGATGCCATTGTGGTGTTTTTTATTGCTGTATTACTGAGTGTTCTCATGTCTTTCTTTTCATCTACTTTTCTCTGCACAGGTTGGTTGCAAACTATGTAACACTGGCCGTCGGGGAAGTCTTGCTGCTTATTCTTACTATCTGTTCGCTGGCAGCCATTTTCCCTAGGGTGAGTTACTGTTCTGACACCTCCTTTAACCAAAAATCAAGCCCAAAGTTGCCTATAAGTGGACAACACAGCAAGAACGCTCTTTATAAACATAGACTAAACACAGCAGAGCGAGACACAAGCTCAACGTGTCCATCAAGCACAGGTTTACATAGAAAAACAATGGAAAAGTAGCACAGTGGAATGGAAAAACGCCACTGAGTTTAGCGAAACAAAATTAACAAATATATCATAGATGGTAATAAACACACTTGTTCACTGTACAGTGCTGAAATAGACACATATCTTGTGATACAACAAATAAATGCATTTGTACTCCGCAGAGAAAATATAAATGAGTCCATTTATGCATTTTTAATAACTTTTAACACTGTTATTCAGTGGCGCTTACTGACAATTATAAGCCGTTTGATCAGTTAGAGGCTGCACAAAGAGCTCTACCGGTTTCACTGTGTGATCGCATGTGTGTCAGAGACTGCTTGACTATGGAAGAGAATTTATGCCACACAACAATGCAGTCGTTACAAAGGAAGCGAGGAAAGACATGCAATATTATTGAAACAAACATTCACTTAGACTGATGAATGCATCTCTCGTCGCAAAACCTGATTTTAACAAGTACAACGTGTTCCTGGATCAACATCTTTGTTTCCAATCAGTCAGTCATATTTGATGAACAAGTTTACAGTTTATGTCAAGTTTAGGCTTGCTGTCATGGTTAGGTTCAGGGTTGGGTAGGTTACTTTTAAAATGTATTTCGCTACAGATTACAAAATACATGCTTTAAAAAGTCATTTGTAACGTATTTCGTTACATTACTCAAGTTTAGTAACTTAATCTAAATACTTTAGAATACTTTGGAATACTAATAAGTGTGGAACAAACACAAAAAAGGTCATTGCAAGTTTTTATCTCACAATTCTGACTTTTTCCCTCAGAATTGCGTGACATAAAGTTGCAATTGTGAGTTATAAAGTCAGAATTATGAGATATAAACTTGCAATACTGAGAAAAGTCAAAATTATGAGATATAAACTCACATACTAAATTCACGATTACAAGAAAAAAAGTCAGTATTGCAAGTTTATATCTCCCAATTCTGACTTTATAACTTGCAATTGTGAGTTTAAATCTCGCAATTCTGAGAAAAAGAAGTCAGAATTGTGAAATGCAAACTCACAATTGTGAGGGAAAAAAACAAATTGTGAGAAAAAGTTGCAGTGACGAGTGAATTATAAAATGACTCACAAAACATGAAAACAGTCGAAAACATGAAACTTAACTCCACTTTTTCAGACGGTCAGAGTCAGAGAATCACCAATTGCTGTTTAAATGACATTAAAACTCAAAGTAATCACTTTGGTAATCTAAAACACTTTTCAGATGTAACTGTAATCTGATTACCACCCATTTAAAATGTAACTGTAATGAAATACAGTTACTCAAATTTTATATTTTAAATACGTAACTAAGTTACTTGTATTTCGTTACTCCCCAACCCTGGTTAGGTGCTTCTACATCAGTGTTATTCACATATCATTCCCCTCTGACTTTAACAGTTGCCTCTCACTGCAGTACACAAGATCCAGGGGGAGGAGACGGGATATAAAGTGGGAGGAGTTGGAGATTGCAAGCGGAAAAACTAAATGCTACGCTAGCGACGAAACAGATATCCATCAAAGCATTTTTACATTGTAATCCTTTTATTTTTAATATTTGGCATGTGCAGGGAGTACACGCGTTTTGCACTCACCTACAGGCACATATCAGTAACGCGCTCTTTAAATAACAAAAAAAAATCCTGCGCCATTGACTTTAGAGCAGATTTTTGTTGGTCAATGGCGCAGTAGTTTTCAGCTGCCTCAAAATAACAACGTGCCAACAACACCTCGTTTTCAGACCAGCACGCCCATGGGCGAACAGAAGCATTTGCTATTTAAACAACACGGCGCAGGACGTGAAAATGATAACTGTCAGGCTAAAACTAGAAAAAAGCACTTGCTTCGGGTGCATCTAAACTTGACGTAAACTGTAAACTTCTCAAATATTATTGGTTGATTGGAATGTTGTTCCAGGATCAATTAAGATGTTGATGCGGGAACATATTGTACTTGGTTAAATCAGGTTCTGCGGATAGGGATACGGTTAGGACTGAATTTTCCGCCTGGAATGTTGCTCCAGGATCAACAAAATATGTTGACTCCGCAACATGTCTAACTCAGAAGTGCCAACTACTCTGTGTATAATCTCACAGTTTGAAGCATCTGTCATACGAGTGCATGTGCCGTCATGAATATTTACTATTTTTCATAGGATAAGTCATCCACGTCACATTCTGTGAACCTGCAGCGCTGTTATTGCAGTGGGACCAGTTTAACCAGTGTTTATTACAATTAAATGAAGCCTGTATTATTGAAGGTTTCCATGCAGGGTCACTCTTAGATGCATATTAAGTGATTTCTCTAGATTTATAGTAGAATTTGTTTATTTATTGATTGTTGCCATCCCTATGAAATCACTGGGTCTTACCTGGCCACTCCTGAAAAAAAAGTTCTGGCTTTTGTGTAAAGGGTGAGATTTGCTGAACATTGCGTGATTATGATTTCCATTCGGCTCTGGGGTCGTGCTGAAAAAGTTTCCATGTCTAATGCATCTTTGTCAACTTCTTATGTAATATTAATGTGAAGAGTTACATGAGTGAAATGCTGTTCCCGAGGCTCATCCTCTTCCTAGGTCAACATGAAGTTACCAGTATTGATTCCCTCATAGACACACATACACACAGACTCGGCGAGAACAGAGATAATGTGGTTTTGAAAGCAGAGACGGTCCCACACTCATCCACTAGGCAACAGACGAAGGACATATAAATTTATTGATTTCAAAAATCATGTTGTTATGGATGAAATCAATTGTTTCCACAGACACTGTACATGCAGCCACCCCGGGGCTGAAGTAAACGCATGCACGCTGTGATTAGATCACAGGCCTTTCCATTGACTTTATTGGTCACTTACTGTGATAACAGGTCATGTGCGTACAAGGTTAAAACCTTTAGCTGTGGCTGCATGTTTGTGTGGATTTTTAAGTTTAAGAAGCTTTTTCATCTTGCTTTCAGGTATTTCCAAAGAGATTGGTGTCGTTCTCCACTTGGATTGATCACACGCGCTGGGCTCGCAACACTTGGGCCATGGCAGCCATTTTCATAGTCACAATGGCAGACATAGTGGATATGGTAAGAAACAAGTGAATGAATTAAAAAAAGACTAATTTCTAATTCTAATTCTAATTTCTAATGAATCAGACAGACATAGATATATACATAGATATATAGACGGATAGATAGACAGACAGACAGATAGATAGATAGACGATAAATAGATGATGATAGATAGATAGATAGATAGATAGATAGATAGATAGACAGACAATGATAGATAGATAGATAGATAGATAGATAGATAGATAGATAGACAGACGATAGATAGATAGACTGACAGACAGACAGACAGATAAATAGATAGATAGATAGACAGACAGACAGACAGACAGACAGAAAGACAGACAGACAGATAGATAGATAGATAGACGATAGACAGACAGATAGATAGATAGATAGATAGATAGATAGATAGACGATAGACAGACAGACAGACAGACAGACAGATAGATAGATAGATAGATAGATAGATATAGACAGATAAATAGATAGATAGATAGATAGACAGACAGACAGACAGACAGACAGACAGACAGACGATAGATAGATAGACTGACAGACAGACAGATAAATAGATAGATAGATAGACAGACAGACAGACAGACAGACAGACAGATAGATAGATAGACGACAGACAGACAGACAGACAGACAGACAGACAGACAGATAGATAGATAGATATAGACAGATAAATAGATAGACAGACAGACAGACAGACAGACAGATAGATAGATAGATAGATAGATAGATAGATAGATAGACAATAGACAGACAGACAGACAGACAGATAGATAGATAGATAGATATAGACAGATAAATAGATAGATAGATAGACAGACAGATAGATAGATAGATAGACAGATAGATAGACAGAGAGATACACAACAGACAGATAGATAAATAGATAGATAGATAGACAGTCAGATAGACGACAGACAGACGATAGATAGATAGACAGACACAGTCTGTCTGTCTGTCTATCTATCGTCTGTCTGTCTGTCATCTATCTATGCATCCATCCATCTATCTATCTATCTATCTATCTATCTATCTATCTATCTATCTATCTTTCTGTTGTGTATCTCTCTGTGTATCTATCTGTCTGTCTATCTATCTATCTATCTATCTATCTATCTATCTATCTATCATCGTCTGTCTGTCTGTCTGTCTATCTATCTATCTATCTGTCTATCATCTATCTGTCTATCTTTCGTCTGTCTGTCTATCTATGGTCTGTCTATCTCTCTCTCTCTCTCTCTCTCTCTCTATATATATATATACATATATAAATTTATTTATTTATTGTCTGTCGTCTAGCTATCTGTCTGTCTATCTATCTGCCTGTCTGTCTATCAATCTGTCTGTCTATCTGTTTATCGTCTGTCTATCTCTCTCTCTATATATATTGTAACGGGGTTCAGTGAGAACGGGAAGAAGGAGGCGGGAACCGGCGAACGTTCAACATAACTTTTAATAATAAAATAAACAAACAATAAAAGGAAAGTAAAAGGGCGGCAGTTTCTCACGGCGACTGCCGGCCACACAAACAAAATAAAGCACAACATAAAGTCCAGGCCTGGTCCTCTCTCGTCCTTCACTATCTTCGCTCCTCTTTTATGCTTCCGGAGCTCCTCCTTGAGAGATACGAGACCGGTGTAGCGCGCAGCTGACGCTCATTATCAATCACGTCACCGGCTTCACCCCCTGCTCGTCACATATATATATTTATTGTCTGTCGTCTAGCTATCTGTCTATCAGTCTGTCTATCATCTATCAATCTTTCTGTCTATTTATCTACCTATCTGTCTTTCTATATCTATCTATCTATCTATCTATCTATCTATCTATCTATCTATCTAGGTAAATTCATGACATTTTAAATGTGATGGAGAAATCTTCTACGTATTTAAACAGCCTCTTTTGTTTTCCATAAAACTTCTCTCAACTTTTTGAAGTTTCAAAATACTATTTGTTATACTGTGGATCATATAAAGTAGCGGTTTGGGATCAGTAAGGAATGAACTATTTTATTCAACAAGGACGCATTAAATTGATCAAAAGTGACAGTAAAGACTTTTATAATGTTACAAAAGATTTTGGTTTCAAATAAACACTGCTTTTGAACTTTGTGTGCATCAAATAATCCTGAAGTAAAACTGTTTTCAACACTGATAATAATAAGAAAAAATCTGGAAATTCATCTTTTGCCATCACAGGAACAAAAGACCCTTTATAACAGTCAAATAGATCAATTGTAATAATATTTGGTAATATTAATGTTCTACTGTATTTTTGATCAAATAAATACAGCCTTGTTGAGCACAAGACAGTTCTTTCACAAACATTACAAAATTCTTACGGACACTAAACTTTTGAACTGTAGTGCAGCACTAACATTTTAAATCACAAATTTTTAGCATCTAAAACACAAAAAATACCATTTAAGAGGATGTTTTTAAACAGTACCTACTTGTTTCTCGTCTTCTGTAGTTAAGCTGTCGGCCTCCTCAACCCTCCACAAACGAGGCGACCGCGGTCCCTCCGGTCACAGCGGCCGCCAGGGACTGTTCGGAGAATCCTAAATACTACAGCTACATCGCCGTACTGGCTCTTATTGCCACCACCATGCTGGTGCAGGTCAGCCACATGGTCAAACTCACCCTCATGCTGCTGATCACTGTCGCCACAGGTGTGGTCAACATCTACAGCTGGAGGGACATCTTTGACCTGTACGATCAGGCTCGTTTTAAGGAATACAGGTGGGTCAAGCGCTAATCGCAGTCAGATATTATACTGCATTACAGCATTAGTAGGGCTTTTTCAAGGCAAACATCACCATTACTGTTGCATTAGGGATTTGAACGAACCATTAACCCTCTGTATTTTTCTTCAACAAATGTTCACCTGTTTGATGATAAAAGGATCAAACTTACATTGATTGAAAGTTTACTCTCAACCATATGCAGCCACGTCTCAGCCGTAGAATATCAGCGAGAAATGGGGTGTCACTTTTAACCTCATAAAGCCTACTCTATCATATTTGATATGCAATGTATGAAACTTGTATTGTGAGCACTTCCTGTGTTATTTGCCAATTCATGAAGAATCGCTTGTTTGTTTTCCTCACTTGTAAGTCGCTTTGGATAAAAGCGTCTGCTAAATGACTAAATGTAAATGATATGCAAATTTCTAAGGCCTCTAAATGATCGAAACTTTGCTGAAAAACCTGTTGCACACAATTTGCTACATACTTTCTGTCGTCTGAATGATAATTCATGATTTTTTAGGCACTGTAACTGTTAAAACGCAGATAGTCTTTTTGCTGTGAAGTCTTTACTGATTTTTATACAGCAAACATCAGAATAACTTTTATTTTGTCAGTCATACTTCATGATGAACACTTACTGGACTGAAGCAACTTAGGTTTACTTGGTTACATTAAGTTTTAGAAAAATGTTCAAATCTGAGGATCAAATATGATCATCAGGCTTTTGAGGAAGGTTTATTTATTAATCTCCCAATCGTTGTTTTATTGAATTGCATTGTATGTTTTAAAACTGTAACTTTGATCATAAAATTAAGCATTTAAATATCATTGACAGGCATTTTATTCCATTTATATATATATATATATATATATATATATAACAAAGTTTTTATATATATATATATATATATATATATAAACTTTGTTATTATTTCATATGTCAGGCTTAACAGGGTTAAATTACAACTTTTATTTTTTTTTTTACAGAGTTTATCTTGTGCCCTCCAAATACACCATGAGTGTGATGATCTTCATCATGATGGTCAGCTTCTACTACTTCTCCCGACATGTAAGAGTGAACTTTCTTTCTCTTTCTGAGTGATTTCTTAAAGGCATAGTTCACTCAAAAATGAAATCTCCAAAAACACCTACAAAGAATATCATTACACCCATACAACTTCTTGTTTTACAACTCTCACTTGCTTTGAGAAACAGACCAAACTTTTAGTTGTTATTCACTGAAAATCGTGAATAACAAAGCTCTCAAATTAAATATGGCACAGTAGATCTCTGTCAGATTCGGCCAATGATTATTGGTTAAAAGACGTGAATTTCTGCTGTTTGCATCAGATGACGACTTTTTCAACAAATGACTGGTGCTCTGCATCCCAAGTCCTTTAAAGCCAAATGATAGCTTTGCATTAGGAATAGGCTGAAAATAAAAGGGATAGTTCACCCAAAAATGAAAATTCTGTCATCATTTAAGTTGTTCCAAACCTGTATGAATTTCTTTCTTCTGCTAAACACAAAAGATGATATTTTAAAGAACATGAGTAACCAGACAGTTGATGGACCCCATTGACTTCCATACTATGGAAGTCAATGGGGCTCATCAACTCTTTGTTTACAAACAGTCTTCAGGGTCACATGATTCTTCAGAAATCATTCTAATATGCTGATTTGCTGCTCAAGAATGATGAAAACAGTTGTGCTGCGTCATTTTTGTGTGGAAACCGTGATACATTTTTTTCAGGATACTTCGATGAATAGAACATTTTTTTTCAAACAGAAATCTTTTGTGACATTATAAATGTCTTTACCGTTTCTTTCTGTTTGCTTCGCTCAGGTGGAGAAGCTCGCACGCACACTGTTCCTGTGGAAGATTGAAGTGCATGAGCAGAAGGAGAAGGTGTACGAGATGCGGCGCTGGAACGAGGCTCTGGTCACTAACATGCTTCCGGAGCATGTTGCCCGACATTTCCTGGGCTCCAAGAAGAGGGACGAGGTGAGAAATTCCTGCCGGTCTGTTTACACCTGGTCACTTCATGCGTTTTTACCGATCGGATAGCTATCCAATTTGTAAAAGTGTTCTATTTTTGGCCACATAAAATGTGTCTCTGCAAAACATAAATAAATCTTCAATTCCTGCGCGATATCCAAATTCAACGGAGTTCACGTCACCAAAAAAAAAAGATTTTTTTTTGTTTACACTTGGTATTACGATGTGCTTTAGTCGATCGGATCACAAGGGGACAACACTAAATACAGGCGCAAACTGAGTCTAAAATGTGTTTCACTACAGATTACAAAATACATGCTTTAAAAAGTAATTTGTATCGTATTTCGTTACATTACTCAAGTTTAGTAACTTAATCTAAATACTTTAGAATACTAATAAGTGTGAAACAAACACAAAAAAGATCATTGCAAGTTTTTATCTCACAATTCTGACTTTTTCCCTCAGAATTGCGTGATATAAAGTTGCAATTGAGAGTTATAAAGTCAGAATTATGAGATATAAACTCACAATATTGAGAAAAGTCAAAATTATGAGATATAAACTCACAATATTGAGAAAAGTCAGAATTATGAGATATAAACTCACAATATTGAGAAAAGTCAGAATTATGAGATATAAACTCACAATATTGAGAAAAGTCACAATTATGAGATATAAACTCACAATATTGAGAAAAGTCACAATTATGAGATATAAACTCACAATATTGAGAAAAGTCACAATTATGAGATATAAACTCACATACTAAATTCACAATTGCAAGAAAAAAAGTCAGTATTGCAAGTTTATATCTCCCAATTCTGACTTTATAACTTGCAATTGTGAGTTTAAATCTCGTAATTCTGAGAAAAAGAAGTCAGAATTGTGAAATGCAAACTCACAATTGTGAGGGAAAAAAACAAATAGTGAGAAAAAGTTGCAGTGACGAGTGAATTATAAAATGACTCACAAAACATGAAAACAGTCGTGGATCATCAGGTCATGACAGGACAGTTCAGTTGACATTTGGGAAATTTTTTTTATAAATTCAGTCATTTTGTCTTGTTCAGGACAGAACTAAATAAAAATAACAACATTTTTATGATCCTCTTAAAAGTATTAAAATGTTGATGAAACTTAACTCCACTTTTTCAGACGGTCAGAGTCAGAGAATCACCAATCGCTGTTTAAATGACATTAAAACTCAAAGTAATCACTTTGGTAATCTAAAACACTTTTCAGATGTAACTGTAATCTGATTACCACCCATTTAAAATGTAACTGTAATGAAATACAGTTACTCAAATTGTGTATTTTAAATACGTAACTAAGTTACTTGTATTTCGTTACTCCCCAACCCTGTGCGTAAACATTATGGGAAGTGCACTAGTGAGGCGGGATTTAAACTTTTTCAACTGAAGACCCAAGTTTGGTTTGTAAATGAAAAACGTACCAAGCACAATGTTCTCTGACCATTCCTGAATTCTATCACACTCACCGGGTTCAGCCGGTCTTTTGGATGTCAGTGCAGAAATTAAAGCTGATGCTCTCCATCTGTTTTTCTGTCATCTCCGGTTGCGTTCATATGTAAACTTTAATTCGTCCATCAGATCAAAATATCTGGAAAAAAAACATATATATACTCACCCGTAGACCCTCCCCTCGAAGAAATCAGGACAGAAGTGGCTGAAAGTGGACAAAAGAGACGGATTAAAACACCAGGTGTAAACGGGAATGTGTCTCCCTCGTCTACTTGTTATACAAAATATTATCTGAATACCAGGTGGAAACAAGGCCTTAGTTTTTACCATTTTGAAAGGAGTAAAATGTACATATGTGGTTTCAACAACCTGATGCATTTATACTTGTCCAGTTTTATCTGGATTGGATTGCATCTCAAAGTGGTTTGAGTGATTTAAATCCATCTGGAAAGCGTTTCAGAGGGCATCTTCACCTGGTCATTTCACGGTTGGATAGATGTCCGATCAGAGAGAACACATGAAGTGACCAGGTGTAAACAGGCCTAACTCTAGTAACTTCTCTGGTTTGGTTTCTCAGGAGCTCTACAGCCAATCCTATGATGAGATTGGAGTCATGTTCGCCTCAATCCCAAATTTCTCTGATTTCTATACGGAGGAAAGCATCAACAACGGCGGGATTGAGTGTCTGAGGTTCCTCAATGAAATCATTTCTGATTTTGATAGTGTAAGATGGGTTTTTTTTTTTACGGTTTAAATTCCACATAAATTGTTTCCAGTTAAAGAATTAGTTCACTTCCGAATTAATATTACCTCAAGTTTTACTCCCCCTCAAGCCATCCTCGGTGTACATGACTTTCTTCTTTCTGACGAACACAATCTGAGATATATTAATAAATATCCTGACGCATCCGAGCTTTATAATGGCAGTGAACGAGGATCAACCAGTATGAGCTGAAGAAGTGTCTCCATCCACATCCATCCATCATAAATGTCCTCCACACGACTCCTGAGGGTTAATAAAGGCCTTCTGAAGCAAAGCGATGCGTTTATGTAAAAAAAAAAATCCATATTTAACACGTTATGAAGTAAAATATCTAGATTCTGCTCAACTTACCAAGAAAGTGTAAAACTCTTGCAGTTCAAAACACATCCTACACCTTCCATATTCAACTTATGGAAAAAGTGTAACTGATGCTACACCAGTTTACACTTTCTTCATAACTTGAGTATGGAAGGCGGTCTGGTGGAAGCTAGATATTTTACTTCATAACTTGTTAAATATGGATATTTTTTACACAAACGCATCACTTCACTTCAGAAGGCCTTTATTAACCCTCCAAAGTCATGTGGAGGATGTTTATGATGGACGGATGTGGATGGAGACACTTTCTTCATCTCAAACTCGTTGATCCTCGTCAGGATATTTATTAATATATCTCAGATTGTGTTCGTGAGAAAGAAGAAAGTCATATACACCGAGGATGGCTTGAGGACTAATTTTCAATTGAAAGTGAACTAATCCTTTAAAGTTTGAAGAAGAGACTTCATTTCATTGTTTGTTTGCTTTTGTGCTCTTTAGCTTTTAGATGAGCCACAGTTTCGCTGTATAACCAAGATCAAGACTATCGGCAGCACGTACATGGCAGCATCAGGAGTCACTTCAGACAGCAACACCGTCAACGGTTATGCTTGCATGAAGGTAAAGGAGGTGCAGATGGGATTTCTAGAAGCAATATATCCATCTAGTGCGGATAACAATGGTAAAGAGCATTTTTTTATGTCTTTCCCAACAGAAAGAAGAAATTTCAGACAGGGAACGGTGGCAGCACTTGGCAGATCTTGCTGATTTTGCTCTGGCCATGAAAGTCACGTTGATGAACATCAACTACCAGTCCTTCAATAACTTCATGCTCCGCATCGGTCAGTGGGCTGACGTTCATCTACAGAAAAAATTGACCTCTTTAAGCTTTATTCAAATATTATTGTCACGATGGGCAGCTGGAGTGCCCATGAAAGCCACTAGAGGGCACTCCACTCTGGACTCTGATCACACACTCGCACTCTCATTCATTCATACAGGACTACATTTCCCATAAGCCCCATACCATTCACTGATCACCGCACCAGCTGCACCTCATTCACCCACACCATATAAGCAATGCTCACACTTCCATTCACATTCCACGTTGTCATCAGGAAACAAAGATCTTAAGGATTCGTTGAGCCCTCGGCGAAAAAAGCATTTGAATGCATTCTCGTCATACGGAACGGAACATGATAAGATAACTCACAGAATTGGGCAACGAAATCCTCAATCGAAGTATTCTGTTATGATGAGTCAGCAGAGTGAGATCCAATTGCAGCTTTATTAAAAGTAGAGGTGGTCAAACAGGCAGTGGTCAAAGATCAGCAAACAGGGATAATCAGAATCGTGGTCAGTAAATCCAAAGACGGGCAGATAACGATCAGGAAACAGGCAAAATCAAAACCGGGAAAACAAACACAGGTATAAAACGCTCGAAAATTGGTACGGTATGTAGCTCAATACTTCGCAGTGAATGGAAGTGTGAGCATTGCTTATATGGTGTGGGTGAATGAGGTGCAGCTGGTGCGGTGATCAGTGAATGGTATGGGGCTTCTGGGAAATGTAGTCCTGAATGAATGAATGAGAGTGCGAGTGTGTGATCAGAGTCCAGAGTGGAGTCCAGAGAGTCTCCAGCTGCCCATCGTGACAATTATTAAACATCTGTTCATGATTTTGTAAGCATATTGAGTAGTTGTGCTTGTATTTTTCTCTTATTTTGATGGTTTAATCGAACTTGTAGGGTCATTCAAAACAAATAGAGCTGGATGTGCAAAGGCCACAATGATTATGGCTCATGTTTTGCTGTATGCATTATGAAATCTTTTCTCCACAGGGTTGAATAAAGGGGGTGTTTTAGCTGGTGTTATTGGCGCCCGTAAACCTCATTTTGACATCTGGGGAAACACTGTGAATGTCGCCAGTCGCATGGAGTCCACAGGAGTGATGGGAAACATACAGGTGATGGGTTTCACATTGTGTTAATGATCTGGACGCACACTTCCTGAATTAAGTTGAAAAACTCTGCATGAGGGACTCAGTAACTAAAAAAATGCCATTTAAAGTTGAGTTAAAAAAATGAGTTATTTACTCACCTTCATGTTGTTCCAAACCTGTAAGACTTTCGTTCACCTTCGGAACACGAGTGAAGATATTTGTAATGAAATCTGAGAGGTTTCTGTGCCTCCATTGACAGCTATGCTACTACCACTTTGACACTTGAAAACATTCATGAAGAGACCGTAAAATGAATCCATGTGAATTGAGCGGTTTAGTGCATATTTTCTGAAGAGACTCGATTGCTTTATAAACAGATTGAATTTAGGCTTTTATTCACATATAAACATTCATCAACACACACATCAGTTGTGGGAAACAGAAGCTCAAACATGTTTGATTGACGCATGCGAGAACCAATGAGGTTCATTCTCGTGTTACGCGACACGTTTGAGCTCCCGCAAGAACCAATGAGGTTCATTCTCGTGTTACGCATCACGTTTGAACTTACGCAAGAACCAATGAGGTTCATTCTCGTGTTACGCATCACGTTTGAACTTACGCAAGAACCAATGAGGTTCATTCTCGTGTTACGCATCACGTTTGAGCTTCCGCGAGAACCAATGAGGTTCATTCTTCTGTTACGCATCACGTTTGAACTTACGCGAGAACCAGTGAGGTTCATTCTCGTGTTACGCATCACGTTTGAACTTACGCAAGAACCAATGAGGTTCATTCTCGTGTTACGCATCACGTTTGAGCTTCCGCGAGAACCAATGAGGTTCATTCTTCTGTTACGCATCACGTTTGAACTTACGCAAGAACCAATGAGGTTCATTCTCGTGTTACGCATCACGTTTGAACTTACGCAAGAACCAATGAGGTTCATTCTCGTGTTACGCATCACGTTTGAGCTCCCGCAAGAACCAATGAGGTTCATTCTCGTGTTACGCAGCACGTTTGAGCTTCAGAAAGAACCAATGAGGTTCATTCTCGTGTTACACGGTACGTTTGAACTTACGCAAGAACCAATGAGGTTCATTCTCGTGTTACACGGTACGTTTGAACTTACGCAAGAACCAATGAGGTTCATTCTCGTGTTACGCATCACGTTTGAGCTTCAACAAGAACCAATGAGGTTCATTCTCGTGTTACGCATCACGTTTGAGCTTCAACAAGAACCAATGAGGTTCATTCTCGTGTTACGCATCACGTTTGAGCTTCAACAAGAACCAATGAGGTTCATTCTCGTGTTACGCATCACGTTTGAACTTACGCAAGAACCAATCAGGTTCATTCTCGTGTTACGCATCACGTTTGAGCTTCAACAAGAACCAATGAGGTTCATTCTCGTGTTACGCATCACGTTTGAGCTTCAACAAGAACCAATGAGGTTCATTCTCGTGTTACGCATCACGTTTGAACTTACGCAAGAACCAATCAGGTTCATTCTCGTGTTACGCATCACGTTTGAGCTTCAGAAAGAACCAATGAGGTTCATTCTCGTGTTACGCATCACGTTTGAACTTACGCAAGAACCAATCAGGTTCATTCTCGTGTTACGCATCACGTTTGAGCTTCAACAAGAACCAATGAGGTTCATTCTCGTGTTACGCATCACGTTTGAACTTACACAAGAACCAATCAGGTTCATTCTCGTGTTACGCATCACGTTTGAGCTTCAACAAGAACCAATGAGGTTCATTCTCGTGTTACGCATCACGTTTGAACTTACGCAAGAACCAATGAGGTTCATTCTCGTGTTACGCATCACGTTTGAGCTTCAGAAAGAACCAATGAGGTTCATTCTCGTGTTACGCATCACGTTTGAACTTACGCAAGAACCAATGAGGTTCATTCTCGTGTTACGCATCACGTTTGAGCTCCCGCAAGAACCAATGAGGTTCATTCTTGTGTTACGCATCACGTTTGAGCTTCAGAAAGAACCAATGAGGTTCATTCTCGTGTTACACGGTACGTTTGAACTTACGCAAGAACCAATGAGGTTCATTCTCGTGTTACACGGTACGTTTGAACTTACGCAAGAACCAATGAGGTTCATTCTCGTGTTACGCATCACGTTTGAGCTTCAACAAGAACCAATGAGGTTCATTCTCGTGTTACGCAGCACGTTTGAGCTTCAGAAAGAACCAATGAGGTTCATTCTCGTGTTACACGGTACGTTTGAACTTACGCAAGAACCAATGAGGTTCATTCTCGTGTTACACGGTACGTTTGAACTTACGCAAGAACCAATGAGGTTCATTCTCGTGTTACGCATCACGTTTGAGCTTCAGAAAGAACCAATGAGGTTCATTCTCGTGTTACGCATCACGTTTGAGCTTCAGAAAGAACCAATGAGGTTCATTCTCGTGTTACGCATCACGTTTGAGCTTCAGAAAGAACCAATGAGGTTCATTCTCGTGTTACGCATCACGTTTGAGCTTCTGCTAGAACCAATGAGGTTCATTCTTGTGTTACGCATCACGTTTGAGCTTCAGAAAGAACCAATGAGGTTCATTCTCGTGTTACGCATCACGTTTGAGCTTCAGAAAGAACCAATGAGGTTCATTCTCGTGTTACGCATCACGTTTGAGCTTCAACAAGAACCAATGAGGTTCATTCTCGTGTTACGCATTACGTTTGAGCTCCCGCAAGAACCAATGAGGTTCATTCTCGTGTTATGCATCACGTTTGAGCTTCAGAAAGAACCAATGAGGTTCATTCTCGTGTTACGCGTCACGTTTGAGCTTCAGAAAGAACCAATGAGGTTCATTCTCGTGTTACGCATCACGTTTGAACTTCAACAAGAACCAATGAGGTTCATTCTCGTGTTACGCATCACGTTTGAACTTACGCAAGAACCAATGAGGTTCATTCTCGTGTTACTAAACAATTTGAGCTTCTTCAAGAACGAATGAAGGTTGTTCTCGCCCTTCAAGCAAGTACAGTTGATCTTCTGTTTATGTTCGCTGATCAGTGTTTATATGTGAATAAAAGCCTGAATTGAATCTGTTCCTGAACTTTTTGAAGCGTGAATGTGGTAGTTGCGTTGACTGTCAATGGAGGGACTTTATTTGTGTTCCGAAGACGAATGAAAGTCTTACGGGTTTGGAAAGACATGAGGGTGAGTAAATAATGACAGAACGCTTGAAATGAACAGAAATGTAGTTAGTTTTGTTGACTACTTCTGAAAAACAAAACAAGCTCCATAGTCTTGTAGTCGATTTGTTAGCAAGACATGTAAAAGCTTAATAAATCACTAGGCGATTTTACTCATGCATTTTATGTTGTAGGATAAAACATGAAAATATCTGTCAAAAACCTTGACTTCAGGATGATAGAACTGGAAGTTGAAATGAAAATGCGACCTCCTTCCTGGTTTTAAGACTCATTACTGTAGTATAACTGTCACACTGCTGTATTCCAGCTAAACAAACTCTGCTTCCCCCAGGTGGTGGAGGACTGCTACTGCATCCTGAAGGACTATGGCTTCCGCTTTGTGAGGAGGGGACCGATATTTGTCAAGGGGAAAGGAGAGCTGCTCACCTATTTCTTAAAGGGACGTGAAAAACAAGGCTCCTTCATTAACGGCTCTTTTGTCACCCTGCCACACCAAGTGGTGGACAGCTCTTGACCAACACGCACACGCACACACACACACTGTTGTACTCTTCAAAATTGCTCGCGCACACCTCACGTCATACCTCTTCTGCCGAGTACATGTGCTCCAGTAATTAGTACTTTCAAATGTGTTTTCTCTATTTATTAGCCTGAGGAAAGAAATTTTGCTGGGAAACAAGACAGATTGTCTGTTTATATAAGAGAAGTACTATAAAAAATAACTTTTAAAAGTGTGCACAGCAGCGAATGAATGAAACAAAAGTTGAATTATTTTAATAGGCTGCTGAAGTGATGAACAGTTCGAGAGGAGGTTGTTTTTAAACTCGTGCCGCACAGAATACAACGGACTCTACTGTATATTATACATCGCGCTGCTCAAAGAAACCTATTTTTGTTCTTCTTTCATTTGAATTCTTTTTTATTTAACACAATATTATTTAAACATTACCCTGAATGTCCAGATATATCTGAATGTTGTTTGCAATTGAAAAGCTTCTCTGAATGCCTGCATAAGAAAGCATACTGACTGCCTTTGCATCTTGTGTGTGTGTGTGTGTGTGTGTGTGTGTGTGTGTGTGTGTGTGTAGACATGCATTTCTATAGTCTATAGTCACCTTTTGTTGCCATTTTTAGAGATACAAGGGGTTCTAAAGTCTGAGACCACATCAAATCATGGCTTTTCAGTTTAACCCTGGAAATAAATAACATTTTTAAAATAATTTTAAAAATAATTCTATAATACATAGCTTGTAAACAGCTGGTAGCAGGACACGTGCCGCTCTTTTTTTGATGCCTTTTCCTCTAACACATATTTTAGCAATCGTCACGAATTAGGCATCATTCGAAAGCTTAACCATTCAAAATTCATCCCGTGAAACCGTTTTGAAATTAGACATTTTGTTGCTATGGAAATGTTACTTTGTCACCATGCAATCAAAATGTTTTTATGTTTTTTTTTTTTACAGAATGTTGCAGTATTATAAATGATTTATCAGTGCACATCATTTTTTTTTATTCATATACCCTCATAATTTTTAATCAAAACACGTTAACCTATATATATATATATATATATATATATATATATATATATATATATATATATATATATATATATATTATATAAAATAAAATAAAAAAAGTTGAGTTCTGTACATTTGATTTACAGCGAATTTAAACTTTTTACAATTTCATTTTTTGAAGCTGCTTTCACAATAATCTGCTGAGTGTTTGTACTCCATCTTTGGTCTGTATTCCAAAGCTTTCATAAATTACAACTACGGCCTTTTCCCAAAATGGCACAATTCATGTGCATTTATCCTGTGGACTTACAATGGGGTGTCCCATTTATCAGTTTAGGTTTCCCCTTTTGCGGACGATATGCGCCCTTGATGCGGATTTTTGCCTCGGCCACGAACATCGCGAACAAAAAAAAGGAACTTAAACTTATACTAGAGCGCTGTCCGCATTGACTTCTCTTTCACGCTTAAACGTAGAAAAACACACCAAATTATGCCAAAATGCCCGTCTTGTCGAGTAACCTCGTCTTAAAGAGTTGCGAGGACATCGGATGTGTGTCAGATCTTAAAGTGACAGCAGCCTAATAAACCTACTGCTGTCTGTCATTAAGATTAAAGAATAAAAGACAGAGAAAATCTCTCACTGCTTTTGAATGAACAACTTTTGTAGCTTTAATAAGGATTAAAGTTTATCATTTCTGCTGTTTGATCACTTTAATTCGGTTTCTGTATATTTCCTACCTGTTAAATATTTAAAATATACTGTCTTTATGTTTTTTCTACTTTCATTTGGAGAATATATGTAAAATTATTATATTGTAAAAATATATTTAAAACTTTAGGTGCGATTGCAGAAAAATGTGCGATTAGTTCGATTGACGGCACTAATATGTATATTTAATATTGTAAAAACATTGTATTAAAAATAAAAGCAGAAGCACTTTCGCCGGTGGTCTCAGACTTTTGGACCCCACTGTCGTTCTAGTAAAGTGTTCCTCATGTGCCAAATACAAGCCTCTATGTGCGTCAGTTTGTGGTACTCTGAGGACGCAGTCAAAGGTCAGCAGGGGTGTAGGAGTATCACTGTGAACGGGTTCATTGTGTGTGTCTGTCTGCTCTACATTCATGGCAGTATTGCAGGGATGAATGTTTCTTAATTCAGAATATATTCCCCACGGTGTCTTTCCTCAAAGATTAGATGAATGTGCAATAGTTTATTCTTTTACGCCATTCTGCTCTCCAGTACAGTTTTAAAAAGAGCCCTCCTCTCCCAGCAAGTCATATTTTTATATTATGATGTAAAAGTTGTAGTTAAAGAGTATTGTACAAAGAGACCTGACGTTAGGCTGGAGCGGTGTGTCTTAAAAACTGGCCAGACAGTTCATTCAGGGACGTTCTGTGTCGGTAAGCAGAAGTCGCGTCTGATTTTGACTTTCGTATGTTAAAACGGTTTATGAGGGCATGACATTGTGGCCGATCTCTGTGGTTTGATACCAGACTAAAATTTGATATTTTTGAATTATCCTTAGATATGGAATAAAATGGCACTTTGAATGATCTGTTACCTGCTGCTGTCTGAGTTTGATTATTTTAACTTTAATTGAAATGTTACAACGAACGCTCTTGGGTTAAAAAAGAAACATCAACTCTTCCTGCAACTATGATTTTCAGTTTGATAAATATTTTTCATATTCGACAAAATGGTTCACCAAACACCGTAGCTACGACAATTGCTACTACAATAAAAATTTTGGTCACATGGTTTTGGGTCAGTGACATGACGGGCATATTTTTGTCCGATTTCCTTCTTAAATAATTTGATAATTTCATGACATACATCACGTTATTCTATTTCATTTGAATTCATATGTGTGACGAGCAGGGCGGGCGAGAGCCGCGAGGGAACGGCGAGGCCGGAGTGATAATGAGCGTCAGCTGCGCGCTACACCGGTCTCGTATCTCTCACGGAGGAGCTCCGGAAGCATAAAAGAGGAGCGACGACAGTGAAGGACGAGAGAACGACCACGCTTGGATTTTATTTTGTCCAATGTAACACTGTTCGTAAGAACGGGAAGGAGGAGGCGGGAACCGGCGAACGTTAAACATAACTTTTAATCAAATAAATAATCAAACAATAAAACAAAAGTAAAATGGTGGCAGTTCCTCACGGCGACTGCCGCCCACACAAACATCATAAAAACACAACATAAAATCCAGGCCTGGTCCTCTCTCGTCCTTCACTGTCGTCGCTCCTCTTTTATGCTTCCGGAGCTCCTCCGTGAGAGAAACGAGACCGGTGTAGCGTGCAGCTGACGCTCATTAGCAGTCACGTCACCAGCCTCACGCTGTTCCCTTACGGCTCTCGCCCACCCAGTTCGTCACAATATGTAGTACATTTAAATAATACATTATTTTATGTTTTGTTATCTTAAACCCCCAAAATGTCAGGTGGTGCAACTGTCCGAACAAATGAACCTCAAGAAATATGAAATAGAAATATATAGAAATATATGAAACCTTATATATATATATATAACAGTAGTTTTAAAGATGGTGAGTTGAAAAACGTTTGTCTAGCAATTTGTATATTCTCGAATGTCAGGGTGGCGCAACTGCAAACATGGCTTTTTTTTATTATGAATTGACAAGGTAATAAGTGCAAACATGGTCATCCAGAGGACCTCGACCGATTCTATTGGCAGAGTAAAAAGGTTTGTAGATCTCTCTCAAATACTGGTGAAAACTGCTAATTCCAGGAATGGGTAGGTTGGTTCACTTTCCATGTCAGGTGGTACAACTACAGTATTTAGTTGTACCTCAAAAAAAATTTGATATGTTTTTTAACAACTGAAACTTGTTTAAACATATTTCTCATGAAAAATATGCATTACATCAGTTTTGAAAACAAAATTTAAAAACACCTTTTTTGAAGCTTTATTTGTCAATGACCCTATTACAACACTGTCATCGATAAAATAAGATAACATACAGAGTTCTGCTGTTTCAAGGAAATCTGATAAATGTTTAACAATGAGAACTTTTTTTTTAAAGTGCAAATAGTTTTTTTTTATCAAATGTTCATTGTTTTGATATCTTTTAACATACAAAATGACAAAGACAAACATTTAGCCATTACAACAGTAAGTAAAAATCAAAATAACATCACTCAAAAAAATGATACTTTAAACTAACTCAATTCAATCATGGACAGTGGTTCCACACAACCGACTTAGTTTGTATTAACACTAAAGGTTTATTTTTAATCGATGCAAACGTCTTGTGTTGTGACAACACAACTGACTAAGGAAGAATCTATGTAAAACAGTTAATGTCTAACCAACTCAATTCAATCATGGACAGTGGTAAAAAAAAAAAGTAAATCCCATTAGAATCAACCATGTTTAACCAACTAGAATCAGTGGAGTTCATATAATTTGAATTAATGGTTTGATTTAATTAAACAGTCTATATTTAAACTGAATTATACCAATAATCCTACAATGTCTACTTGTTTTCTCTTGTGATTTATACAACTTTTATGATGTTATGTTCTGTGATGACAGTCTAGAAATCAGATTAGCTTCATACAGATCACTATCAATTATTACTTTATTATAATAGTGATTTGCAATTTTGTTGGCATGTCCTCAAGCGAAGCACAAGCTCAACACTTCACCACAACGGTAACCCCAAGACTATTAACATAACAGAAACTTTTAAATATCAAAATAATATAACAGTAAACATTAAAAAGTGTCTCCATTTTCTCATCTTGCTAAAAACTGCTTAAAATAACACCTTATTTCAACACTTACTCTCCCAGTTCAGCTGCTTCGCAAAGCATGATGGGAAGTGAAAGTCCTGTTTGATTGAGTCCTGGTTGGGTTTACTTGATTGAAACATGTTATTTTAATATGAAAACATCAAGTTAAGTCACAAATGAATCGTTTCAAGTCAATTTAACATGAAGCAATCACGTTCGAACCAGAAATACAATCAAAATAAGTTGTTTAAATAAACCGAACAGCATCAAAAAACAGTGATTAATTACATATAATATTAAATAAAATATATAGATTATAAATATAAAAACGATAAGAAAACCTTTTTTTGGGCCTCCTGCAACCTCTCGATAAATATTCAGACCGAGACAGAATCTTCTTTCAAATGGAAACATGAGTTCACAATGGGAATTAGCATTAATCAGGGTCTCAGACTGAGTAGTTTACACCTTTTTCGGGACAGAAACCATTTGCATGACAGACCCTGTGAAAGGAGTCATCAAAATATCTCTAAACTCTTCAATCCTTTATAACCTTCTGTTTTACATCTGAGACATTTCAAATGATACCAAACATGAGTGGTGTTGTGTGATAATTGGTCATTGGGGAGAATTTCAGGTCATCTCCACATGTATAGAGAGAGACGGGGGCAGAGGGGGTGAATGAAAGGGAATGTAGATTAAGGCAATGCTGAGGTGTGACTGAGTGTGATTGCGTCTCAGATGGGGATGCTAATTCTGCAACAGAGAGTTCAAATGTTAATTTCCTTTGTTTTCTCAAAGAGTACTCCTCTCTTTCTCCAGACAGTACGGCATCAGTCTTACAATAGATGATAACAAGGGAGATTTCAATGAAATTCTGACCACTAAACTTGGAAAAGTCCTGCTTTCCATTTCAGAAAGTCCATGTTTTAAAGTTTTCTTCAAAACCCTCTGTCCACAGAAAGGTCACATCAATACCACTAACAAAAACTTACCAAAATTAGCATGATATTACCATAGCTTTGAGGATTTCATGTTTTTGAACATTAAACACGGCAGTACCGTGGTATTTATTTATTATTTTAAAATACATGAGTCTTGGTACTGCAACAAAACTTTTCTGTAAGTTCACTCCATCCAAACAAGAAGTACCATGTTAATACATTGAAATGCCAGTTCGTGGTGTTGTTTTCTCTTTCAGAAAGTATCAGTGCACTACCATCTAATAGCATTGCTGTCTTATGATACTGCCTCAGCATTTATTAATGAAAATAATATCCTATAGGATGTAGCCATAAAGAATTTACTTTAGGACACTATGAATCTGACTCTACTGAAGACAATGCTTGCTTTGTTATATATTTAATTGACCATCTTTGCAAATTTTATATCCAAAAAATGTAAGTTTACCAACAACAAACCATTTCATCCTCAATAAATAAGAAATCAAGCAGGATAACTTAAATATGCAATGCGTAATTGATGTATAAATGTGTTTTTTTCTTTCCCAACACATCTTTCTTATCATTTTCTGTCGTTAGCAAGTTATTGCGAACTCATTTCTCTCTGTATTCTGTTGTGTTGTTGTGAATTTGTGTATTTTACAGGGCTGGGTGGGTTACTTTTAAAATATATTTCACTACAGATTACAAAATACATGCTTTAAAAAGTCATTTGTAACGTATTTTGTTACATTACTCAAGTTTAGTAACTTAATCTAAATACTTTAGAATACTTTGGAATACTAATAAGTGTGGAACAAATACAAAAAAAGTTTTTATCTCACAATTCTGACTTTTTCCCCTCAGAATTGGGTGACAGTGATGTGTGTATTTGTTGTTGTTGTTAGGGACCGCATAAAGACAACGTGAAGCCAGAACTTTTCTGGATTGTGGCTTTATGATTCCAGATAGTTCAAGGTTGTTGCGGCGCTTCCGGTGACGTCATCGCGCACCGACGTCCATAATGGACTTGCAGCTGTTCGCTGACAAACAATAACAAGAGCAGCGAGCGAACTGCAGTGGCTTCCGTGTCTGTAATCGCGCTGATATTAAGCCCGTGAGGCATCTCGACTTTGACATTGTCGGCGAGGAAACTCTGGCCTCCGCTGCCTCTTCCTCCGACTCGGAAACCGGCGGAGCTTCGCCGCCCCCGCGGAAGAAAAGCCGAGTCTCGGCGGCGGAGGGAGCAGGAGAGAGCGGGGCGTCTGCTGCCGGGATCACGGGCCTCTCTGCGGCGTCTCTCCCAACCCCCCACCAGCACTCGGCCATCGGTCTTAATAACAGCTCGCGTTCGCGCAGATCCGCCAGTGTAAACGCGTTTAATAACATGCAGGCCAACGGGACGGGAGGACAGGAGCCGGAGCCGCAGATGTCCTGCAGGAACGGAGAGTCCTCGTCCTCCGTCGCGGGAGCGGTGCACACCAACGGGCTGCTGTCCTCCGCTAATAACGGGCTGCCGTCCACTGAGAGCCCGGCGCCTGACACCAGCATGAAGAAGAAGAAACGACTGTCCCAGAGCGACGAGGACGTGATCAGGCTCATAGGACAACATCTACACGGGTTGGGACTCAAGTGAGTAAAGCTCAGCCTTGATATTATCTGCGCGTTTATTATTGGATTGGTCAGACAAGATGAAGCCATGATGCTGTCAGTGCGGCTTTCGTGATGGTGTCCGTGGTGTTTTTGTGATGGTGTCAGTCGTGTTTTTGTTCTTTCATGATGGTGTCAGAGGCGCGTTTGTGCTTTCACGAGGATTGTCTCTGCGTTTTTGTGTTTTAACGATCGCGCCGCCGGTGATTCTGTGTTTTCAGGACGGTGTGATTAGTGTTGTCGGAACGTGTCAGTGGTGTTATTGTTTTCATAACCGAGTCAGTGCTGGTTTTGTTCGTTCACTATGTTGTCAGTGGGGTTTTTGTGTTTTAAAGATCGAGTCAGTGGTGTATTTGTGTTTTCATGATGGTGTCAGTGGTGTTTGTGTGTTTTCATGATGGTGTCAGTGGTGTATTTGTGTTTTCATGATGATGTCAGTGGTGTATTTGTGTTTTCATGATGGTGTCAGTGGTGTTTGTGTGTTTTCATGATGGTGTCAGTGGTGTTTCATGATGGTGTCAGTGGTGTTTGTGTGTTTTCCTGATGATGTCAGTGGTGTTTCATGATGATGTCAGTGGTGTTTCATGATGGTGTCAGTGGTGTTTGTGTGTTTTCATGATGGTGTCAGTGGTGTTTGTGTGTTTTCCTGATGATGTCAGTGGTGTTTCATGATGATGTCAGTGGTGTTTCATGATGGTGTCAGTGGTGTTTGTGTGTTTTCATGATGGTGTCAGTGGTGTTTGTGTGTTTTCCTGATTATGTCAGTGGTGTTTCATGATGGTGTCAGTGGTGTTTCATGATGGTGTCAGTGGTGTTTGTGTGTTTTCATGATGGTGTCAGTGGTGTTTGTGTGTTTTCCTGATTATGTCAGTGGTGTTTCATGATGGTGTCAGTGGTGTTTGTGTGTTTTCCTGATGATGTCAGTGGTGTTTCATGATGATGTCAGTGGTGTTTGTGTGTTTTCATGATGGTGTCAGTGGTGTTTCATAATGATGTCAGTGGTGTTTGTGTGTTTTCATGATGGTGTCAGTGGTGTATTTGTGTTTTCGTATTGCGTCAGTGGTGTTTGTGTGTTTTCATGATTGTGTCAGTGGTGTATTTGTGTTTTCATGATGGTGTTTGTGTGTTTTCCTGATGATGTCAGTGGTGTTTGTGTGTTTTCATGATGGTGTCAGTGGTGTTTGTGTGTTTTCGTAATGTGTCAGTGGTGTTTGTGTGTTTTCATGATGGTGTCAGTAGTGTTTTTGTGTTTTCGTAATGTGTCAGTGGTGTTTGTGTGTTTTCATGATGGTGTCAGTAGTGTTTTTGTGTTTTCGTAATGTGTCAGTGGTGTTTGTGTGTTTTCATGATGGTGTCAGTGGTGTTTGTGTGTTTTCATGGTGGTGTCAGTGGTGTTTGTGTGTTTTCGTAATGTGTCAGTGGTGTTTCATGATGGTGTCAGTGGTGTTTGTGTGTTTTCATGATGGTGTCAGTGGTGTTTCATGATGATGTCAGTGGTGTTTGTGTGTTTTCATGATGATGTCAGTGGTGTTTCATGTTGATGTCAGTGGTGTTTCATGATGATGTCAGTGGTGTTTGTGTGTTTTCATGATGGTGTCAGTGGTGTTTGTGTGTTTTCATGATGGTGTCAGTGGTGTTTTTGTGTTTTCGTAATGTGTCAGTGGTGTTTGTGTGTTTTCATGATAGTTCAGTGGTGTTTTTGTGTTTTCATAATAGTTCAGTGGTGTTTTTGTGTTTTCATAATGTGTCAGTGGTGTTTCATGATGGTGTCAGTGGTGTTTGTGTGTTTTCATGATGGTGTCAGTGGTGTTTGTGTGTTTTCATGATGGTGTCAGTGGTGTTTGTGTGTTTTCATGACGGTGTCAGTGGTGTTTTTGTGTTTTCATAATGTGTCAGTGGTGTTTCATGATGATGCCAGTGGTGTTTGTGTGTTTTCATGATGATGTCAGTGGTGTTTGTGTGTTTTCATGACGGTGTCAGTGGTGTTTTTGTGTTTTCATAATGTGTCAGTGGTGTTTCATGATGATGCCAGTGGTGTTTGTGTGTTTTCATGATGGTGCCAGTGGTGTTTGTGTGTTTTCATGATGGTGTCAGTGGTGTTTGTGTGTTTTCATGATGGTGTCAGTGGTGTATTTGTGTTTTCATGATAGTGTCAGTGGTGTTTTTGTGTTTTCGTAATGTGTCAGTGGTGTTTGTGTGTTTTCATGATGGTGTCTGTAGCGTTATTGTTTTCATGATGGTGTCAGTAGCGTTATTGTTTTCATGATGGTGTCAGTGGTGTTTTTGTGTTTTCATGATAGTGTCAGTGGTGTTTTTGTGTTTTCGTAATGTGTCAATGGTGTTTGTGTGTTTTCATGATGGTGTCTGTAGCGTTATTGTTTTCATGATGGTGTCAGTGGTGTTTCTGTGTTCATGGTGGTGTATTTGTGTTTTCATGATCGTTTCAGTGGTGTATTTGTGTTTTCATGATCGTGTCAGTGGTGTTTCTGTGTTCATGGTGGTGTATTTGTGTTTT